>JAQQTO010000045.1:5697500-6297500 GCA_029884595.1 Ormosia semicastrata
AATTTCTTTTTAACAGATAATATAAACTTATTGAAATAAATAAGAGAATCAAGTCATACGAAATAAAGAGGCTTTTCATAAAGCAAAGTTTACTACATTTTTAAGTACATCATTTGCATATCCAAAAACATAAAACTTAAGTACTCTAAAATAAACATACCTATACATTATAATTACCAAAAGAAAATTGAGCCTTGACCAAGTCCAAACACCTGAAGCCGGGCTCCTGCACCCGATCGTCATCCAAAACTCCTCCGGGATCTCCAATAGACAAAGCCCCCATTTGGGGCATATCACTACGGACAGGAGTCCGGGCAATCGACTCCACCGAACCCTCCCCATAGGAAGCTCTCCGATCATCCCAAAGCTCCCCAAGAGGCATGTAGAACTCCAAGTGCACATCTGCGTCCATAATAAACGTAACCACATCATGCCGGGTCCTGCTCTAACTCAAAGTGACATTTCTGTCGTACCGAACACGTCCCATGTCCCACTGAACACTCCATGCTCCGATGCCTCAATGGAACCGTAGCCTAGTGAAACCTCGCGTGTCTTGCCTTGCCGCCATCACAGCCTTTCCATCGCAATTACGAAACTGAAGTAGACAGGATAATACAATAGAAGAGGTGAGATCCCCTACATCAATACCATCATGGCAGCAAGAAACACAATGAAAGATAGTAGCGCTTTTCAAGCACAACAACATCAAGTAATAGCAGATAAATCATGTCAATATAGGAATATTATAGAATAACAACATAATCATGTCAATACAGGATTATTATAGAGCAACAACATAATCATGTCATTAACTGATAAGTAATTCAGTAGTATACATTGAGATATATATGTCTGGATCATGTCACAATAACAAATATGCTAACTATGCACATGCATGATATGTATGCTGACCATTTTTATACACAATACACCCAAATCCTACTCCATGGAGTTATGGTTCAGAGATGAGTGTTCCAGAAGACCTGTCCCCCCTCGAAAGATAGTTTACACTGGATCACGAAAAGGATAATGCTTGTTGGGTCCTTGTCGTGCGTTGCAACAGTTTTCCACGGCCAGGGATATACAATGTGACAGTGGTCACTAGGTGGATCACCTCGCCTTAACACCCCCTGAGATCCATCCAAGATCACATTTATCCAAATTCTCACTCATTCCTAGGCATTCAAAGCTGACAGTCTAATACTTATGTGCATGCTCAAAGAAACTCCAACCACCGTTGTACCGTTCCCAACAGTATTAAGGCAACCGCTCATACAATTGTCCAATACTATTTTTTGTATATCTTCTTTAACAAAAATGTGTTTATTAATTTTAAACTTTTCTGACACCAGCCGACCTACCCATATAGATGCTATCATTATCTTTTCCTATTCTCTTCCCTATTTAAACACTACATTTGCTTCACTTTCCTTCAACTCAAAATCATTCAAAGGGAGTGTGAGTGTAGAAATGGAGAGAGCTTCTTCTTCTTTTTCTTCTGTTAGTAGACTTACCAATATCTGTGTATTTTGTTGGTCAACTTATGGGAAGAGTTTAGAGTTTGTACAGGCTGCAAGCACTCTTGGTCGAATACTTACTACAAGGAACATTCGTGTAATATATAGGGGAGGTTGTTGTGGGTTAATGGGGGTTGTATCACTTTCTGCATATATAAGAGCCAATCAGGTTTTAGGTCTCATGTTTTAACACAAAAGAACATCACTGGAAGAACACTTGGAACGAAACTTCAAGTATCATCTATGAATGAACGAATAAGGACAATGCTTGCAAACTCTGATGCATTCATAGCCTTACCAGGTGGTTTTGGTACTTTAGAAGAAAATTTTTAAATTGTCTCTTAGGCCCAACTGAACATCCACCGTAAATCCATAGGTTTGTTGAGTGTTAATAATTTCTTTGATAATTTGTTATTTTTTATTGATCATGCTGTGGAACAGAGCTTTATCACACATTTGGAAAGATGACTCCTTCTCTTTGCTTCCAGTGTTGATGAGTTGATTGATAAATTAGATGTTTTTGTTTTGATTGATATTTTAGATAGATTGGTGAAGAAGGACAAGTTTATCTATTTAAATAATTACAAGCTTTGGTTTTATTCATCATACTTTGTTTTTGTTTATATTTGTATGAAGTTTATCTTTTCAGTAATTATAACAATAGGTAATATTTTCTATCCTTTACTTTTCTATGTTTTAACATTGAGGATAATGTTGTAATTTAGTTGGGAGGAAGGATAGTTGTGTGAATAATTGTGTAAAAAAAATTAGAATTAGGAAGTGTGTTTATGTTTGTCGTGTTTATATGTTTTTCAATAATTTTCTAATAGCTGAACCAAGTAAGGATGGCAGAGTAAGAAGTAAATTTTACTGTGGAGGTAATTTTATTCTTGAGACGCATCTAGATTGTGGTAGATAACTTTGTTGTGTGGAAGTAGTAAATGGATTCAGGAAAATTTGCATGATTGAGTAAATTATCTTCTTTATTAAACTTCTCATGCTTGGTTATAGAAGTTGAATTGATAGATTAAGAATGATGAATATATGTCTTGTGAGATTTTGAGCCTATTGATGAATGGATTGAACATCTATACCATTTTTCTTTCTTGTGTGAATTTTTCTCATGGAATTGTTACTCTAGAACTTGCTTTGATTCTTTTTTAGACTATATTTTTACATGCATACATAAACACGATTGAGGCATTTTTCTTGAAATAGCTACTTTGACCAAATTGCAACCTTACATATTTTCCCTTATTTAACCCTTTTGAGCTTATTTGACAATTCTTTATTTCTAACTCATTACATGCCTTAAATGAAAAACCATGTTCTTACCTAGCTTTAGGGAATAAGAGAGCATTAGTTTTGTTATTGGATGAGTTCTTGAACAAGTGTGGGGGTGCGTGTGCGGATTGGTAATAAAATAAAATAAAATAAGAAAAAAAAGAGAAAGTTGACCAGTGGATTCTTGGAAATAACAGGAAGAGAAGGAGAATGTTCAGGCCTAACAATGAATTCAACCTACTAATTGATCTTTAACAAAATATTAGTCAGATATTGGTCATTGTCCTTTATGAGAAGGAAGCAAACAGAGAAAGAACTAAGAAATTCTTGGGAAATTTAGACTAAATGTTCTCAAACATTTTCTCAACTCTAACTGGATCATAATGTTCTTCTATTCTCTTTGGTATTTAACTTGTTATATCTATATTACTTCTTCCTTTACCTTGACCTCATTACAACCTTGAATAAAGTCCTCATGATTTGTGTATAAATATTATTTTTGAGTAGCGAAAAAGTAGAAGATAAGTAAGCTTATAGTAGTACAATTATTCATGGGTTGAATAGAGTGAAATACTTACCTTTTTAAACACTTGAGAGATTGAGAGTGAATTCTGTGAGGATCTATCATTCTTGATTCATTCTTTTCAACTGAAGTTTCCTTGCTTGTTAGTTTGAGATGCGAAAAAATGTTACTTCATGAATGTTTTGATCTCTTGGATGTCTAGTTGCTCTTCTTGATTCATTTAATCTTTTTTTTTTAGTTTTTGAGTCTGTGTCATTTTTATTTAATTTTTGTCTTTTGTGTTTTACCCAAGAGTGCAAAAGTGAAGTGTGGGGGAATTTTTTATATATTTTATAATCCTCTCACTAGCTTCTTAAGGTTCAATTAGGTTTAATTAAATTAGTTTTGACACATTTTATGATATTAAGCTGAGTTAGATCATTAAATAAATTATTACATAAATTAGCTTTAATTCATCTCTTTGACAATGTTTAGTAAATTAGCTATATCTTGAATTGTAAATATTTGATTGATGTGATTTTAGTCTTGTAGGAAAGATAAGACAATTCCCTACAACTTTCATGAAAACCTCAAAGGCCCAGTCACACGATTAAATAACGCAAATTAGAGTTGAAGCAAGAACTAGAGTGCTGATCTTGATAGCTTGACCTATGTATACTGTTTATGCCATATATCGATCTATAAGATGTTAAATGGGCTGAAATTTTGATAGTTGATAGCTAAGACCTACATCTACAACGTTCATGAAGAACACAAAACTCAGTTAGGACTCCTTGGAGGTGATATTGGGCTTGCAAGTCAGAATAGAGGAGCTGTCACTGAGCCTGAGCAGTATGCAATAATTTGGCCACATCTTGGGCTATAGGTGTTGAATAAAAAATGAGACACGGTTGTGTCTCTTGGACACACAGCCGTGTCTCCTCAATACGTCATTGGTGACATCCAAAACTTGATGATTAAGGGTTAGACACGGCCGTGTCTATGGGAGACACAACTATGTCTCATGTAGCACTTGAATTTGACTATAAATATGCCTCAAATCGTCAGAAACAAAGCACGTATGAGGGGGGAGAGACAGAGGTGCTTTTGGGCACTTTCCAGATAGGGAGAGGAAGAATTTCTTCCTCTCTTCCTCCTCTCTTCAATTTTCTTTCTTTTTTTTTCTTCTCTTTTTCTCTCTTCTAGCCTATGTGTAAATAAGTTTCCTTCTACTTGGGTCAAAGTGTGAAGCTCTTAGTAAAAAAATAAGGTTAGATTTATTCATCTCTTGTGCTTTAATAATTTATTTTTCTAGTAACCATTATACGTGTTATATTTTGTTTTTGATAATTTAGAAACCATCCTTGTAAAGAGGAGTTCTTGATTTATTGTAGACAACCTTTTGGCACAGTGAATACTTTAACCTATTTACAAGTGATGGAAATAATTGAAGGAAACATAATATAATTACTTATATTATTTTAAATGAACTTTTAAAGTTGTATTTTTCGATTGGAACCTCCATGTTGTGAGGATTCTAATTGAGTTATAAAATGAATTAATTTTACTTTTACTTTATTTGCTAAAAGTAGATCTTTTAACCCAGGTAAATAATTTTTACTATAGTAATAAAATATTTATCTTACCTTAATTAATCTTCATCAATTCCCTGTGAATCGACCTAAGACTCCCGAAAAATATATTACTTGAGATAACTTGCACTTGGGTTTGCAAAAATTAATCCCGCATCAAGTTTTTGAACTTAGTTGAAAAATTTGTGCATCAACCATTAGTATCAATGATATTATATAACTGCCCATATAACTACATAATACCAATGATCCACTCGGGTCCAGCACTTCGGCCCAAAAGTATGGGGCTAAATTCAAAATCCATTTGGGTCCAGTACATCGGCCCAGTGCACAATGTCAATGCATGCTATCATCAATGATTTCAGTCGTACAAATTCAAGAATCATTATTATCAAATCACGTGGAGCATTTTCACAATTTCTCTAGTATATAAAAACATTAGGTCTTCTTTAGTCTTTAATTATCATACTCTCAAGAATAAAGATAGGAATTAACCCAAATCACCAGCTTCTTCTAACTAAGTTCCTCCAAATAACCTTTCCTCATATCATTTATGAACCTAAAAAGAAACCACAATGTCCTTAGCTCACCATTCCTTTCCTTTTTCATCTAAGTCTTTCAAATCTTTTCTATTCCTTTCTCAAGCTTGTTTTTCCTCTCAAGACCAAAAATCGCTCTTTTGTTTAATGATAAAAATTCATTCCTCCCCATTCTTATTATTAGCCATGGCAACCATTACCCAAGAGGAGGGTGAATTGGGTGATGACTAATTTTAATGTAATTTTGACAAATTATGCAATTTAATAACTCAATTAATAAGTACAGCGGAACATGCATAGAAAATGCACAATTATTAAGGATTACTCAAATATAACTTGGGTTATGGGATAAATCATGCAAATAAGTTAGGTATCAAATTTAACTTAAGCAAATATAGTTAAAAGGACAAATATAAAGAGATAGAGTTGAGAATAGCAAACACTAGGATTTATCCTAGTTCAGCCACCAACCACTTGTGGCCTACGTCCAGTCCTCAAGTGAACCACCCGAGATTTTCCACTATGTCTTCAAGCTTCAACAGGTGCTTGACAACCTTTACAATTAAGAGCACTTAACACACCTTGGGATACCTCACCCTTTATAATTTTTGAGAGATACCTCACTCTCTAAGGGATACCTCACCCTTTACACTAGAGGGATACCTCACCCTCTCTTTTCAGAGTATACAAAAATGTAGATGATAGAAACTCTCTCAAAGAGTAGATAATATAAATTGAAGTACTATGGGTATTAAGGATTCACACACTTATAGCTCAAAAATAGAGGATTGGAGAAATAAATAGTGAAACACAAATTTAATGCTCAAGAGTAAATTTCATATTGTTCTCCAACATTTCTTTGATGCTCAAACACTTGTATTTATAGCCCACTAATCTTTAGAGCTGTTGGGTAAAGTTTAGAAATGATTTATTTATGAAATATAGCCGTTTGTGGCTGTTGGGTGCATTTCTGGTTTTATCATAACCGGTTAGGAACTTTTCCTAATCAGTTAGGAGGTCCAAATATTTGCCTCTGACATTTAGAATAACCGGTTAGGCAAATGGCCTAATCGGTTAGGCCATTTTGATGACCAAATGTTATTTCCTTCAAAAACATATGCTAACCGGTTAGCAAAGCTTCCTAATCGGTTAGGAAGCCATTTAAATCATGAAAAATGGTCATTTATATCATTCTAATCGGTTAGGACATTTCAGAAACGTGAAAATGGCTTCTGGTAGAGTGAATAATCGGTTAGGGAAAGTCCCTAATCGGTTAGGACACTCTGATTTGGAAAACTGACTTTAAATGGTCATAATTTCTTCGTTTCTTATCCGTTTTAAGCAAATGACCACTCATTGGAAAGATCTTTGAGTCTATTTTCATATGAAATAAGTTTCAAAGAAAAACACAAAGTATTTGAAAGATATGATCAAAAGAGTAATCAAAGGTCAGTTTTACAAAACACAAACTTGGCTATTTTTCAATGGTTTGGCCTACCACCAAGACTAACTTTCCAAAAACACTTTGTTGGGCATTTAAACTTTTTAGAAAACACTTTTTAAAGATGTTAAAATATGTTTTGAGCTTAGTGTGATTCTCATTTACCTTTACACAAGATCTAAGTCCTATAAGCTATTCTTGAAGATGTTGGACTTGATCTTTGCACTTTCAATCCTTTGGCTTCTTGATGTAATCCAAGCTTCCAAAAATTTCTTCTCTTCATGTGTTGCACAAGCTCGGAACATATTTATCATTTTCATTGTTCTTGAGTTGAGCATAATTGTGATCTTTTGCTTTCTTATTGTAATGTTCACTCTTAGTACTTGGACTATCCTACAAAGTATTGCTCACTTAATCAAACATAGTTAGTCCAAATTCATAATTCAATATCTTCATATACATGATTCATAAATGTATAATTTTAGTTAGTCTAACATGCATATAAGACTTTCATAGACACATCCAAATGAGATATTTATCAATTTCTAATGGATATGCACAATATAGGATGTAACAAAGAACATATTATACATTTTCATTTAAACAAAGTCAAATCCAATATTAATTCATTTATAACTCATATAAAGTATTATTAGATATACTATATGATGAATGTTACATATATCTCATTGCATGATGATTAAGTGTAATATAACTAGATAGAGTACATAATCATGCATGATATAATATATCACATTAAGTACATCTATGTAACATGATCAATATTCTTTTGTGATGCATTTGCCATCTATAAAGCACATCTATCAAGCATAAGCATCATTCTTTTTGTCTTGTATTTGTCATCATCAAAACTTAACATATTAAACCATTTTGGGCAAACTTATTTCACACTTATTTTATAAGTCCTTAATTAAATTTCTCGATTATCATGTCATCTAGATTCATCACTAATAAATTATTTTTCATTATTCCAATTGTCTCCAAAATTATTTCCATTGGTACATTTAAAAGTTATTACTCCTCAAATCAAGACATTATAATTATTTTCAATCTTACTTATGAATCTTGTATACCTAATTTATCTCCCAAATCACCTAAATAGTATTTCCTAACATTCTTTCTAAAACTTCATTTATTCAACTTCTAAATAGAATTCTTTCCCTCCTAATTACTCTTCCATCTTATTATCAAGTATGTTAGGTCTCTAATTCACTCTTACCTCTAATTATCAAATATCACACTCAAGAATCAATTTCCTATAATGGTAAAACTTGTTTCTTCCTTCAATCACTTGTAACCTCATAGATTATGTCTTTAACACTTAATCATCTAAGTCCATTGATAACCAATAATGTTCTCGTAGATATCTCTTCTTGGACCAAGGTGGCCGTGAGCCTCAAGGAATCAAGGGAACCAAAAAATCATTCTTTTATAACATAATTATAGCATGCCACATATTTCAATCATCACAATTTATCAAATTCATGTTTGTTATCAAAATCACACATATCCATTTAGTCACCATAATCATTTTTGCATACAATAATATCATACAATCATACAAGATCAAACAAGCATAAATCAAAATCACATATTCGGGTGGATGAATCCTCATGTGGATTCTTCAATCCCAATACACCCATTCGTTCCTCACCACCATAGCATGGTTGATGAGGTTAATCTCCCTCTTACCTCAAGTGTAGCTTCCTAGCTCCTTGTGAGTCCTTTTGTAGCAAACTTTCTCCACCAATAGGTTCTTAGAATAAAAGTAAACATACAAGAGTTAGTACCTGGGGCTTGAATAAGATTACCATAAGTTAAAGTATGGCTTTACATCCTTAAAATGAAATAAGAAAAAAAAAGATTCAAGAACTTTACCTTAAGATTCTAGAACTTGAGATTTGTAGCAAAGCTTAAAGAAATGCTTGAAGATCGATGAACTAAAAATTAATCTCCACACAAAAGTAACTTAGAATGGTGTAGAGACTCAAGATCTAAGATTAGCTTGAATTATTGAAGACTTTATGATGGTCTTTGGGGTGTTGGTCATGACCTATCCAAGAGAAAAAGAAGGAGTTTTGTGTTTAGCCTTTGGTTACTTGGATGTAAGGATGAACAAGTGATAAAGAAAGTGTAGAATGACCCTCTAAAAATGGCCATAGGCGTGAGGTGTAGAGTAAATGAGAGGAGAAAATAGAAATCAAGTCTCACCTTAAGAGCTTCAAGTTAGGGTTTTGAAAGAAGATGATGAAGATGAGAGAACTTGATGATGATCTCAACATAGAAAATCATCCATGAAATATGTAAATCCTAGAAATGTGATTGAGTGTAGAAAAGAAAATTGGAAGAGACGAAGATGAAGGGTGGTAGTCGTGAGGTGAGGAGAGAAAATGGAGATGAGAGCTTTAGGGGTGATTTCAACAAAAAATATCTTCAAACAATATGTAGTTTCAAGCAATGTGATTGCTTGAAATTTAGCAAACATGGAAGGTGGAGGAAGAGGTGTGGCCGTGTGGTTGGAGAGGGGAGGAAGAAGAGAGAAAGTTAAGAAAACTTTTGAGTGGAGAGAGAAAGTGATAGAAAGTTTTTAAAAAGTGAAAAGATTGTAACTTTTTGTGAAATGTGAAAGCTTGTGAAAAGATGACAACTTGTCATCTTTTCTCTCCTCCAAAACCGTGCCCCCCTTGGAGAATGGAGCAAAACTTCCTTTGCAAGCTTCTCCCAAAGTTTCTTTGAGAAGCTTCACACGTTTCCCAAAAAGGTCAAATCATGTTGTCATGTGGTGATGTGACGATGTCACTTAGATGATATTATAAAAGTGACTAGATAGAAATAATCTACTAGATTTTCACTGCAAGCTATTATCCAATGGATAAAAGTTACAATTATCATTATCGTTATTTATTGTCCAATGGACAATAAAGTGTACCCAAATTTTATCCGTTAGATAAAATCTCAAAAAATGAAAACTATGTAAACTGTGTCCGGCCTTGGGTTTAGTAAGATCCCCCGTCACCGTTTCCACAGTCCAAGGTTTTTCGGCCTCGGGAAAAATATTTCATTTTCTCGACTCCGCTCGATGTGTACACAAATCGAGAAATATATTAAAATAACCAAATAATTCAAATAATTTTAGAAAAATTCACAAAAATCACAAATATTATAAAATAAGTATATATCTCAAAACGAGCAATTTTTTGGGTGTTATAACTCTCCCCTTCTAAAAAAAAATTTCGTCCTCAAAATTTGTTATACCTTAGAATACACGTGGATACTGTCCCTTGTAGAATGTCTCCAGATTTCCAATATAACCACAAAAGCTAACACTGAGTTTATGTAGAGTAGCTCTCCTTATATGCTCTCAGTTGTCTTGAAGTATACGTTACTATCGCTTTTATTAGTATAGGCACACGCCTAAGCTCTAATGTGGAATATCACAAGACGTCTCAAAAGTTCGTTGGGATTGGGTAGAACTAACATTGGCGAAGTAGTCGAGTGTCTCTTCAATTTTCAAAAATTTTCTTACATGCATCAGTTCATGCAGAAACTTGACTCTTTCACATAAGCTGGATGAGAGGTATTGCCGTCTTGAAGAATTTTGCAGTGAATCTATGATACTAATCAGCTAATCTCACATAGTTATAAAACTCCAATATGATCTTCGATCTTTCCCATTGAAGAACTGCTTCATCTTTCGATGGATCCATAGTAAATTCTCACTTTGAGATCACGTGACCCAAAAATTGAATTGCCTCAAACCAGAATTCGTACTTGGACAACTTCACACATAACTTCTCCTTCTTCTTCAGAATTTAAAGAACCACACTAAGATGTTCATCAAATTTCCTCTGGACCTTAAGAATAGATCAAAATGTCATCAACAACGACAACGACAAATTTGTCTCAATAGGGACAAAAGATCCCATTCATGTAGTCGATGAATACTACCAAAGTGTTCGTTACAGGGAACGACATTACTAAATACTCATAGTGCTCATAATGCGTCAGAAAGGTTATTTTTGGAAGCATCTTCTACCTTCAAACGAACTTGATGATAATTGGAACGCAAACTAATCTTGGAGAAAATAGCAGCTTCCTTCAATTGATCCATCAAACCACCTAACCTCAATCTTAATAGGAAGTATCTCTCAGGGCAAGTTCTTATCCAATTGTACTGCATTCAGCATTATGACATGGTTTGGATCAGGAACATAATTCCTCAATCGAAATACAGGGGAAACATTATGAAAGTTTGAAAAAAAAGTAGTGAAGCCATTTGGTATACTACCGGACACATCCGATGAAGAATTTGATATTATCCAACAAAATTTAGGAATGAGCTTCATGGATTAAAATCCAGAAATTTTTGTCTCAAGAAACACTAAGGTTTTATTGGAGCAAAATGATAAAATATAGTTTGAAAACAATCAATCCCTCTCTGAGGTCAAGTCTCTCTATGAAAAAGGCAAACAATTAAATTAATAAAAAGGTTTCAAATTTCTAATAATAACAGGATAGTTCTAACAAACTTGTGAAATGATAGTGGGCTTAGAAATGAGAATAGCAATATCCAAGTCAAAAGGGAACAAACACACAGACAACCCAATTCTAGAAACAAACTCTTACAATTTCTTTGGAACAGTTTAACAAGATATGGTTAGAAGATAACCAATCCTTTTTCAAGATCACGTCAAATATGTGAAAGAGGTAAACAAATCAGATCAACTGAAAAGATTCAGTCTTTAACAGGTCATAGGATAATTTAAACAACTTGGTTATCAACAATAAGTCTTTGTAATATAAGTAGAAATAATTTGGTCAAAAGGTAGCAAAACACATATGATTCTAATTGATCCATATGACAATATGTCATAAAGAAATAGGTTACCCCCAGAATTATACAGTAAAATCAAAGGATCATCTCTTATAGTACAATCTCCCTCGTTTAGGCCTTCAGTCTGGGATGCTTTTACTCCACTTGGGAAATTGACTCTTCCTTCTTCGTGAGATTCTGAAACACGCACATCACTAATGGAAGGCTTTGTCCTTTGCGAAGTACAATTCCTAAGCACGTGTGCTAGCTTTTCACACTTAAAACAAAACTTTCCCTTGATCGTACAATCCCTTGTCACATGAATTTTTGCACACTTCTTACTTGTCAATAAAAGTGCCACTGGATGACCGGGCCTATCACTACTAGTACTACCTCCATACAATTGCTGTTGTTGTTGATTTCTTGGTGGTCGTGAATATGACTTTTGCTGGAATCGCTTGACCTTACGATCTCTTCTTTTTCAGAACCAATACGGTCCAACGTTATGGAGTTCCATATCCTAAGATTAATTCAACTCTAACAAAATCTGAGCCTCGACTATTAATTCTTGCTGTTGAGCGGTCCTCTGATTCTATTGCACTGTTACGCCAGCCATTCCTTGCAATGCTTTCGTAGTCTTAGCCATCCTTATGTTATTGCGTTCCTCATTTCCACGCGTACGTCTACCGCGAGCCATTTGCCTCTCCTTCAAAGACAGACAATTCAAAACATGATGGAAACAAGAAGTAACCATTTCAAACAATGTTGTCTCCTTTCAAAGACCAAACAATACATCTCTGAGTTTTGCTTCAAAGAAACACACAGCACAAACAAGACAACCTTCCCATAAACCCAAAAGATTCAGACTTGGACTTTTCTCACACCAGAAGTACCACTCCAACGGCATAGGTACAAACAATTCTGCATGAGTTCAGTTATCCAACTCGACTCTCACTAGAAGAACCCTTATTCTCTTAGTTGGCCTAGTTGAAGTTATAGTTTCCTATCCACACAGAACATTACATATTGAGTTGGCCAGTCCCCAATATCATGTAACTATGTAACAGTAACTACTAACATTCATCCCAGAGTAACTTATGCAATCCTCTTTTAACATCTCAAACAAGAGACAAGGAAATGTACAACACACACAAGAATGTCTACTTATCAAAGCACAATCAGTCCATATGCTAGCTCAATAGGATGAACTGCTCTGATACCACCTAATGTAATACCTTCTCCGAGGAGCATTCCATATTGAAAACGACTCTTAAATTTTTAAAACTTTTAACTTATGAAATAACTAATGTTGTCAAACGCGAGTTCAAAAATTTCTTTTTAACAGATAATATAAACTTACTGAAATAAATAAGAGACTCAAGTCATAGGAAATAAAGAGGCTTTTCATAAAGCAAAGTTTACTACATTTTTAAGTACATCATTTGCATATCCAAAAACATAAAACTTAAGTACTTCAAAATTAACATACCTATACATTATAACTACCAAAAGAAAATTGAGCATTGACCAAGTCTAAACACCTGAAGAATGGGCTCCTGCACCCGGTCTTCGTCCAAAACCCCTCCGGGATCCCCAATAGACAAAGCCCTCAGTTGGGGCATATCACTACGGACAGGAGTCCGAGCAGTGGACTCCACCGAACCGTCCTCATAGGAAGCTCTTCGATCATCCCAAAGCTCCCCAAGAGGCATGTAGAACTCCAAGTGCACATCTGCATCCATAGTAAACAAAACTACATCATGCCGAGTCCTGCTCTAACTCAAAGTAACATTTTTGTCGTACTGGACACGTCCCGTGTCCCACTGAACACTCCATGCTCTGATGCCTCCATGGAACCGTAGCCTAGTGAAACCTCGCGGGTCATGCCTTGTCGCCATCACAGCCTTTCCATCATAATTACGAAATTGAAGTAGACAGGATAATATAATAAAAGAGGTGAGATCCCCTATATCAATAGCATCATGGCAACAAGAAACACAACGAAAGACAGTAGTGCCTTTCACGCACAAAAACATCAAGTAATAACAAATATAATCATGTCAATACAGGAATATTATAAAACAACAACATAATCATGTCAACACAGGATTATTATAGAGCAACATCACAATCATGTCATTAACTGATAAGTAATTCAAGAAGTATACATCAAGATATATATATATATATATATATATATATATATATATATATATATATATATATATATATATATATATATATATATATATATATATATCCGAATCATGTTACAATAACATATATGCTGACTATGCATATGCATGACGTGTATGCTGACCATCCTTATATACAATGCACCCAAATCCTACTCTATGGAGTTACGCTTCAGAGATGAGTGGTGTTTAAAATTCGCAAGTGTACGGTTTCATTGTCAAGTAATAAAAAGATCGAATCCACAGGGATTGTGTCTATGAATAGTAATTAATTAATTAATTCAATTAAATTAAACAAAGGGGATAAAATTATTGAGAGATAAGAATGTAGTAATCAAGCAATTAAATAAATAAATATTAGAGTACAAAATTGAGAACAAAAATAATAAGTTATTAAGAAAGGTTTTCAAATTCAAGAAAACTTCCAAGATTGGGAGTAACCACAATAATACAAGACAAATCCTAATTGACAACCCTTTTATTAAAATTGAAATTCAATTGAAGGTGAATTACCCTAAATTAGTTAATGTTCTTTCTCAAGAGACAAGAACCGTACCCAATTAAACCAATTCCTACTCTCGTGGTAATTGAATTTAAATTGAATCCATTACATTTTATGGTAATTCATTAAATCCTCGAAAGGCTAAACCTACTCTTGTGATTTAGACCTTAAGTTCAATTATTATGGTTCTAACACCTAGGTTCACCTCTCAGTACGTCCCTAAATGTCGATGAGATGTAAATATGTGGCCAGCAAATTCACATGAATAAGCACAATAAGGATTGAATCAAAGAACATTCTAGATTAATAAAAGGGGTAAACCAAGTCAATTAATCATCATCAATGTATCAAAGGGCATTGCCCAATCCTAGAAACAAAAGAAACTACTTAGACATGGAGAAGAAGAAATAAGAAAACAAAATAAAGAACATCCAAACCCATAACAAAGGGAGAAGAGAAGAGAAAGATGAAGATCTAGAGCCTCCAAACGTGCCTCCTTCAAACAGAAATTCATACCTAATATTACATTTAGAACATATATAAATACCCTCAGGGTTTCAACTAGTCTAGGCCCATAAAAAGAAATAAAAACAAAACTTAAAAACTATCTCGTATTACGATCCACGGTCGTGGGAAATTCCACAGGCTGGCCGTGGATCTCTCTGTTAAAAGGTATTCTGAACTACTATTGAGTTCCACAGCCGTGGAACTCTCTGAAAAATCTCTTTGGCTTCTTCATGAAGCTGCTCGATCCATGGCCATGGGAAATTCCACGGGCAGGCCGTGGAACTCTCTAGATTGAGTCTTTTTCCCCAATTTGCTATTCGTAAAGCTTCAACTTCAAACATGCAAGCTTTCCATTCATTTCAAGGTCAATTTAGCACCAATCCTGCATAATAACACCACAAACACCACAGTTATCTGAACTAAAGGAAAAATAAATAAAAAGAGAAACTAAAATGCCTAAAATACCTAATAATGCATGCAAAACAATAACAAAATATGATATTATTTCACACACATTAAATCCCCCCAAGCTTAAGATTTTGCTTATTCCCAAGCAATAACTAAGGTTAAACCAAGAAGTGGGATCAAAAGACAATAATAAATGAGGAACCCGAGAAAACATCCAACTAAACAATAGGCAAAGACAACTAAGATTTAGAGAGGTAATCAAAATCAAGTCCAATTAGAGGCTAAAGTTTTCAGAAATCATGCTCCTCACTGAATTAGGTTCACTCTACTAACCACACTCAAAGTGCTTAAGGGTGAAGATAATGCACTTAAGATTTCTCAAAGAAACAGCACTTTCATAAGCTTGATAAAAAACTAAATTTTTACTAATAATCAGCATGCATGCAAGAATCAAAAGGTCTTTCAAGGGTTGTAATGTGGCCATGGGAATAATGTTAGGTAGGGTAAAGAAAGAAAGGTATGCACAAAGGGCTAACAAAATTTTTAACAAGCATAAGAAACTCACTAGAACATAAATGGAGCAAAGGTATTTTTCAATCAAGAGCATAACTCTATATTTCCAAGCATTTTCTTTGTTTTTTTTTATTTTTCTTCCTCTCTTTTTCTTCTTTTCCAAGCTTTCATCTCATGATTTTATTTTTTTTTTCTTTTTCCTTTCCCTTTATATTTTTTTCTTTTGTTTTTTTTTTTTTAGAATAGAGAAGGCTAAAAAACATATGATTTCCAACACAACTTTCAAACCCAATTTGCTCCATTTAATATTTTAAATAATTACCGACAATGTATCATCATAAGCATTAAGAAAAATAATTATACAATAGGCTCAAAATGGACAACTAATGGATGAAAGTGTGACAATTATTTCAGAAGGCCAGAAAAATACCTAAAATGCCTTAATCATATTCAAGCATGCAAACAAAAACTTCACCTCAAAATGGTTTCAAATCAAGTTCTAGAGCACAAAATCAATGAGGAATTATCACTCAACACAAAGAATATGAGCAAACATGATATAGTGCATAAATCCCATACAGGCTCAAAACTCACATTTAGAGGTTCAAAAATCAATGAGAAGCACAAATTCAGAGAACCTATGCTAATTATCAACTAGTAAGAAATCACCTCCTCTATCAATTAAAATAATGCATGTTTCCTACCACAAGAATCGACAAGTTGGGTTCCAAATTAATACCATCTCAAAATCCTTAAAAGAGAGGGGCATAAGTTCAATCAAAAAGTCGAGAGATATGATGGTATGAAAATGCAATAAGAAGATGCAATGCAATATAAGACATGAGAATGCATGAAACTAATGATTTAAAATGAAAATGAAAATACCCCCCACGCTTAGAACTTACATTGTTCCCAATGTAAAAATCTATAACGAGAGAAGGGAGAAAAGAAAAGGACTCATTGCGGTGGTGGGAAATCTTCTGGTGTTCAATCCATGGCCATGGAATTTTTCATGGGCTGGGTGTAGAACTTTCTAACTTCACTCTCCTTCTAATTTGAGCTTCAAAATAGGTCAAACTGAAATAAGATCCATGAGATAAAAATTAAACCAACAATCTAACACACAAAATCAAAAGAAAAAGAAGAAAAAAAAGGAAAAAAAAAACAAAGAAGCTTGGGTTGCCTCCCAAGAAGCGCTTGTTTAAAGTCATTAACTCGACTTTGGTCTAGTTTCTATGCTCAGGTGATGTCAACGGAGTAGTGCTCAGTCCCCATTCCTTCAAAGTGTTTCACTCTCTGGCCATTTATCATGAAAAGCTCATGGCCTTCTTTTTTCACCTCAAGCACACCATAGGATAAAACTCGAATAATCTCATATGGTCCTGACCATTTCGACTATAACTTACTAGGACAGAAATATAGAAGCGAGTTATTGACAATAACTTTATCCCCAAGTTTAAATTCACACTTCTCGACACACTTGTCATTCTACTTCTTAGGTCCTTTCTTGCAGGCCTTAGACTTCTCAAATTTTGTGGTACTATTGGGCAAGGTCTTTTCTAGCATAGCATCAGTCACTGATTCCTGCACGCCTGAAAGCACAATCCTATCCACAACTTTAGTAGCATCTATGCGATTACATGAATTTAAGGAATTAGAGTCATTTTCAGAATTAAAAACATCAAAAACTACTTCCTCATCATTCAATCGCAAAGTCAATTTTCCTTCGTGAGCATCAATGATTGCCCTTCCAGTGGCAAGGAATGGACGCCCAAGTATGATCAACATTCTAGCATCAGCTTCCATGTCAAACACAACAAAATCCACCAGCATATAAAACTTACCATCCTTAATAGGAACATCCTCCAAGATGCCTATGAGGTACTTAACAGACCGATTCACCAATTGAAAGGAGATAGTTGTGGGTTTTAATTCGCCCACCTCTAACTTCTTACACATAGAAAGGGACATAAGACTAACACTAGCCCCCAAATCACACAAAACTTTATCAAAACTAGTGTTACCAATCAAATAATAAATAGAGAAGCTACCTAAATCTTTTAGCTTAGGAGGTAATTTATTTTGAATTAAAGCACTACACTCCTCAGTTAAAGCTATTGTCTCATATTCCTCTAACTTTCTCTTATTAGACAAAATGTCTTTAAGAAATTGAGCATAGGTAGGCATTTGTTACAACACCTTAGTAAAGGGTACATTAATATACAATTTCTTAAGGACCTCTAGGAACTTCCCAAATTGCCTATCTAGCTTGGCCTTAGCCAATCTTTGAGGGAAGGGCACTAGGGGATGGTATGATTCAGGGGGTACATACTTAGACACCTTCTCATTAGTTTCCTTTTCTAAGGGTTGTGTTTTAGTCTCTTTTTCCTCATTCCCCTTATCTTTATCACTCTCCCCCTTACCCTTAGGATCCTCTAATTTCTTTCCACTTCTCAAACTCATAGCCTTACAGTATTCATTACCTGGATTTATTTCAGGTTGACCAGGAAATTTACCCTGTTGCCTATGTGAAGTGCTTGCTTGTTGGGCAATCTGGGTTTCTAACATCTTATTATGAATGGCCAAATTGTCAACCTTATCTGACAACTCTTTAATGACTTCAGTCACAACTTGCCCATGTTGCCTAAACTCATTATTCTATTTAGATTGACTCTCAACAAAGTTCTTAAGAAGAGACTCAAGTTTAAATTTTTGTACCTGTTGAAATCCAGAAGAGGGTTTAGTACTACCTTGCCCAGCTTGGTATTGACTATTTCGGTAGGAGAAGTTAGGATGTGACTTCTAACCGGGGTTATAAGTTTTAGAATATGGATCATTCCTCCCCTTTTGGTTGAAGTCATCAAAATTGTGGCATGATTCCACTTGCTCCATCGGTGCACCTTGTGAGGAGCCAATTCCAACTTGGCATTCGGCACCTATGTGTCCCTATGCTCCACAAATCTCACAAAAATTATTAGAAGCACCTATGTCATTAACATGAGCTTTTTCAAGCATGTCAAAATGTTTATTCAAAGACTCAGATTTTGACATAATCAAATTAACACCATCTACCTTAAACTTACCTCCCGAGAGTTTCCTCGGGTTATGACCTCTTTCATTTGCCCATTGGTGATGATTTGCAGTAACACTCTCAATGATCTCATAAGCTTCTGTTAGCCTTCTATTCATCAAAGCTCCATCAGCTACGGAGTCAAGAGACACCTTCGAAGAATATTCTAGACCATTGTAGAAGGTGTGAACTAGCAATCATTTTTCTAACCCATGATGTGGGCAGACTTCCAGCAAAGCCTTATATCTGTCTCAAGCTTCCGATAATGACTCTCCATCTTTTTGAACGAAGCTTATGATTTGGGTCCTAAGATGAGCAGTCTTGGAAGGTGGAAAGAATTTGTCTAAGAAAGCTTGCTCCAATTGGTCCCAAGTAGTGATTATCTCAGCGAGAACAAACTTCAACCAAGCTCTAGCTCTATCTCTCAATGATAATGGAAACAGGCAGAGACGAATAGCATCAACAGAGACACCTTCAATCTTGAGGGTCTCACAGAACTCTAAGAACATATCCACGTGATCATTCGGGTCCTCTGATGGCAATCCTCCAAACTGGTTCTGCCTTATCATAGAAAGTAAGGCAGAAGGTATGGTGAAGTGCCTAGCTTCAATGTTTGGCCGAGCAACTCCAGATCGCAAACCCCGAGCATTAAGAGCTGCATACTCTTTTAGCGGTCTATTATCCTCAGGTTCATCCATGACAAGTGTTGGCTCAGGTATTTCTTTTACTTATTGCCCTTGTTGTCTTCTCCTTCTATGAAAAGTTCTTTCAATTTCAGGATCTGCTTCAATAAGAGTCCCGGAACGTCTAGGACTTTGCATAAACAAGAGAAATTACTTGCAGAGAGTCAAAGAGAAAACAAGAACATAAGAATATGATAAAAAGAAAAATGTTTAAAATAATTAAATTAAAAATTAAATTGATATACAAGAAAAACACAGCCCCCAGCAACGGCGCGAAAAACTTGTTGTTTGAAATTCGCAAGTGTACGGTTTCATCATCAAGTAATAAAAAAATCGAATCTATAGGGACTGTGTCTATGAATACCAATTAATTAATGAATTCAATTAAATTAAACAAAGGTGATAAAATTGTTAAGAGATAAGAATGTAGTAACCAAGTAATTAAATAAATAAATATTAGGGTGCAAAATTGAGAACAAAAATAGTAAGTTGTTAAGAAATGTTTTCAAATTCAAGAAAGCTTCCAAGATTGGGGTAACCACAATAATACAAGACAAATCCTAATTGACAACCCTTTTATTAAAATTGAAATTCAATTGAAAGTGAATTACCCTAAATTAGTTAATGATCTTTCTCAAGAGACAAGAACTGTGCCCAATTAAACCAATTCCTACTCTCGTGGTAATTGAATTTAAATTGAACTCATTACGCTTTATGGTAATTCATTAAATCCTCGAAAGGCTAAATTTACTCTCATGATTTAGACCTTAAGTTCAATTATTATGGTTCCAACACCTAGGTTCACCTCTCAGTACGTCCCTAAATGTCTATGAGATGCAAATATGTGGCCAGCAAATTCACATGAATAAGCGCAATAAGGATTGAATCAAAGAATATTCAAGATTTATAAAAGGGGTAAACCAAGTGAATTAATAATCATCAATGTATCAAAGGGCATTGCCCAATCCTAAAAACAAAAGAAACTACTCAGACATGGAGAAGAAGAAATAAGAAAACAAAATAAAGAACACCTAAACCCGTAGCAAAGGGAGAAAAGAAGAGAAAGATGAAGATCTAGAGCCTCCAAACGTACCTCCTTCAAACAGAAATTCATACCCTAATATTACATTAAGAACATCTATAAATACCCTCAGGGTTTCAACTGGTCTAGGCCCATAAATAAAAAATAAAAATAAAACTTAAAAACTGTCTCGTATTGCGATCCACGACCGTGGGAAATTCCACTGGCTAGTCGTGGATCTCTCTATTAAAAAGCATTCTGAACTGCTGTTGAGTTCCACGACCATGGAAGATTCCACGGCCAAGCCATGGAACTCTCTGGAAATTTTTTTTGGCTTCTTCATGTAGCTGCTCGATCCATGGTCGTGGGAAATTCCACGGGCAGGCTGTGGAACTCTTTGGAATAAGTCTTTTTCCCCAATTTGCTATTGAAAAGCTCCAACTTCAAACATGCAAGCTTTCCATGCATTTCAAGGTCAATTTAGCACTAATCCTGCACAACAATACTACAAACACCGCAGATTATCCGAACTAAAGGAAAAACAAATAAAAAGAGAAACTAAAATGCCTAAAATGCCTAAAAATGAATGCAAAATAAGAACAAAATATGATGTTGATTCATACACATCAATAAGCATTCCAAAAGACCTGTCCCACTTCAAAAGATAGTCTACGCCGGATCACGAAAAGGATAGTGCTTGTCGAGTCCTCGTTGTACGTTGCAACGATTTTCCAGGGCCAGGGGTATACAATGTGACAGTGGTCACTAGGTGGATCACCTCGCCTTGATGCCCCCTGAGATCTATCCGGGATCGCACTTATCCAAATTCTCGCTCACTCCTAAGCATTCAAAGCTGACAGTCTAATACTCATGTGCGTGCTCAAAGAAACTCCAACCACCGTTGTACCGTTCCCAATAGTATTAAGGTAACCGCTCATATGATTGTCCAATACCATTAGTATCAATGATATTATATAGTTGCCCATACAACTACATAATACTAATGATCCACTCGGGTCTAGCTCTTCGGCCCAAAAGCACGAGGCTAAATTCATAATCCACTTGGGTCCAGTATGTCGGCCCAAGGCACAATGTTAATGCATACTATCATCAATGATTTCAGTCGTGTAAATTCAAGAATCATTATTATCAAATCACGTGAAGCATTTTCATAATTTCTGTAGTATATAAAAATATTAGGTCTTCTTTAGTCTTTAATTATCATACTCTCAAGAATAAAGATAGGAATTAACCTAAATCACCAGCTTCTTCTAACTAAGTTCCTCCAAATAACCTTTCCTCATATCATTTATGAACCTAAAAAGAAACCACAATGTCCTTACCTTACCATTCCTTTCCTTTTTCATCTAAGTCTTTCAAATCTTCTTTATTCCTTTCTCAAGCTTATTTTTCCTCTCAAGACCAAAAATCACTCTTTTGTTTAATGATAAAAATTCATTCCTCCCTATTCTTATTTTATGAGTCCTTAATTAAATTTCTTGATTATCATGTCATCTAGATTCACCACTAATAAATTATTTTCCATTATTCCAATTGTCTCCGAAATTATTTCCATTGGTACATTCAAAAGTTGTTACTCCTCAAATCAAGACATTATAATTATTTTCAATCTTACTTATGAATCTTGTATACCTAATTTATCTCCCAAATCACCTAAACAGTATTTCCTAACATTCTTTCTAAAACTTCATTTATTCAACTTCTAAATAGAATTCTTTCCATCCTAATTACTCTTCCATCTTATTATCAAGTATGTTAGGTCTCTAATTCACTCTTACCTCTAATTATCAAATATCACACTCAAGAATCAATTTCCTATAATGATAAAACATGTTTCTTCCTTCAATCACTTGTAACCTCATGGATTATGTCTATAACACTTAATCATCTAAGTCCACTGATAACCAATAATGTTCTCATAGATATCTCTTCTTGGACCAAGGTGGCCGTGAGCCTCAAGGAATCAAGGGAACCCAAAAATTATTCTTTTGTAACATAATTATAGCATGCCACATATTTCAATCATCACAATTTATCAAATTCATGTTTGTTATCAAAATCACACATATTCATTTAGTCACCACAATCATTTTTACATACAACAATATCATACAATCATACAATATCAAACAAGCATAAATCAAAATCACACATTCGGGTGGATGAATTCTCACGTGGACTCTCCAATCCCATCACATTCATTCGTTCTTCACCACCATAGCATGGTTGATGAGGTCAATCTCCCTCTTACCTCAAGTGTAGCTTCTTAGCTCCTTGTGAGTCTTTTTGTAGCAAACTTTCTCCACTAAGAGGTTCTTAGAATCAAAGTAAACATACAAGAGTTAGTACCTAGGGTTTGAATAAGATTACCATAGGTCAAAGTATGGCTTTACATCCTTTAAAATGAAACAAGAAAAAAAAAAGATTCAAGAACTTTACCTTAAGATTCTAGAACTTGAGATTTGAAGCAAAGCTTAAAGAAATGCTTGAAGATCGATGAACTAGAAATTGATCTCCACACAAAAGTGTCTTAGAATGGTGTAGAGACTCAAGATCTAAGATTATCTTGAATTATTGAAGACTTTGTGATAGTCTTTGGGGTGTTGGCCGTGACCTATCCAAGAGAAAAAGGAAGGAGTTTTGTGTTTAGCCTTTGGTTACTTGGATGTAAGGATGAACAAGTGATAAACAAAGTGTAGAATGGCCTTCCAAAAATGGCCATAGGTGTGAGGTGTAGAGAAAATGAGAGGAGAAAATAGAAATCAAAGTCTCACCTTAAGAGCTTCAAGTTAGGATTTTGAAAGAAGATGATGAAGATGAGAGAACTTGATGATGATCTCAACATAGAAAATCATCCATGAAATGTGAAATCCTAGAAATGTGATTGAGTGTAGATAACAAAAATGGAAGAGGAAGATGAAGGGTGGTAGCCATGAGGTAAAGGAGAGAAAATGGAAATGAGAGCTTTAGGGGTGAGTTCAACAAGAAAATATCTTCAAACAATATGTAGTTTCAAGCAATGTGATTGCTTGAAATTTAGCAAACATGGAGGGTGGAGGAAGAGGTGTGGCCGTGTGGTTAGAGAGGGGAGTAAGAAGAGAAAAAATGAGAGAAAGTTAGAGAAAACTTTTGAGTGGAGAAAGAAAGTGATAGAACGTTTTGGGAAAGTGAAAAGATGGTAACTTTTTGTGAAATGTGAAAGCTTGTGAAAAGATGACAACTTGCCATCTTTTCTCTCCTCCAAAACTGTGTCCCCCTTGGAGAATGGAGCAAAACTTCCTTTGCAAGCCTCTTCCAAAGCTTCTTTGAGAAGCTTTG
The DNA here is from genome assembly GCA_029884595.1 of Ormosia semicastrata. Taxonomy (NCBI): domain Eukaryota; kingdom Viridiplantae; phylum Streptophyta; class Magnoliopsida; order Fabales; family Fabaceae; genus Ormosia; species Ormosia semicastrata. The sequence continues at coordinate 5,721,448 of JAQQTO010000045.1, forward strand.
CATACTTTTCAAAAAGGTCAAATCATGTTGTCATGTGGTGATGTGACGATGTCACTTAGATGATATCATAAAAGTGACTAGATAAAAATAATCTACTAAATTTTCACTGTAAGCTATTATCCAATGGATAAAAGTTACAGTTATCACTGCCGGTATCTATTGTCCAATGGACAATAGAGTGTACCCAAATTTTATCTATCAGATAAAATCTCAAAAAATGAAAACTTCATAAACTGTGTCCGGCCTCGAGTTTAGTAAGATCTCCCATCACCGTTTCCACAGTCCAAGGTTTTTTGGCCTCAGGAAAAATATTTCATTTTCTCGATTCCGCTCGATGTGCACGTAAATTGAGAAATATATTAAAATAATCAAACAATTCAAATAATTTCAAAAAAATTCACAAAAATTATAAATATTATAAAATGAGTATATATCTCGAAATGAGCAATTTTTAGGGTGTTACATGATAAGGTTATGGTTGCTTTATTAGTATTACATAATAAGCAGAGTCTCATTTATCTATTGCGAATATAATCTATTTTTATCAGTTCGATTTATAGAATTTGGTTAATTGTGTGATGATTAAACCATTTTTATAAATGAAAGAACTTTTTGCCCTAGGAAGAGAAATGACTGGTTTTGGTTTATGCCACATTTCTAGTTATTACTGTATAACTTGTGTTTTCTCGAAATAGCTGGACTTATCATAACGACATTTTTTATAAACTGATTACTGATAATTGTGAATTCTCACTCCATGTATTTGTTTCCGTGATAAATCCAGGTCTAGACCTTTCCAAGGGAAAGAAAAAGAAGCAAAAGAAATATAAAACTTTTATTTGCTTCTACATAGGGTTTTGTATATTTGTTTTGCATTGTATGGAAACCTATTGTATTGCTTGTGCCTTTTGTCGTGTGTATATATATATTCTCTACCTTCTAGGCTCTGTATAATGACTTGTATTGTGATTATGGATATAAAATTTTGTTAAGTTTAGTGTAACACGCTTAATTCAATTTACTTATGTGTATTTGCGAATGTACTAAAGTAATGAGGATTAGGGTGTTACAACTAAAACAAAAAAAATGTTATATTTAGAGAGATTAAACATATTTTTATGTTGTTTCTTTTCTTCCCCCCTTTCCTTATTTAAATCAACCTTTGCAATTGAGCTTCGCTTTGACAAAGATGGTTTGTATTGGTAGCACATAGTGGTAGGACAATGTTGATGTGGAACTCATGGTTTAGGCATGGAGGATCGAAGTTTTGGCTTTGCAATGATGGTCAGGACGATGAGTTGATTTCAATTTGGGTCCTTCATGGTGGCTATGGTTGGTGATGGTTGTAGGGGCAAGAACAAAGGATGGTTGGTGCATCTAGGTTGCTATTGCTATATGTTTGGTAGATTTGTGGGAGATGAGTGATGATGGTATTGGTTGATGCATGTGAGCTTCTTAGTTACTAGTTCTATTTGTACACAATAAAATAAGAGTTGGGTGGTGGTGGTTCCATGAGTTTTGTGGTTGGGGTGAAAGCAAGGAAATGTTTGTGGGCTGGTGGAAGTTGGTATTGCTCGGTGATGTGGAAGGACGAGCTTGAAGTGCGATGGGTGGCGTTGGTGCTTGCTGTTGATAGCTTTTATCTAATACCACGAAACAGAGGCACATGCACAAAGTTCACGATGGTAGTGGTTTCTGCTGCATGGAGGCTATTAATTTGGTGGTTAGGTAATAGCTTCAGCGATGATCTACAGAGGCTATGGCAGGGACGAACGTGAAGTGCAATGGGTTTTGACTAGGTTGTTATAGAGGTTTGGTGATATGGTTGGAGGTTTGATGAAAATAAATTCCGTGTGAATGGAATAGGTAGTATAGATCTTCATGGTCTGGGATGTAATTTGTGTTACAGAAGTGTTGTAGCCATGTAATTTTGGAAGCTTTGGATAGTTTGAACTTTGAAGGTTGATCACTTGGTTCTTAAATGTGGGGTTTCCAGATAAAAAGAAATTGTGTATGGAGGTAGAGTTTCTAGGTTAAAGAATGTTACATATAAGGGTGGAGTTTTTTGGTTGGTATACTGATGATGAACAAGTGACAACATAATTGGATTAAATATATTTTTAATCCTTCTAAATATGGTGAATTTTGGTTTTATTCCCTCCTTTTTTAGTCCTTAACTTGACAACCACTTATTAATCCATTAGATCCACATAGGTTATTTTACCTCCATGTAGGATTTCATGTAGGCAAATAACGACTTTTTCAAATGACAATGTAACAAAAGAACCATATAGGAAGGAAAACATTTTGTTGGAGGACTCGTTCATAAAATTTTAAAAAAGATGGATTAAAACCAGAAATTATTATATTTAAAGAGATTAAAAACATATTTGAACTTATCTAATATATAGTATATAGTAAAATTACCTTAAGTGGTATTTAACAACATCACTAAATACATGTTTACTTTTAAAAAAAATGAAATAATGATATTTTTTTAAAAACAAAAAATTTGAGTGTTGGCAAGAAAAATATTAATCATGTAATGATGATAGCATATCATATAGTAAAAAGTAAAATTGCTTGAGAGGTATTTAACAACATCACTAAATAAATGTTTACTTTAAAAGAGAGAAAAAAATGAAAAAATGAAAAAAAAAAAGAAATATGAGTGTTGCAAGAAAAATATTAATCATGTAATAATGATAACATATTATACAGTAAAATCAGCTTGAGAAAAAAACTTATTTTAAATAAAAATAAATATTAAATACAAAATAACCATTCTGTTAATTTTTTTAAAATAGAATAATAAAATTAAAAAAGGCAACAATATTATAGGGTTAGTGTCGGTATTGCGTATAGAAAAGTTGCATTGATAAGTAAAAATATATTTTAAATAAAAAATATTAAGTATGAAATAAATATTGTAAATTTTTTAAAGAACATAATGTAATGATAAAATTAGAAAAGACTAAAATATTAAGATGTAAACGTTGGTAAGAAAAAAATAACAAATCAAGTAGCAATGATAGAATATAGTAAAATTATTTTTGAAAAATAACAGCAATACTGGGATGTAATATTAGTAAAATAATCAATCAAATAGAAGTGACAGTACATACTAAAAGTATCTTGAGAAAAACAAAATTATTTTTAATAAAATTAATAAACATTAAATATGAAACAACCTGTGCAATGCACAGATAAGATAACCAGTATATACTATTTGAACCGAATTTGTAAGGGTACTAATGAATATGATTATGAATTCCTTACCGTAATTACAAAACAAAAATTAATGTTTCTACAAAAAAATCTAATATGAATTAAATTGAAAATTATAAAAGTTACTAAGAATGAGTTTGTGGCAGAATATTTGTAAAATATTTAGAAAGTTATAGGTTCAAGTTTTTGTGTTTGTTTAACATAAAAAAAAAGTGAACATTATAGTCAAATTAAAGATAGTACTTGTTTAACAAGTTTTTATATACAAGAAGATTACTAAAATATGACTGTTCTTTTATCTATCCCACATTAACATTTTTAACTTTTTTTTTCCAGGTCAGAAATATTTTGTTGTCAGCTTGAGTATTAATCTTAAGTAACTGTAATATATATATATATATATATATATATATATATATATATATATATATATATATATATATAGCATATTTAGTAAGAAAATTTTTATTATGAGAAGGTGAGAAAAGTAAATCTTGACTATACAATAATATATAAATGATCAAGATTAAAAGTTACTTAAAAGTCATGTGATTATTCAAAAAGTCACATGCATTTATATTCTAATTTTAACTATTTATATAATATTTAATGATCAAGATTCACTCTTTTTACCTCTTATAATAAACATTCATATCATCGATATATTCTTTATATATATATATATATATATATATATATATATATATATATATATATATATATATATATATATATTATATGCCTTATGTATTTAAATGAATAAATATACTTTGTTTTGTCATTAAGAATAAATATACTTACATACACACGCACACACAGCATACTTACTTGGTTCTATCCCTACCAAAGGTAAAAGACATATCTCCCACTTCTCCCTAAAAATATATAAAACTTCCAACTGTCAAATTGTCTAAGGTAGAAAAAAAACAATAGTATACTTACACCAAGAGTTTAATGAAAAATTTACATTACATTACTGAATGAATAAAATATAAAAATTATAAATCTAAGGCTTTAGCCTTGTGATCAACACGGTGTAATTTTTTTTTCTTGATTATGTTCGAACTTTAGGTCAGTAAAATATACAGAGAATTGATTTCCTTTAATTTATTAGACCAATGTGAGGGTGCACTTAAGATCAACCAGGGAGAGGTTTAATTTCCACTTGAAAATACCTTTTATAATTCTTGTGATTAAAGAATAATACATCTATTAAGAGAAAAAAAATTGATATAATATTTATCCAAAATTAAACTATGATTTGTAACTTTGTTCCTTGTATGTAGACTATTTTTTACAATACTAATATAGAACTAAAAGACAAAGGTACTCAGTATTAAGATATTCGGTCTCAAAAATAGAATTATATTCAATTAAGTTCAATAATAAACAATCAACAATCATCTTCTAAAGCAGTGAGAAGAGGGGTATTTATAACACTCAAACAAAATAAACCAAATACAAATCAAACATTACTGGCATATGATAAGATTTAGGATTTACATAAAATCTCATTAAAATTGAAATTTTAAAATAGATAAAATTCTTTTAAAAAAATTAAAAGATAAAATATCTAAATAACATAATTATCTGTAAAATCCTAAATTATCAAAATCATAAATAATTTTAATTTATTCTGCATCAAATGCACATATTCTTCACTATATATGGAGATTGACATATAATGTGATGTTGTATGAAGAAATTGACAATTCTATCTTTTATCTCAGTAGATATGACAGTCTTATTATTTTGCAAGGTCAAAACATGTGACTCACATGAGAAAATTAAAACTAAAAGTTTCATATTTATGTTCTAACGCTTTGAAAAATATGTTAGACTTGTATATGGATACAGAGGTAGTCTAATACCTGTTTAACATATCTGTTTAATTTTGTAACTTTCTGAGTATGTTTAGTCACTTTGCTGTAACACTATTTGTGAGAAATAGCTGCAAAAATGGCTTAAATTATTCAATTAGTGAAAATAAATGTGGAGACTTTATTTTTAGGTCACAAATGTATGAACTGAGTTACAGTTAAAATCTGAGGATAATTGAAGTTAATTTGGTATTTTTAAACATACTGGTGTGTTTTAATACTGGATTGACTAATCACATATATGAAAAAATGTGATAATGGTACAACAGGATATTCTATGAATCTTAGGATTTATTTTATATCTGTTGGAAGTTAGGAACCTAGATTCGGTTGAATCTAAGTGTTCTTAGCATACCAGAATTTTTGGTAACCTTTAGTGATTGGCTGTAAGAGGCCAATTCTGACTTCTTCTCTTCATTTCTCCCACAATAGAGAGGGGAAAACAGAAATAGAAAAGAAGGAAGAGGAAAAAGTGAAGGGAGAAGGAGAAAGGAGGAGGAAGAGCTAGAGGATCAAGGATCAAACTTGAAGGAGGATCCAAGAGCAAGATCAAGGCTTCAAGATCTTCATCTCAGTTACAAGAGGTAGGGGTTCTTGAGCCTTTAAACTCCTTTTCTTCCATTTTCACCATTGTTGCACAAGTGGTGCATAATATGCCAATTTGGTTTCTAGAGGTGTTTGAAGTGTATTTCTTACTTGAATGAGTTTCTTTGGTTATTTATGACTTGTTCATGGATTGAATTTGAGTTAGAAACTTAGAACTTGTCATTTGAACCTTTGAATCCCAAAAGTGAGAAAGTTAGGTCATGGATGAGTGGTTTGGTCTTTGGATCCAAATTAGAGGTTTTTTTTATGGTGGTTAATGATTTTTATGGGTTAATGAACTTGTTAGGGATCTTAAATCACCTAGAAACTGGTTTGGAATGATCAAAATTCATGAATTATTCTAATGGAATAGGACCACGTTTTGCAAAATTCTGCAGAACCAAGTTCTTGCTTGATGTAATCGATTACAAGGTCAATGTAATCGATTACATGATCAATGTAATCGATTACCAGAGTTCTGGAAAGAAATGTAATCGATTACTAGGCTCCTAACTTTGTTGTAATCAATTACAACAAGGGTGTAATCGATTACAAGTCCCTTGTTTATGAAAGAATCAAGTTTTTACTTGATGGGATCATTTATGCAAACCTTTTAGGGTGTATTGAGACACTTTAAGGGATATTTCTTAGAGAGAATTATTAAATTGCATATATGAAAAGTTTGAGAACTTCTTAGTCATTCAAAGTGTGGAAAATGCCTTATGATAGACTCGTGGGGCCCTAGACAACCATAGTGAGATGGAGTGTCAAGGGGTAATGTCTTTGGAAACCTTAGGCTTCCATTGTGTGATGGAATGCCATAGGGTAATCTTGGGAACCTTGAGCATCCAAGTATGTTGGAATGCAATAAGGAAGTGTTTAGAACTTTGTTCAACATAAGGTTGACTTTGGATTCATTTATGAAGTGATGGTGTAGGGTTCTAGATATAAGACCTTTAGTGTTGAGACACAATTGGTGGTGGTTCTTGGAGAGAATAACCACTTACCTTAGATAAAGGGTTTTGAGCACTAGAGACATGGATTGGTTCTTTTTTGGGATAAAGTTGAGCCAAGAGTGCATGTTTTCTAGTGATAGTTCTTTCGCTTGGTTAAGGTGAATCTTGTGATATGATTTGTGAAACCCTAGGCATCCTTTGAGAAGTAGAATGCCATAGGTCAATACCTATAACCTTAAGCAACATGAGGTTGCCTTGTGATTCACTTGTGAAGTGATGAAGTGAGGTATTAGGTGTTGTAAGCTAAGTGTGCTTGGCTTGTTGTTTTGTTATCATGCATAGGTTGCTTCTTTGTGTGGAAAGTAGAGCCGGAGATGCATGAATGACATTTTACTCCATTGTGAGACGAGGTTGAGTTATGGGAAGTACTGGAAACGTCACTTTGCTGCTTATGTGATAAGTGAGCTTGGTTATGAAGTTTACTAGTTTTCCTTAGTCACTTGGTGAGGAAGAACCTAGTGATGATTATATGTATTTGCGAAATACATTGCATATCTTTTTTTCAAACTTGCTGTGTCTTGTTTCCTATGTATTGTAACCTCACATGGTGTGCACAACCATATGGCATGAGAACAAGGTGTTGGATCTAGATTTTCATAGCGAGTGTCGCTATTATGGTCAAGGTTACGGGTATATGGGGTTGGTAGTAGTACTCTTACTTTTGTGAGAGAAATGAGTCCACATTTCACCAGGTAGTGTTAGTGCTTGGAGCCTATCCTACTCAGTATATATAATGGAACGCGATTCCTGGGGAACAAGTAAGTGGCATGTGTTTTCGAAAACTAAAATCTACATTTGCATTGTATCATCATATTATTAGGACTTTGTGTGAGCATAACCATACATCATATCATAACGCATTGCATTTGTTGGTAGCTGTATGTGCAGTTGTCTTGCTTGATCATTGTTTGCTTGTCGATGATATCTCGCGATTGTATGGGTGATTGTTTGATATCATTGATTGTTCGATATTAGTGTGAGATAGGATTATAGCTTGCCTTGTGAATGTTACATAGAGTATGTATATATTCTGATAGTGTTGAGCACAGGCTCATTTATCTATTGCAGACTTAATTTTATATTAATAATGTGATTTTTTCATTGTGATGAACGAACACTGGTTTTGGAATACTTATACTGAGAAATTGTGATTTCTCACCTTATTGTGTTTCCATGTAAATCCAGATATAAGTAAGGGGAAGCAGAAGATGCAGAAGAACTAACATAGTTTATTTTGTTTTCTTATAATAAATATGTTGTATATTTATTTCCTGCTACCTTAAGATTGTACAAGTTATGTAATACAATATGCCTTTGAGAGGCTATGATGTATATATATATATATATATATATATATATATATATATATATATATATATATATATATATATATATATATATATATGTAGTTTTTTGTTCTTCAGGCTCTCCATAATTATTTATATGAATGAATGTTATAGGTTAGTTTGTTGTTATAGGTTAGAAGTGACATGACTAGTACTGTGTGTCTTATATATAGGAGGTATATCAGGTCTTCGGTACTGGAATGTTACATATGTTATGAGATAGATATGAGAAACTCAAAACCAAATTATTCATATATATACAATATGTGAATAAATTTATGATGTAGAATCAATGGAGAATGAGACACTTGGTGTCAATAGAGCCAAGAACCCCCAAGGTTTCAACTATTAGGAATTTTTGGAATTTCAAAACACAATAATTTTATTATTAATGTCAAAGTCTATATAACATAGACTGAAGGGTATTTATAATCTCAGGTAATCAAATCCTAATTAAATTTAAAATCCTAATAATATAATATTTTCCCTAAAACAAATATCCTAAAAGATAAAATCTCTTAAAATTAATTATATGTAAAATCCTAAATTATCAAAATCATAAATAATCTTAATTTATTCTGCATCATTTTTCCCTCTGAGAGGACTCTCCTCCAGAGAGATAAAAAGTTAATAATCCTTCAAAAGAGGATTCGTCTTTGTCAACAAAGAAAAGGATGAGATTGGCATTATGTCGTGGTGCCTCTAATCGAAACTTGTGAAATGTTCTATCAAAGGTTGACATTGTGGTGTCAAAGAGCTTCAATGACATTTTTTAACTCTACAAAAAAAAAACAATAGAAGATTTTTTTGGGAAAGAATAAGATACATTTATGATAGGAATCTGATGGTGAGTTGTATATAGTATAACAACTTTTGCTAAATGCTTTTAACAACACAAAGCGTAAGGAACTGTTGAGTTGGTATATAGCAGAAGAATTTGGTTGCGAAAAATCTAAATGCTTTTAATAGCATAAAGCGTATTGTATATAGCGGAAACCTTGACTGCGAAAAATTTAAATGCTTTCAACAGCACAATGCGTAGGAATCAATCTGACTCTGATACCAAATCAACATTCTAAAACAATAATTTTATTATCAATATCAAAGTTTTTATATAATAAAGACACCTGAAGGGTATTTTTAATTTAAAGGTAATTAAATTTTAATTAAATTCAAAATTTTAATAAAATATATTATCTTAAAAACAAATATTTTTAAAAGATAAAATCTCTTAAAATAATATAATTATTTGTAAAATTATAAATTATTAAATTTATAAATATTTATAATTTATTATGCATTAATTTATTAAAAAATATTTAAAAAATAAAAAATAAGAAAGAAACAAAAAAGACTGCCACCACTAAATAAGGGCGACAACCCCCACAAAAAACACCTAAAAAAAGACTAAAATACCATAAATTAAGAGGAGAGAGAACACCACATAAAAAGAAAAGAAAGAAACTAGGTTAAACTCACCAAAAAGTGAAAGTATTATATTTTCCTGAGAGGTGAGAAGAGCTCTAACTTGAAGATACCTTTATTGTTATAAAAATGTAAAGACTTCATAGGGAAAGAAAAATTGACCAGCAAACAAAAAATGGGAAAGGCAGTAACAGAAATATTCATCAATAATAACTGCCTTCCTTATTAATTTGAATGGCACACAACTGAACGTCATTTTGAAAGCGTGGGAGCAATAATATATAATAAACAATTATGTTTTTATAATACTTATAATACGACATCTAATTGATACTCTCTTATATTAATATATGATATATTTATTTTATTTTAAAATATAATATATTTTAATATTCATCCAAATTATATTAATATATGATATGTATATAAGATGTCGTATAGCAAGTATTTAAAATATATTTTCCAATAATAAATGGAAACACACAAGAGGATTTTAAGGGGGACACGTGGCTATGATCATTTGTCCGTTGCTCATTATATGCTTCTCAAACTATGTCAGGCAACAACTTTGGTCCTTTATTTCCACGCCAAAGTAATAATTGAAAGTGAAACAAATATGTGACCGTGACTATTCCTTCTTTTTTTTTTTTTTCTTGTTTCTTTCAACTTACACCACTATATAACTGTATGATTGTACTTTTAGTGGAATATATATGCTGCAGAATGATATAAGTCTTGAAAAAATAATGATATTTTTATTATAAATAATATATATTTTTTATATTTATCTTAATATTATTGATTATATTATTTTCTTTTATTATTTTTTACTTAATCATTACATCTATAAAAAATATTAATAATAATATTTAAAAAATAATAATATATGAGTATCATTTTCTATCTTGAAATGCAGTTATTTCAATCTTGCCAAATCTCACTTTGTCAACTACCTTTACCTATAAAGGTTAAAAATGCTACTCAGTAAATATTTCCAACCTTTGAGATTTTTAAACTCTTCGAGAAATATGAGCTTTTCCATCTGAAACTCTGATTCTCTGAAATAAACAAGACAATATTATAGAATCACCCAAAATAATGACTCCTGAAACTTAAACTAAACGCTGACAAGATCTTATTATATATCCTCATTATTAGATGGAGCACTGAAAAGCCAACAAAGTGCTTTGAAATGAAATGGCTAATATTTTAAGGCATTTGTGGTTCATAAAAGGCAATATTTTAATGCAAGGTTTCAACAACCAAAATCATATGGTTGGTGCCTTCCTTAGGTAGCAACAGGCGACACCCCGTGTTAATGTTGAGGAGGCACATTAGAGATAAGCAGTTGATCATTTTTTTTTTGGGGGTGCTAAATATGCCGAATATTTCTCCTGTATTATAGGAATTCCCACCATGGTACAGATTAGTTTTAGGGGCCTATAATACAGGAGAGATTCGTGGTGCTGGTATAGTAATACTTAAAAATTATAAAAATAAATATAATTTTTTTTTATATGTGGTTTATGAAAGGAAGTATTCGATAATACACCATGGAGAATAATGTGTTTTTCTAGTAGAAAAGAGTTTAAAAGAAAAAAGAAAAGAAAAAACCTTTAACCGACATATTAATTATCATAGTAATGTATTCAATATTAACATAGTATGAAATAAATAAGAAAAATACTAGCAACACATTTTTTAGATTTTTCTAATACTTATTTTATTATTGGTTGAAAAGTAAGTATTGTTATTTTTTTTAATTATTTTTTTAAGTATATGAGAAAGATTGATAATAAAATAAATGTTAAAAGAAACATTCTAAATAATATGTTATTAGTGTTCTTCAACAACTTATAGGTTGTGGTTAAAGTGATAAGAAATCGTAAGAGCATGAAAACACAATGCTAGGAGGGGTAGCTTTAGTACTTTGAACTGGATTAGTCTCGTATCCAAATTGGGTGATTGAAAACTTTCAAAACCCATACAGAGATCTAGGTTTTTAGACATTGAGTGTTTGGTTATCATTCAAAATTTAAAAAATAAAAATTGGTACTTATCTTAATTAAATTTGAAATAAAGCTAACTCGTAAAGTGTCTAACTCAAAGTTGATTTATTTTAGTCCAATTTTTTTGTAGACTCTCTCATTCCTTTCATTGTCTCACTATTCTCTTGTTTAACTTGATTCAAGGGTGATTGTTAAATAAAATAAAATAGTAGAAATCATCCCAAGTCAAAATAAATACGTGAACTCATTTTTTATTGAATTTATTATTTCAGAAATTTATTATTTCCTTCTTATTTTATTATTATTATTTTTTCAAAATAAATTTTTTAAAAATAAAAACAATATAATTAAATAAAAAAATATGTGAGAAAATATAAAAGAATCTCAACTTTACTGGATTTAGATAATTCACCTGTCAGAAGAATTGGTTTTGTTATCTTTTCTTCATTGTATTTCCACTATAAATAATAGCATGAGCATTTACAGCCATTTATAACTATTTAATTACAAATATTTACTGATTTGTCTAGCTAATTTAGGAAAGCTAAATATATACAATTAATGAGTTGTCCCCTTTTCCTATTTTATTCTACATATAATAGGAAACAATATATACACTTAAGGAGTTGTCCCTTTTCCTATTTTATTCGCATATAATAGGAAACAAATTAATCACGATTAACATCCCCCTCAAATTGATGAAATTTGGTCAAGAAGCATCAATTTGCGAACAAGAAAGCGATGGCGCGGGCGAGAATGCTTTGGTAAGAATATCCGCAACTGCAATTGGGTGTTGATATGAGGTAGTGAGATAACATGAGCATCATAGGATTCCCGGATAGAATAACAATCCACTTCAATATGTTTTGTGCGCTCATGAAAAATTGGATTGACAACAATCTGAATAGCACTCGTATTGTCAGCATATAGAGGTGTTGACTCATGCGAGGAACCCAAACCAAAAGACCACGTAGCCAAATTATTTCGGAACAAGCGGTAGACATGGCTCGGTACTCGATTCGGTGGAGGACTTAGAGACTCGTGCTTGCTTCTTACTCTTCCAAGAAATCAATGCAGAACCAAGAAACATGCACCAACCGAATGATCTGCGAGTATCAAGACATCACCCCGATCAAGCATCACTATAAGCAATCAATTTAGGGATGATTGTCCCGGTGGGAAATAATAGACCGCGTTGAGAGGTGCCTTTCAAGTTCGAATTACGACGATTAAGCGGCCAAATGAAGATGGCGAGGTGAGTGCATGAATTGACTTACTTCTTTCGAACCGCAAAGGATATGTCGGCCGTGTAATAGTCAAATAATTAAGACTACCCACGAGTGACGATACAACAAAGGATCAGGCAAAGATCACCGTCATCACGACGGTATTTAACATTAACCTCAAGAGGAGTATCCACCGGATTAGCGATTGAAGACCGAGCCAAAGAAATTAAATCCTCGGTGTACTTTTCTTGATGTAGGAATATGCCCTTGGAGGTATAATGAACCTCAAGTCAGGAAATAGTGTAAATTACCAAGATCTTTCATATGAAATGAGGCACTGTAATTGTTGTTTAAGTCTTGTATGGAGGTATGATCGAACCAAGTATGACCATATCATCAACATAAAGAATAAGAAGAACAATACCGATGTGGCGTGCGATGAATGAACAAAGATGAGTCATATTGACTTTGAGTAAAGGAAAACCCAAGAAGAGTAGAACGAAATTTCTCATACCATGCTCGGGAGCCTGTTTCAAACCATATAAGGATCGTTTGAGCTTGCACACACCTTTAGATGATGAAAAAAGACAGGAGGGGAGTCATATAAATATCTTCTGTCGGATCACCATGAAGAAATGCATTCTTTACATCCATTTGATGGAGGGACCACCATTAGAAGCGAAATAGAAGTACTGGTTTTGACGGTTGTCATCTTTGCCACAAAGCAAATGTTTCATCATAATCAATTCCATATTCTTGCTTATTCCCTAAGGCAACTAGTCGAGCCTTGTAACGGTTGAGGGAACCATCAGAATTCAATTTCACAGAATACACCCATTTGCAGCCTATGGGTTTGACATCGTGGGCAAGAAACAATATCCCATGTAAAATTTTCTTGAAGAGCACTGGAGTTCATCTTGCATTGCTTGTATCCAACACACATCCTTAGCTCACTGTGAGTAACATGTAGGAATAGATATGCCGGATAGAGTAGCTGTAAGAGAAGTATGTGAGGAATCATACCTTTCTGGTGAATATCTATTAGGTGGACGAGACACTCTAGCAGATCGCCGGGGTGCCACTGCACGGGTTCGAGTGATGAGCGGCGTCGGGAAGGGGAGTGGGAGCTGTTTGTCAGGTTGTCGACATATACATGGCCTGGTTCAAAATGTTCTATAGATTGAGGCATAATAGAAAAGTTGGGAAGAGTAGCAACCTCATTAGAGTCAGAAGAAAGACAAGGAAACATAAATTGATTATCAAAGAAGGTCACATTCCTTGAAATACGGAAGCGATGGTTAGTAATATCATAACACAAAAACCTTTGTGAGAGTTACTATAACCCATAAATGCACATTGGATGATTGTGCTCCAAGCTTATGTCGTAGGAGGTAAGTGAACAAAACATACACACCCAAAAATATGTAAATCTAGATAATTTGGATGAGTCTTAAAGAGACGAAAAAAAGGGGAATCAAGATCAAGAACCGTAGATGGAAGGCGATTGATCAAGAAGACAGCTGTGGACAAAGCTTCGACCCAGAATCTAGATGGAACAGATGCTTGAAGTAGCAATGTGCGCATCACATCAAGCAAGTGACGATTCTTTCGCTCTGCAATGCCATTTTGTTGGGGTGTATTGGGACAGGAACGTTGAGAGACAATGCCTTTTTGTTGCAAATAGTCTGAAACTCATGAGACATGTACTCACCACCAGAATCAGAGCGAAAGATTTTAAGCCTGGCTTGGAACTGATTTTCAATATATGCCAAAAATTTCTTAAACATTGGAAAGACTTCAGCCTTAGATCTAAGAAAATATATCCAAGTAAAACGACTGTAATCATCGATAAAGGTCACAAAGTATTTATAATGAGCATGAGAAGCAACAGGAGACATACCCCAAACATCACTATGAACCACATCAAAACAGTTGGAAGCACGATGAGCATTAGAGGGAAAAGGAAGTGCTTTACTTTTAGCAAGTTTGCAAACCGAACAAGGAACAGAGGAATGAGAAATGGCATTTTTATTTCCCAATAAACCATTTTTAAATAAATGAGACAAAACACCAGAATTTGGATGGCCCAATTTTCTATGCCAATCCTCATACATATTTAAAACACCATTACAAGCAAAAGATAAATGATTAGAAATAAATCTGAAGCGGAAATAATCTGCCCACTTTAGGCCCCTTCGCGATCACCTTCCCCGACACCTGATCCTGCACAAGACAACCAGCCCGAGAAAAATTAACATTACAATTGTCATCCACTAATTGACCCACTGAAAGTAAGTTGGAATCAAGTCCAGGAGATACAAACACATGTCTAAAATCAGAATTTATGTCACCAACATCAGTAATAGAAAGGGTATTACCATCAGCAATTTGAATATTTTGAGTACCATGGTAATGGTGTATATTGTGCAAGTATTCAGAGGAACCCGTCATATGATTGGAGGCATCAGAATCAAGAAACCATGGTCGAGAAACATGAGAAGACTTACCCTGAATACCCAAGGCTGAAAGTGCTGATAGTACCATTTGTTGGATTATTTCAGGCTTCAAAGCGCCAACATCTGATGCTGCAATGGTGGAAAGTGAATCCGTGACTGGTAGTGGCATGGAATCGGGACATTAGGTTGGTCTTTAGTCGAGAGAGGATATGACCCTATTGTTTGCGTAATTACTAAATGCAATTACGAGCGATATGGCCAAATTGTTTGCACGGCTCTTGGACTGTCGCATATCACGACCTTTGCCTTTACTTTAAGCATAGGCAACCGTCACCGGTTGGAACCAATGCATCATGGGACATGGATCCTGGGTAAGTAGACGTTGCTCTTCCCCGAGAAGTTCACCAACACATGTGTCCAAATGAGGGGACTGATTCAAAGACAAAGCGCCTTACCTCGAACTCGGGACGAAGTTTCATGAGAAATTTCGATGTCGGAAACATCGCTTCAAGAGCGTGAGCGAGGTTTTGGGAACATCGTGCATATAAGATGGTGAGTGTATTACGTCACTGATTCAAGAAACCAGAATAATAATTGAATTACAGTTACCTTGTTTGTAATTGGCTATCTCGAGCTCCTCAGAAATTTATTATTGGTTGTAAATTCGCTTCAAATACTCCCACATGTCTTTAGCGGTTGTAAAAGGCGCAAGTTATTGATCATTCGAGTCTCAATAGAGCGAGAATCCAAGAAACAATTTGGGCATCTTTCACCTCCCAAGCATCTAAGGCGATTTCTCAACCGGTCTTTGTGGAGGTCCGTCTATGTGACCCCATAAGCCTTTCCCTTTGACATACATCTTGAATGAAATTGCCAGGCACCATAGTTCTTAGGTGAAGCGAACACAAAAATTATCCCTTTCCTTGTCCAGAAGCCATGAGATCGCAACCAAGAGCAAGAAAGAAAACGAACACGAAACGAGCAAGAACGAAACTTGCGAACCCAAAGCTAAGCGGCATGAACGGAAGAACCGAGAAAGCGAAGAAGACGAAGACAAGAGAGACCCAGTGGTGTCGCTTGAAGAAATCGATATAAACCAAGAAATCACAGGTTTGATCGAGAACCTGCTGATACCATGTCAGAAGAATTGGCTTTGTTATCTTTTCTTCATTGTATTTCCACTATAAATAATAGCATGAGCATTTACTGACCATTTATAACTATTTAATTACAAATATTCATTACACGATTTGTCTAACTAATTTAAGAAAGCTAAATATATACAATTAATGAGTTGTCCCCTTTTCCTATTTTATTCTACATATAATAGGAAACAATATATACAATTAAGGAGTTGTCCCTTTTTTCTATTTTATTTTGCATATAATAGGAAACAAATTAATCCCTGATTAACATCACCATCATTCACATTTATATAAAGAAATTCAATATTAAAATTAATTTTGAACTAAATTAAGTTTAAATTTTATGCTGGGTTTTTTTTTATATAAATTTTTGTAACTAGTTTCATTTTGTATCATTTTATACTAGTTTTGGAAGTTGCTAAACACCCCAAAAGGTATGATCGAAGATACCCTAGTAAAGACCCAAAAGAAAAAAAAAGTATGAAACAAAACTTGAGAAAAAATGGATTATCTAATTATGCGGCTCAAACTTACAAGAATTAAACAAACAAATGCAACATTTTCGAGGCAAATCATCATATAGAATGTCATGAATAGAATTGAGGGTAAGAAATTCAACAGGGTTTGGAAAATAAATAATAACAAATAAGCTTTAGGGCGGGAAGAAGGTTTCAATTATAAATAAATAGTAATAGTAGCAAATAAGCTGGGGACATGGTGATCAAGGTGGAAGACTACATCATAGTACTAAATAGTGTCAAGGGGACTGCCATATTCTTTTTGGTGTAGTTTAATTGTTGCATTTCCCACTCTGGTACTTCACATGCAAAGAGACCTGGGAGTCATTATTTTTATGATGATTTTCCCCTAAGAATCACATGCAATGCGGCTGCTTTGAGAAAAGAGGGGGAAAAGATGGGAGTGGAAGGTGGTGCCACTATTGCTTAATTAATTCAAATATATGGTTCCATCACATTCGGAAGTAATTGATTGAAGGATTGAAAGTCCTATTAGTTGGCCTTCTTTTTCCTTGGGATTGAAGGTTTTTTTTTTCTTTTTTTCTTTTTTTATATATCTCACGTAATTTTAAATCCAGAATAGTGGTTAAGTAAAACCTTTATTAAAATAGTAACTCCATAATTTAAATCTCTAACATTGCATACAATGTTTGCCTATAATCACAATTCACTTTCAATGTAACCAACTACTTGTTGGGTTGGGATTGAAGTCTTATACTCATGTAAATAAACTTCATAGGTTTTGTTAACAAGTGTCATAAGAGCATTTGTTAAGAAAATTAAAACAAAATGTTTTTAGTGAAAAATAAAATTTTTCAATTCCCAATATATTAAATACTCTACTTTTAATTAAAACTTCATATTTTAGATTTCTTAACAATTACCCCTACTTACAAGTTATCCTATACAATTTTAAAAGTATAAGACAATTCACACAAAGAAGGGGGTAAGATTTTTAATTTTAATCTAATATGTGAAGAATTTAAATTTTTAAATAAAATGTAAATTATTCTCTTTATCTTTCATCTGTCAACAAATAGTATCATGGGATTTATTGTCATAATTAAATTTAAGGGTAATTTACCATATATTAAAAGTCTCAACATGTAAATTGTCAAAACTGAAACATTATAGTTATTTGTTACATATTAAAATATTAAGAGAGTTTATTGCTAAAATTAAAATCCCATGAGCTAGTCGTCAAATGGTCAAAGTCGAAAAGAATAATATTCATTTTTTCATTATTTAACGAAATATGGTTGAATTGAACCTTGTCTACACACAAACAAAACTCATTTTAGAATTTTTTAGGGTAAATTACATATCACCTCTTGAAGTTTTACCATTTTCACTTTTCATAATGAACTTCATTTTGTAAAATATAGAGAAAAGAATATAGAGACTCTTTAAACTTTGATCTTTTTTTAAATTACCACCACGAACTTTAAAATTTTTTAATTAATCTCTAAATTTTAATTAATGTCCTAATAGATCTTCAATTATGTTTAATTTAGATCTATTAATTCACTAACAAAAATTATATGATATCATTTTATTTGTATTAACATTAATTTAAATATGTTTATTAATTAATTTATTAAAATTTAATTTTAAATATATTTTGTTCCTTACAAATACGGATAAGATATTATTACATAATATCATCGTTAATGAATTAATATATTCAAATTAAATATAATGATCTATTATGACATTAATTAAAATTTAGAGACTAATTGAAAATGTTTTAAAGTTCATGGTGATGATTTACAAAAAATTTAAAGTTTAAGAGAACTGCATGCTCTTTTCCCCTAAAATATAATCTCTCTAAATTATGGTAAAAAATATAAACTTATATATTTTTGTTAAATTTAACAGTGGTAGTCAATTGAGTATTTCACGATTATGTTAAAAGAGATGACATGTTTTTCACATGCAAACTCTCACTATTAAATTTGACAAAAAATATATATTTACACTTTTTACTATAATTTAAGGAGATTATATGTTATAAAATGAAGTTCATTTATAAAAGTTGAAAATCGATAGAACTTTAGGAAATAATGTGTAATTTACCCGACCTTTTATAAGGAGGAATGTCAAAGAATAGCAAAATACGATAAGTATATCTAGGAATATGCCATGAATTTATACATTGCCAATTTCTTTATATTCATATTTCTTTAGTTTTCAGTGATACAATATACATCATTCAAAAGGAAAAGGAGGAATGATCAAAACAACTTATACATTAAATGCCCCGTTTAGATGTGTTTTTTTCTTCTTCTATAAAACAATGCTGTTTTAAATGCTTTTGTTATATTTTCATGTGTTTTTTACCAAAAAAAATCATGTAAAATAAAACACATTTTGTACCCTTTTTTTCTAGTTAGATTTTTGTACTTCTAAAAGTCTTTTTATAATATCAAAAATATTTTTCAAATGTAAAATTAGTATTTCTTAAATATTATATCTAAATATAAAATATTTTTAATTTTAAATTAGTATTTCTTTTCATAACATAAAGTGTTATTTTAAACTCTTTTGGTATTACCCATCATGATATATCGGTTTTATTCACTTATTTTAAGAAAGTGTTATCTACTAGCTCAAACACGTGCCATGCAAAGGATCACACACAATATCCTGGATGATAATACATTGGATCATAGCTAATGTCAAGTAATTGAAGTCAGTTACATTGCGGCCAGGGATGGACACATGTCGAAGAGAGTACGTGTGGGGACACATGTCCCTACTCATTTTTTGAAATTTATCTATCACTTATGATAATTATTTATCATTTTTATCCATTTTCATATTTCTAACTTTGCTCCCATATAATGCGTAAATGAATATTTGCAAAAAGAGAAATTAAAATCTATCTAACTTTATTTTTCTTAAGCTGCATCTTACATAATTAATTGTCAAGATAATTTGTACGTACATGGAAACAGAAATATTTGATGATATTGATAATGAAAAATCATTCAGCATGAATGAAACAATTCTAAATTGATCTTTCATCATTTTATATTAATAATTTTTTATTTCAATTTTTTTTATGCTTGTGTTTTGTCTTTGTCCCCATTATTTAAAATTTTAGGGTTTGTCACTGTAACTAGTTAGTTAACTAGAGACATTGGATAGTTGGTTAGATTACTGTTACATGTCATTAACTAATTTAAGATTAGTGTTGATAGTAGCTTGATTAGCAACTTGATGAAGTCATTTATATAAGTAGCTTGATGTAGATATAATTGTTCTTTTTTCAAATTCAATCAAATTCATTTTCTCACATCATCAAATTTTTTTCTCTCATAAGATGGAATTAGAGCTCCACAAGGGGCTTTACTTCTGCTAATTGATCGATCAAATCTCCATTAACCTCTTCTTCTTCATCTTTAATCATTCCTTTTCTATTCAATTTTTTAGTCAAAATGGCAAATCATACACCATATTATCTAAAACACCCTCTTGATCCTTTTTACTTGCATCCTATTGAACATCTTGCACTGAATCTTATAACTCCAGTTCTAACAGAAAGCAATTATCATGGCTAGGCATGTGCCATGCAAATGGCGCTCATGTCAAACAACAAGCTATGTTTCATCAATGGCAGCATCTTAGCTCATCCAGCTATAGATCATATGTACAGTTCATGGGAAAGATGTAATACTATGGTTCTTTAATGGATCAACCACTCAGTTTCACAACCAATCACCTAAAGCATCTTTTGGATTGATCGTGTACGAAGCATGGAATGATTTATAAGATAGTTTTTTCAAGGCGATGGATTTCATATTTTAGGTCTTTAAGAGGAGATCTATGCTTTGCGACAAGGAGAACTTTAGTGATTGCATATTTCACTTAGTTGAAGATCTTGTGGGACAAACTAGAAAATTTCAGACCATTGCCAAGTTGAGGTTGTGCCATTCAATGTGCTTGTGGTGGTTTTTGCAATCATGAGATCGTATAGGCAAATTGACTAAGCTATCATATTTCTTAAGGGCCTAAACAAGCAATTTCCTCATGTAAGGTTACAAATAATGCTTATGGAGCCTTTACCTATAGTCACCAAGACTTTTTCTCAAGTCATCCAACAAGAATGCTAGATGCATGGCGAAAATCTCAGTGATGTTTCAAAAGAACCAAGAGTCTTTATGAACTCTGTAGATCGAGGTGATTAGGGAGGAAATAACACTGACTAAAGACCTTCGTATGGTAGAGGTTTCACCTATGGAGGGCGAGGTCGAGGGATGAATGCAAGAAAATTGTGTACCTTGTGTGACAGATAAGGACACACCATTGATAAGTGTTACTTTAAACAGAGTTTCCCCCTTGGATCTCGCTATAGAGTGAGAAATAATTCTACAAAAAAATGTTACAACCAATGCAAATAATGAATTCATTAAGTTAGCACAAAGTGTCTAGAAAGAATCCATGATGATGTTTACTAGCAATATCAAAGTTTATTGGCTCTTATTCAGTAACCTACTGATGCATCTCCTTCCACAAAGCATGATATGAATCTTGTCATTGCACATAGTGCAAATACTCTAGTTGAAAATCATTTAGTAAATCCCAGTCCAAGTAAATCTTGCTCTCATGCCACACATCTTATTAACTGAGTACCTTCAGTTGCTTTAGGTGACAAGTCCCAATATGAAATTCTAAATAATCAACTCCCTGACTTAACTCATATATGCATTTTTAGTTGTCTATACTATGCTAGCACACATACCTCTCATAGAAACAAGTTTAGCTTTAGGTCCCACAAATGTGCATTCCTTGGTTTTATTGATGGTACAAAAGGTTATGTCCTTCTGACATGCATACCTATTCTTTGTCTATTGAGATGTGTTATTTTATGAGTTACTTTTTTCATTTTGCTCTCATATGTCATCTCACCAATTTAATGACCCTCCATCCATGGTTCCCTCACCCATCCCCATCTTTCTCACGATTGACTATTCTCATGATCTTGTTATATCTCCTTGTCCTTTATCCATTGCACATGTACCCTTGATCCCGCCCACCTATTCTTCCCTCAGCCATGGCCATTCTCCATCACGCCACTCTGCCCGATATATAGGCCGCCTGCCTACTTGTGGGATTACCATGCTTGTCATCTTTCTCTTCACCACAACTTAAATCGTCCAGAGGTACTTCCTATCCTTTATCCACTTTTATCTTTTATCATAATTTGTCTCCTTCCCAACAACATTTTAGTTTTACAATTTCTTCAATTCTTGAGCTTTTTACTTATTCCCAAACTTTAAAATTAGATTGTTGGAGACAGGCCATGAAGGTTGAGATAAATGCTCTTAAGCAAAATCATGCATGGGTTCTTATTGACCTACTTCAAGGCAAGGTGCCCATTGATTGTAAGTGTTTCTATAAAGTAAAATACAAGGTTGATGACATTGTTGAATGGTACAAAAACCATCTTGTGACTAAGGGCTTCACTCAACAAGAAAGAGTGGATTTCTTTTATACATTTCCTCAATGGCCAAGATGACCACCATTAATTCTAATCCTTCTTGCTCTTGCCTCTGCCAATAATTGGTTCCTTCACCAGTTAGATGTCAATAATGCTTTTCTACATCGGGATCTAATGAGGAAGTTTACATGACTCTTCCTCATACTTTCTCCCCTTCAAACCCTAATAAGGTTTATCACCTTCAGAAATCACTATATGGGCTCAAGTAAACAAGTCGTTAATGGTTTGGCAAGCTCATTAGTGCTTTTTTGGCAGCAAGCTAAAAATAGTTCAAGGCTTATTACTCTTTATTTAAAAAAGCCTCTCAATCCTCTTTTACATCTGTTTTGGTCTACATCGTCATGAGATTGACTTTATCAAGCAACACTTCGAATCATTGTTTAAGACCAAATATTTAGGAACCCTTAAGTTCTTTTTAGGCCTCGAAGTCTGTAGGTTCAACAAAGGTTTTTTTACTCCATCAACATTCTGAAGTTGGCCTACTTAGTACAAAGCCTACTAAGAGTCCTCCAGACCGTACCACTCGTCTACAACGTGATCAACTACCTATGTATCCTTATGCTTCCTCGCACAGATGTCTAGTGGGTCATTTTCTTTATCTCACAATCACACAACCTCAACTTTCCTATTCAACAGCTGAGTCAGTTCATTTCTCAGCCTATGCAAGCTCATCATTAAGCTGCCACTTAGGTGTTACATCATCTCAAAGGTGCCCCTACCATAGGTCTCTTCTTCCCCACACACAATGACTTTTTGTTGAAAGGTTTTGCAGACTCTGACTGGGCTGGGTTTTGCTTAGTGCACAAGTGAGATAGGTTTTATTCTTTTAATCTAGTTGGACTTTGTTTCTTTTTGTTTCTATCCACTATTCTCTTAGTTTAATTATAGTCCCTATATCGTCAAAACGAGTTATTGGTGCAAAAGTACCATTCTAAATGATAGAATAAAGATCAAGATTTGTAGACTTGATGCATAGCTTCACTTTTTCCTTCTAGTAGTTGTAGTCCTTTCCATTGAATGCGGGTGGTTTGTTGATAAAGTGACCTTCAACAATGTTCACGCTGAAAATTTCCATTTGTATAACTACATCTTTTCCTCTTTGCTTGTTAGGTGCTCAACCTAGAGGCTGAGCTCTAATACCAATTAAAGATGGCAACAACACAAAGAAAAAGAGGGGGTTGAATTGTGCCTCCAACTTTCTTAATTTTTTTTCCAACTCAAAAGGACCTCAAGTTTCTCAACTTGGATATTATAAGGGTTAATAGCATAAATACTAAGTTAAGAGAAATTGTCTTAGGTCAAAAGAATGATTCAATTTTAGCTTAGATCGAGCTCAGAGATTTCTCTTTAACTAAAGAAAGATTGTTCATAAACTTACAAGAGTGTTAAGAAATAAAACAAGATGAACAATAAGTAAAGAGAAGGGTCAGAGAATAACTTAAAAAGGTTAGCAACAGAGTATAAGACTAGATCTTTGCAAGGACACCAATGAAGTTTTCTTAAGAACTTGATACATGAATATAGTTCAGTTATGAACACTTTTCAAGCTCTATGTATTCTCTTTAACCTAAGAAAAGTTATTTATAAGATTAGAATAGTGAAAAGCGTATAACCAAACTTAAGTAGTAAATAAAGAGAAGGTAAGAGAAATTTAACACAGAAGGTTTATATTAGTTTGGCTAAACCACATGCCTATGTCCAGTCATTAGCAAATCACTAAGATTTTATATTGCCACAAGTATTATATCTTCCACCCTAGCCTCTCCATGCTGGATTAGAAGTAGTCTTTTTTCAACACTAGCCTATCCAAACTAGAGACATAAAGTTATCTCATTCACACTAACATACAAAGCTAGAATCTCAATTTGATCACTAACAGATCAAGGTTATAAAGTAAGTACAGAGATAAAGTGTTTGGATATGCTCTTTCTAACATACAACGAGTGGATAACAAAAGTATTATGGAGCATTGGCTACTAGACAGAAAAATATACAACTCAGAATACTGTACTTGTAAAATACAAACTTTAGAAAGGTCAAGAACTTAGAAGGGTATACATATTTTCATTATGAAGTTCTCTCACCCATCTTTCCTTCTTGTCATCCTTTTATATAGAATTTGGGAAAACTAGCCCTTTGTACTTGTAAAGCACTTTTCTTGATGCTTAGAAACTAGTTGTTATACTTGTCTGCTAATGTATTTTGTCCTTATTCAACGATAGTGAGAGTGGTGAGTTAGGAATGTTCTGAACTTGATTCCTCTAATCTCGATGCTTCTCAACTTGACTTTTCTCACCAAAAACTTGATGTTAGGCTTTGCTTCACATAAGTTATGAATGAATGTCCTCTCTTAGCCATGCTTGACCATTCTTATGTATAAGTTGAGAGCCATATAAGTTGTATGGATATTGAAAAGAATTCTCCTAATATTTCTTTGTTGCCCTTAGTTCTGATAAACCTTTCTCATTTTTTTTTTTGCTTATGATTTGTTGTTGATTTTTCTTAACTAGGCTTTGGTCTTTCTTAGCTCGATTATTCTTATCTCAATCCTGCTCAAGTCAACTTTGCTTAACTTTGGCTTTGCTCAGCTAGAGTCCTTCAAGCTTATCCTTTTGAACATGATTTATTCAAAGTAGACTTTGCTCATCTTGTCTCTTTTAGGCTTCTTATCTTGCTCAAAAAAGGCTTCAAACTTTCTTAGCTTGTATGCGACCTTTCTTAGCATATTAGCATTTGACCAGATCTACCATTCTCATCTTTTTAGGATATAGCAACTTTTGATTTAGTCATTTGTCTCCTTCTAATGATAGAGAGAATGATCTCCTCATAATGTTATGAGCTCAACACTTTTGATCTTAACTTTTCTAAACTCATTCTTCTCTATTCTGGTTCAGTATTCGACCAAAGTACTTTAGAAGCATTTCACAATTGACTATTCTAAGTCACAATTGACTCTTCTAAGTAGACCATTGACCTTTCTGATTTGGACAAAAGACTCTTCTAATCTTCAAAAGCATTAAGCGAGGTTGATAACACTTGTCCTTTTGACTTGAAAGCATAAGATCATCCTTTGGTATTTCAAATCATTATCTTGATATTTCGGCTTCTCTTGTTTTTTATCCTTTAATAGACTTGAGAAAATTCAATGCTTTATCAATTTATCTTCTCATAATCTGCAAAGACACCATTTTAGGCATGTTCTACATAAGATCAAGTGTAAATACCATACAATATGATAATAAGATTTATTTTGATCCATTTTCAAACATATGAGCTTTTAATCCAAAAGAGAAATGTTTAATTTGTTTGTTATCATCAAAGCAATTGAGACAAAAGCTCATGAAACCTTAGAGTAATAAGATCCTCTTGTAGATCAGAGATGTGGAAGAGATCAGTCTAGTTGAATCTCTCATGAAGATCTGCCTATTTCCCATCTTGCACCCTCATAGAGAATTTGTCTTCCATGAAGTAGATTTTGCCAAGCCCATGATGCATTTGAACCTCTCTGAGCTATCAAAAAAGAGGAATAAGGAAAGTATTTACCTTTGTAGATCTTATAAACAAGTGAATTCTGGTTAACAACCAATCTCCACCCTTGTTTTGCAAGAAGAGCCATATTCATAGCTTTGATATCTTTAAACCCAAGGCCTCCTTCATTCTTTGGTCTACAAATTTTCTTTTTACCCACCTAGTGAATACCATTGGCTTCAGACGAGTTCTTCCACTAGAATTTATTAATAAGCCATTGTAGTTCATCACAAACACTGTCTAGTAACTTGAAGCATGACATTGTACAGATAGGGAGAGTTGATAGAATGGACTGAAGGAGGATCGCTTTGCCAGCTTCGGATAGTAATTTATTTTGCTACCCTTCTAACCTTTCTCTCACCTTTTGGATGATGAAAGTAAATGTTTCACTTTTAGACTAGTTAACAATTGATGGCAATCCCAAGTATTTGTCCTACACTCCAATACTTTGAACTCCTAACTTGTTAGTGAGTTGTTGTCGCATGTATTAGGGAGTATTCTTGGAAAAGAAAATAGTAGATTTCTGTAAATTGACCTTTTGACCACTGAAACTCTTGTAATTCTGCAAGAGGTCAAGTATCAAGGTAGTATATCTCTCATATGCTTTACTAAACAAAATTAAGGCATTAGCAAAAAATAGAGAAGTCATTGTAGGACATCTTCTACTGATTTTCACCCCTTTAAATGTTCCATTTGATTCTAATTTACTCAGCATGTAAGGAAGCCCTTCTCCACACAATATGAATAAATAAGGTGAAAAAGGGTCACCTTGTCTGAAATCTCTATTTAGTTTAAAGTAACGAAACACATCTCCTCCAATAACCACGAATTAAGATATAGAAAATATACAAGCTATAATCAAACTTATAAACTTTTCATCAAAACCCAGTCGTTGCATTACCTGCTTAACATAGCCCCATTCTACTCTATCATATGCCTTGCTCATATCCAACTTCAATGTCGTTTCCCACTAATTACCTATATGTTTTGTCTTGAGATAGTGCATGACTTCATAAGCAATGAGAATATTATCTGATATAAGTCTTCCTTGAATGAAGGCACATTGATTTTGAGATATGATCTTACCCATAATGGTTTGCAACCTACCCACTAGTACCTTAGCAAATATTTTGTGGAAAATAAAGCATAAACTGATATGTTGAATTTGAGTCATATCCTGAATACTAGTCACTTTAGGAATTAGAACAATGATAGTATGATTTATATTATGCGACAACTTAGAGCTATGAAAGAAACTAGCTACTGCACTATGTATATCACCACCCATTATATCTCAAAATTTCCTAAAAAAAATCCTATCATACCATCTTCACCTAGGGCACTAGCAGGATCAATGCTGAAAGTAGCTCTATAGACTTCCTCTTTGGAATGAGATTTTAATAGCCATGTGTTCATTCTCCTGGTTATTCTTTTTGGCATACCCTCCAAATATCTATCATTTATGTCATGAGCTGCAGATTGGAAAAGATGTTGAAAGTATTCAATGGCTACCTTGGCTACTTCCCTCCTTCCTTCCTTCTTTAATTATGAAAATGGCATTTCATTATATGCATTGGAGAACTCTGGTGTGGAAAAATGTCATGTTCTGATCACCTTCCTTAAGCCATTTGATGCATATTTTTTGCTTCCAAAAAATCTCCTCCTGATGTATAACCTCATGTAACTATTTTTCCAAACCCCTGACTAAATATCGATCAAAATTCTACCCTACAAAAAGAGCTTAGGCGAGGTTTGCTTTAATGTCAACAATTCTATTTTGAGAGTTAGTAAGGAATCTTTGGTTCCATTGAACAATACCATGTCTCACTCACTTTAATTTGTGAAAACTTAGAATTGTATGGTTCCTTGAATGGTTTTTCCCCAAGCTTGCTGACCTATGTCTCAGATTTCCTCATTATCTGCTACTCTCTTATCAAAGATAAATCTTCATTTTAGCTTCACTCCATTGTCATCTTGAAACAAAATTAGGTAATGATCACTACTAATAGCATCAAAATGTGTTACCTTATGATTTGGGAATTGGTTTAGCCATGAAGTTGTTGCAAGAAAATGATCAAGCACCTTATATACATTCCCAGCTCCATGCCATCGATTGTTCCATGTAAAAGGATTGCCTTTAGTTCCAAATTCTATTAACCCACCTCTATAAACTAGGTGCTGCAAGTTATTCCCCATGGAGACCAAGAACTCAACCCTTTTTCATTCTCCTCGAATTTCAAAATTATGTTAAAATCGCAGCCAATTAGTATTGGGTCATTAAAATGTTCCATGATTCCCAAGATGTGATCAAACTTTTGAATCCTTACCATCTTCTTGAAGTGGGCATGAATGCCTATAAACCACCATTGTTATTGATCCTAATTTTCAATTTAGAAAACATGAATTAGGAAGTTATCTTGCTCTTCCAATTACAAATTAACATGGCTTTTGTGCCCGATCATGATTCTTCCTGCAGTGCTAATTGGGTCCACCATGTGGATGATGAAGAATCCACATGATTGAATAATCACTACTAGAAATTTTAGAATTAGAGACAAAAAAAATTCATCTCTAAATGTGAACATTTCTGTCTCTAAATATTTAGAGACAGAATTAGAGACGAAAATTGATCAGTCTCTAAAAGTGGCATATCTGATTGTTAGGGATGGAAAATTTAATTCCGTCTCTAAATTAGAGACGAAAAACATCCGTCTCTAAATAAAAAAATTCCGTCTCTAATTAGAGACAGATAATGTCATTTTTTAAAAAAAAATATAATAATGATTAAATTAGAGACGAACTTTTTCTATCTCTAATTCTGTCTCTAAATTTAGAGACGACATTATTCTGTCTCTAACTCAAAAAACTTTTTTAAAAAATAGAAACGAACATGTTCCGTCTCTAAATTTAGAGACGACATTATTCCATCTCTAAATTTAGAGATGACATCATTTCGTCTCTAACTCAAAGAACTCTTAAAAAAATAGAGACTGGATTATTCTGTCTCTAAATTTAGAGACGACATTATTCCGTTTCTAAATTTGAAAATTTTAAAAAAAGTATTCTGTTTCTAATTCCATCTCTAATATTAGAGACAACATTGTTCCGTCTCTAATTCAAAAAAAATTATAAAAAAATACAAATTTCATCTCTAAAATTTTTAGAATTATCATCTTAATACACTTTTAATTTTATAAGTAACAATAAAATGCAAAGTAATAAATTATATTTGTACCAAAATGCAAAGTAACACTTAATTATCATTACAAATATGTAAATTGTCAATAAAAATATACAAATAAAACTAATCACAGAATTAGGTTATCATTAACATCATCACCCATCTCCTCATCATGATAGTCATCCTCTTCTCTAGGTGCTAGATGAGAAGGCTCAAGCTATGAAGCTGCAAGTGATGATGTTCCACCCTTTTATCCATCCACTTCTGATGATCAGGAACTTCCATTCTGTTTCTACTTTATAAAAAAACAAGAGGCATGTCAATCAAAATACACTAGCCCACTATTTAAATAAAATTTAAATAGTTAGACCGAAATTGAACAACCTACTTCAAAGATAAAGAGTGCTTTTACTATAAGGACATTCAAACTAAAGTCATGAAAAAATCAGCATGACCTCCCTTTATATGACCTATATAGATAGAATAAAACATCAATCCACCCACATTATGCAGATCAAAGACCTAATTTCAACTCTCATTGTGTCACCAA
This sequence comes from Ormosia semicastrata, assembly GCA_029884595.1. Classification (NCBI taxonomy): domain Eukaryota; kingdom Viridiplantae; phylum Streptophyta; class Magnoliopsida; order Fabales; family Fabaceae; genus Ormosia; species Ormosia semicastrata. The sequence goes on from JAQQTO010000045.1 coordinate 5,751,044, forward strand.
AAACTTTCACCTATTCTAACAAGATTGATACAAACTGACAACAAAAAAATAACATTATTGAGATTTCCAAAACAGTAGCATTCTATAGCCAAGAATAAAAAAAATGAGTAACAGACAAGAACACAAGGACAACATGATGACCTAGCAACCAAAAGCTTAATAAGGAGTGATATGATCAAGTTAAAAACAAGGATGTGTATACAAATACACTGTCATGAAAAGAAAGAACCAACAGTTAACCTCATTTATAAAACACCAAATGAGAAAACATCCCCTTTATTTACTTAATCTCAAGTAAATCCAATGATTCAAGTTTTAAGCTACAACATGACCTAATGATTGAACAAGCATCACAATACAAAAACATAAGCTAAACAAAATTTGCTGGTTAGGTGGTATACTTTCCAGAATATAAACACATGTATAAGGTTCTGTCCTGAAACAAAATGGTGGAAGAAAGAAAAGGTTAATAAAAGGAGCAAAAAGAACTTGCACAAAGGCATTGCCTTTATATTTTGGCTATGGTTTTCAATTCAATTTTGCAGACAATGGTGCAATGCAAATATATAGGCAAAGTGCTATAAATATAGGTACTAAGCATTGAGTTCCTTCTTTTTTTCTTTTTCTTTTTTTTTCAAACTCTTTCTGTTTGGAAAGTATATATTATGAATTAAACCAAAATGAAATATCCTCGCAAGTTTGGTTATTTTTCACTGTTTTCTTCTTCCTTAATATAAACTCAAATCAGGAAGCGTTGTAAGCTTTTCAATAACTTTACTAGTTATATTTCAGTTGATTGTTCACACATAGCTACATCATAGGGACAATATAACAAAATAGCAAGCTAATTCCTTAATGACATGCCTACCTGAGAGTTGTAGTCTATGATTATTTATTAATGGTGGTCATAAAGAAGTATATATTCACATGAGATAATGTCTGTAGGTACTATGTAATAGCATTTTTAAATTATTCACCTTCCACACAACCCCCCCCTCTACCAGTAAAAAAGAGAAAAGCTCTAAAAATCCCATTTTATTAATATTAGATTGGTTTAGGTGAAGGAAATTGCCCATTTTCTTGCAGTGGGCTCTTTTTGCAAGCTCAACCACCTTCAGAATATGCTTCAGGAAAGGAAAGACAATTTTGCTTATTGTTTACAGATGGACATGGAAGGGTCTCACGGGGCAGTACCTAATACCACCTAGTACCTATATTTATAGCACTAAACTAAGGGAACTGAGCATACTATACTATATTATAACATTTTTTTAAGAGGTGTAACCCTCCCTCCCCACCTTGTAGGGTTGATGTTAAGGCATATTTATGGACAATGAGTATATGCCATATCAAATCACCAACACAGTTAGCAATAGCTTATGTGCACCAGATGATAGATGGGTGCAAGTGTTTCTATCTCACGATCTCACCTGAGTGGAACGCCTATCCCACTCCTAATTTCCAATGTAGTTCCTCTATCTATGCCCGTTTTCTGAACCTTATGAGTCAATATTTCCTCACTGCTTCAATTAGATTCATATTGTACTTAATAATGCAGAATCAACCAAATTGTTGGAGTAAATAACAAAGCTTACTATGAATAATAGAAAAATATGTACTACGGATATAATTAGCATCAGATCCCATGAAAGACTAGATTTAATAATTTTCTTTTCAGGTTCAGCATGCATCTCTAAGCCAGTATGTGAACCAGTATTTTAAATCATGCAATAGTTTGATGTAGATATTTTTTCGAGGCAATGACTATCAAGTCAATTTTGGAACATAATTGGCAAGCAACACTTTTATAAATAAGAAAGAGATTATTTAGAAATACCAAACTTCTCTTACCTCTCCTTTTCTAAAGATGAGACCAGAAGTCCAACTATCTATTTCCCCTAGAGGCACACTAGCTCAGAGATAAATATGACAACTTAGCATCTCGGTTTGAGTCTCTAAAGAAAGAGAAGAAGTCTTTGCAATTAGAGGTAATTAAATTTGTGGTTCTTCTAACAGGACTACTTAGTGCAAATACTCAACAAAGTATAAAATGGGAAGCAAATAACCAGCATATAAGAAAACAAGCAGATGGATCTTAGCTGTAATCAACTTACACATATACTAATTAATTTCAATATCTGACTAAAACTAGATAAAAGTATGAACCCATACTTAGAGCCCAGCGCATTGTATATGTGAAGCTAAGTATCAAATTTTTACATAAGGGAAGCTTGAATAATGAGAAAACAAGAACATTTCTTATATAATTTTATCATGCAGAAGCCATATGATTGGGATTAAAATTGATACATAGAAGTATTAATGCCAAAAGGAATAGGCCTTGTTACATGGAGGCAAGAGCAATATTTAAAGCTGTAATCATAATTCAGAAATGAGTAAAAGAATATAGTTGGCACCAAACAAAAAAAAAAGATTATGAATTCACAATTTCACAGCATGGGAGGAAGATTTTGTTGTAGCATATTTCTCTTGAAGTGCATGGCGTATGACCAATGGCAATCATATTGATTTTATTTTATTTTATTTTATTTTTTGCTGCTAACATAGCCACACAAAGAGCCATGGCCCATGGGTTAGTAGGGTTAAAATTAAATGACTTGATTAGCAACCAGAAAAGAATCCTAGTGTATGTAATGTAACCACTTACATAGATACATACCATTTATATTAGTCTTTTTATAGGAATGTGCAGCATTAACATAAGCTTGGGCAGCTTCATGCTTGCTATCCAACTAAAAGCAAAAAACAACATTGTCATTAGACACATTACAGGCTTCTTAAAGAACACTTCAAACATAATACATTTGGCTCCTAATCCAACTCAGCCGTGAACATTAGGGCCTCAATCATCAACAAATCTCACAATTTTCATATCCAACATCCAAGACATATTTAGAGCAATAAATCAAATAGGGGTTTTAACCCATTTTCTAAGCTCAATATTCATTAGGAATTAAATCAAGGAACCAATTTCTCAAACCGTAATCAAGATATGAACAAACATTTCCATTTCAAAATCTTTATCAAAACAGAAATTTTCAGAACAAATAGAAAACAAATATAGCAATAAAACCCCTACCTCATTTTCCATGGCTAAGTTCTTGCTTCTTTCTTGAGCAAGAATTAAATTAAATGCAGCTGATAAATTAAATAAATGAAAAATTAATAAATAAAACTCAACAAGATGAATAAAAAATAGTAAAATAAAAAGAAAAAAAAAATAAAATTTGGGGAAGAATGGAGAACCCGGTGTGTAGAGAGAGGGAGATACGGTGGTTAGAGAGAGAGCTTACGGTGGTTGTGGGTACAGGGGTTGTGAAGAAAGGGTGGGTTACGGTGAGGAAAAAGGAAAGGGGTGGGTAGGCACAGTGGTGATGGGGATATGGGTGGAGTGGATTGAGGAAGGGGATGGAAGGGTTACGAGGAGAAGGGATTGATTGAGGGAGTGAGTTACGGTGGATGGGATTGAGGAAGGGGTTACGAGTTCTTGTAGGGAAGAGGGAAACAGATTGAGTGGTACGGTGGAGATGGAGATGAGGAAGGATAAAGGAGATGAAGGAGATGAGGGAGATGAAGGAGAGGGAGGAAGGTCGGATGAGATGAGGGATGAGGGAGGTACGGTGAAGAAAATGAGGGATGAAGGGATGAGGGAGGTACGGAGAGATGGAGATGAGGGAGGTATGGTGGGATTAAGAGATGGAGGTAAGAGAGATGAGGATCGAGAGATTGAGATTCTAAGTTAGAATTAAGGATTTTAGGTAGAAATATTAGAGATGGAAACAACATTCCGTCTTTAATTTTTTAAAATTTATTAATTAAATAATATATATATAATTAAGAGACGGAATACATCTGTCTCTAATATATTTTGACTTTTTTAATTACTTATTTGACTAACTAGAGACGGAAAATTCTGAGATGGATAAATTTCATCTCTAAAATCCGTCCCTAAGTATATTTGACTTTAAATTAACCAAATAGAGACGGAATTAAAGATGAAAAATTCTGAGACAGATAAATTCCGTCTCTAAAATCCGTCTCTAAGTATATTTGATTTTAAATTGATCAAATAGAGACAGAAAATTCTACGACAGATAATTTTTGTCTCTAAATTCCAAATTTTATTTTCCCTCTCTAATTCATAAAATTCGTCTCTGTTTCCGTCTCTAATAGAGATGAAATTTTTTTCGTCTTTAAATTCCATCTCTAAATCAAAAATTTCTAGTAGTGGATGGATGAAACTCAAGAAAAAGGGTTTTTCAATTCCATAATGAAGAGGTAGTCTGGTGACAGATCCTTGCAGAGCTCCTGAAGATGGTGCTGCATGATGAGGTTGCCCAACCCTTGGCAATTCCATACTAGAATCCACATGGCTTCATCGGAACTAGCATTCCAAGGACCTAGACAGAACTCCCCAATGGAGACAAAAGCCATTGAAATGACAGTGTCAACGCAAGCAGAGGCAGAGCTAGAAACCCTAGCAAAGCCTCACGCCGGCTAAAGCAAATTATTACCACAACAAAATTTATTTTAACCAATACTTGTGTTTATAATATTTTTCAAGTATAATTTCAAGTATATTGAGTATATGTATTTAAACACTGGTGAGAAAACTTGACTAGAATTAAGAAAAGCATCATAAGTAACTCTATTGTGTGAATCAAAATATTAAAATATAGCTAGTTTGGTATAATTTGCACATAAAGAAGTTCAAAATTTATGGGTGATGATACTCTACTGTCACGGGATCATCCTCTTGAAGAGAAATAAACATAAATTTTGTGATGCCATGACCTACCATATTTGGTTATAGGAGTTTTATTTCAAACAAATTGTGTCTTTCTCTTTACATTAGAACCTTCTCATGTTATTCCACTAAGATGAGAGAATCCTATTCCAAAATTTATATAAATAGAAAAACTTCATTATTATATTATTTATATGAGTTATTAATTGAGATTGAATTAATAGATGCATAACCGAAACAAGTAATTGAAAAAAAAAATATCAATTATTAACTTAAGATAAAATTTTAGAAGAAATAGTATATGATTATCAACTGTCAATTATTTTTTCTAACCACGTTATTTTGCCGAGAAATTATAGTTGAACAGATAAGTAATCCCAGATTTTCCACAGAGGAAATTTTAAACTTTATTTGCTTTAACTAAGAAAAAGAAAAAAATACTAAAAAATTTATTATATAATTTAGTTTGTGAGGTTTTTCTAAACTTTTTATCAGTGTAAATAACAGTTATATTTTGCCGCGTGATGTTAGTTCCATATAACTAGCAGTATACGAAGAATGAGAAAATATGAGGCATTGATGTGAGGGAAAAAAGAAAGAGAAAGAAAGAATAAAATAATATATTGTGATAAAATGTTAATGAAATTTATGAAATACTTAAAAAAAAAAAATAAGTATCATTATATTTTGTCAACAGTAAGAACTGACACAGTTTTACAATACAAAATCTATGTCATACAATGTACCCAAAAAAGTCAGCATACAAGCGCACCAGTCCCAACAGACATTATCTGCAATGCTCACAATAATACTAACTATAAATTTCAACGTATAGAGAGTTTCATTGATAATGAAGAAGAAAGAGTTATCCAACAAACCAACGTATTATGCATACAAACAAACATCAACCCTGTGAATGAAAAGAAAATTCGCCGCAAACCAACTATATAAGTCTAATGAGAACAAGAAAATTATGACTAGCATTCCTTAAACTCAGCAGCAAAACGAGAAATTGATCAGTGACCTCCACATGTTTGAAGACCTCCAGATTCTTGATTTTAATTAATAATGTTAGGAGCTAGCCAAGCTTTCGTTATTATTATAAGAGAGTATATTTGAAGGAAGCTTTCATTCACGTTTACGTGTTTTACATTACAAGAATATATACAAGCTGAAAAGATAATTTGAATACAATAAAAGTTTGAATTTGAAACAAAATTTAAAGCTATCTTCTACGGATGAGAGAGAGAGAAATAACAAACATATATACACAAAAATACAAAAATTAAGAAGATAATGTTAACTAGGTGGTTACACCAATAGGTATTTGGTTAAGGTTTCAACAAACCAATTACATATATCTTCACTATTGCCACGTGAGAGCTGTACCTAATCATTTTGAAAAAATTGCAGTGCGATTGGACTCAATTTGTTGTTCAGTTATTACAAAAGAATTGGCATGAAGTGTACAAATATAAACTTTGTATGAATTTAATTTTGACTAGTAAACTCTCATTCAAACTTCAAACTTCAAACTTCAAACGGCTATCGTCACAGTTGTGTTTTTAATAGGCTTTACTGGTTTTTTAGTAATTTGAGTAATTGAGTCCTATTAGCCACTCTCTGGCGTTGAATTATCTCAGTGCATAAAATTCAACTGCAAATGGAGGCACGTTTGTTCAATGATAGGCATAAATTAAATAAGATATAAAATATAACGAGTGACATGACAAGTGTTCGATCTATAGCAGTTTGGTCGTCAGACTGAAATTTTTAAATCATGTAGCTACTTTGAAAAACAATTTCTAGCTATGTTGATGTCATTGCTGTCTAAATGTTTTTTGCCTTAAAGAAAGATAACTTTTGTGTGTATTATATATATATAAAAAAGCTCTTCAGTGTTTTCTTTTTATCAATTTAATGTTGATGACAGTTGTCAATATCAAAGAAATGAGAGATAGATTTGGAATTCATATATACTTAATATATTGATTTGCTAGATAATTCAATTAAATTTTGTTTAATTTTGAAAATCTTACCCAAAAAAAAAATTCATTTTGAGAATAATCTTCAGATTCTGTCCGTAGATTATATTTGTTTGCATATTTTTGTCGAGTTGATTATTTCACATGTTTGATTTTATTTTATTTTTATATAAAATCTGTTTTTCAGTTAACATAATTTTTTTAACATTTTGATTATAAGCTTTCCTATTAGAAAATAAGTTAATTGATCAAACATGCATATAAATCATTTTTTAAAATATTATATATTAATTATATTTTAATATTTTATAGTGTTAAATATACTTTGAAGAGTCATACTCGAAAAAAGAATAGATGGTATGGATTTAATACTATTATGAGTAACGATAGATAAAAAAAAATAACTTTTCACAAATTTTATACTATTTCATGACAACTATTCACTTTTTTGTGTTTTTTTATTATCCTTCTTTACTTTTTTCTTTCCCATCAATGGTGGTCATGGGATTTGTATCACATCTGTATTTAACATTTTCCATCTATTATTATACTAGTAAAACATCATGCATTGAATATTTTAGTCTGTTCTTACTTTCTTAGTGTCCACTAAGCACCAACAAACAAACAGCTGCGTTTTTCTAAAAGTCCAAGAGAATAGGAGAATTGATATGTGAAATTTGCTTATTCTGCCAATCACAATCAATCAAAAAATGACACTTTGCATTATTAGCATCCACCACTAAATTCATAACATTTGATTAAAATGTTTTTGTTCATTTTCCTTGTCGTATAAAGATGGTGTTTGGGACCGTGGCGTGCTGTTACAACTGTTCTAACACTCTTCTCTAGTTCCTTTCAACATGTTTGTCGTTCTGGAGACTTTTTGCACATCAACTTGTTCACAACTTGCAAAAAACTAAACTTGTGTGTACAAATTTTACTAAGGATCGCTCTTAGGGAAATTGTATAATTTCTTAATGAATTTACATCTTTTTTAACTTAGGAATTCTAGTTCCAGTTCAAAAAAAATTTATGATTATTATATTAAAAATTATTATTACCCCTTAAACATATTATTTTTTTCCTACATTTTAACTATCTTGAGAACTTGATTTACACTAAAGTGACATATGAATTATAACTTTTAATATGCTTTTTTGAGCGCATAAATATCAATGACAATTTCAAGTTTAAATTTTATTGAAAGTAGGTGTGGTGAGATTAGAAGAAAGTGGGCATTTATATAGTAAAAAATGTACAATGAATAAAAAGTAATAGATTAAACATAAAAATGTTGTGTTAGTTAAAAATATTATAAATATATACTTGCTGACCTAATTAATTAGTATACAGATTCAATATTTATTTTTGTATTGTATCAAAAAATATTTATTTTTGCATTTAGTCATTAGATACTTTTCTTGATGACCTTAACGAAATCTCCTCCCTCAACTTAAGTGGCTACAAATTTAAATTCTAGCTACAAGCATATTACTTGTTCAGTAAAGACGGAGGACAATCTCACCAAAAAGAAATTTCATAAAGGTTCTGGATTTGTATTTGAATGGCATTAACACTTGTCACAATTGCATTTAAACCCTTTCTTACGGAGAAATCCCTATTTCATATTGCCACTATAGATAATTAATGCCCATTATTATTTTTGATATGATATTAATGACTATTTTTAAAAACTTTATTAAAATTATGATTATATGATTACTTGTTAACATATGTCTTTCCTCACAAAAAATGTTTATATATGACATTTTAGAACATTTATATAAAAATTTTACAAATATCTTAATAAAATAATAAGAAATAGTCTGCCATAAAGATAAATTATTATTATTTTTTTGTTTGTTGATAAATCGCTGTCAAGACTAACCTCTTGACCTTTATCCATTTTTTTTTTGAAGAGATAGAAATTCATTATTAAAATGAGAGGGAAACAAACTTTCAAGAGTAAAAATCAGTAGGATTATCCCCAAATTATTTCAACAAGCCTGGAAGGATAACTACACAGCACTTTAGACGCTAAAGATCAAATAACCTATGTAACTTCATGAACTAGAGCGGTTTGATGTTGGCAGGCCATGTTGATCACCAAGGACGTTTGGGACGAGAGAGACACAAATGGGGGAGCTGGTGGCCAAGGGAGAAGATGATGATCTAGAGCAAGTTGTCGGCGAGACATGAAAATTAGAGGAAGATATGTCGGGGACAAAAACCAGCAAGCAGAGAAGCCGAGTGAGCAAATAGAAGACACAACACCCACTATCCATCCATTGCGACGCACGAGCCCCGGTGCAGCACCGAGATAGGATGCTAGAGCCTATAAGGACTAGAGAGGCTCCATGAGGGAGAAGGAGCTACAACACCGATAAAGTGAAAGCACAACATGAGGGTCAGGGTGACGATACTAGTATACCCTAGCTCACGATAGACCTTAAACTTAAAAATAAATGAAACGAACTTATTCAAATCTTTACTTAATTTTTTTAAAAACTGTATTTATAATTATATAAGTATTATAACTCACTTAAAGTTTAAGATAATCATCAAAGTAAAAGGAAAGAACCATAATTGTACTTTTTTAATAGTGTAAAGTTCTTGGTGTATATTTAAGAGTGTAAAATTGTTTGTGCTATATATATACACCAACAACTTTACACTCTTAAAAAAAAAAATACAATTCCGGTTCTTTCCATGTTAGTACTTGTAATACAATCTATCAAATTAATAGCAAAAAAGCAAGGAATGAGTTTTCTTTTTTCTTGAGAATGAGTGTGTTTAATTGTAACCGAAGAATTGTAATTTGACTAGTCTTTCATTTTCTCACTCATATAAGGTGGAAAAAAACATTAAACCGGCAGAGATCCTTGATAATTAAAAAAATAAGATGGAAAAGAAAACTGTCTTGATAAAACTTTACAGTTGAACGGTTGAAAGTGCAGAGTCTAGGTAAATTTTGATGACAATGATGTTAACTAGTTAGTGCTAGTGGAATGACCTAAAGTTATAATATTTTCCTTAAACTTCGGTGGAAAGTTGTGGTGTAGGACCTTTGAGAATTTTAGGTCCATATGAAGGTTCATCCCAAGTTCTCAGCCTCATGATGCCTTTACTAAAGAGAGAATGTCTTTCATAAAAAAGAAAAGGGGAAAAAAAGAGGGAATTTCTTTCACTTTGTGTTGGCCCTATCTTTGCCTTCTCAAAAGGATCATGCAAGGTGCACCTTCAAATAATCACGATACCTTTGTGGTTAGTTATATAGGAAAGAGGATAGATCCATTTTTGTAGTTTTCTATTAAATAAGAAGCCAGCAACAGTTTTACATATTAAAAATTTCGGCACCATCAAGCGTTCAAATTAAACTCTACCTTATTCTTGTACCAAAAAACTCTATTTTATTCTATAGATAATTTATTGCAGAATAAAATCGTTGGATTAATAAATTTTGTTTTGGACAATACGGCAATAAAATTTTAATTTATCTGTTATACCCTGTTGATGTGTCAATATCAACCTAATTTGTGCCAAAAAAAATATTGAAGTATACATATAATATACTCTTTAAAATTCACAAATTATTATATATTTGATTATATACTTAAAAATTTAGTTTTTAAAGTTGTCCTTATAAATAAAAATGTGTCATCTTTTTTAATATTATTGTTATATATATTTTATATACACAAATATATATGATATTTGAATTGATCTTAATCTTTTTATGCAAACAGGTGGTCACACTTGTTAATCAATCATGACATGTAAATTTATAATATATTTGGATTTTGTGTTTTATCCAAATATATAACTATATCCTTTGGAAACGACAAGTTCATAGTGCATGTGTTGACAATCCTTCAAATTTTGAAAACTAATGAAGTATTGTGATAATATAACTTAGCGTTCATAATAGGGTACTCTAGTGAAAGACAGAAGCCACAAAATGTACAATGTAAAGAGTAAAGTCCGAGTCGGCAACTTTCACCGTCCAAAAGCGATTCATTGACGGGTAGGTCAATATTGACTGTTGAGTGACTTGCAATGTTTAAAAATCATATCCAACTGGCCGATTGCTGAGAACGTGAATTACGGTTGAATTATAAATTTAATTGATTAAATTAATCAAATCATAATTCAAAAGTTTTGTTAGTTTAACTTTCGGTTCAATTTAAAAAAATTGGTGACTAACCAAAATACGGAATAGTGAATAAAGTATCTAAACATTTAAAAGTAAAAAAACGGCGATTAATTATTAATAAATATTGTAATAATAAATCTTGAAGGAATTACAGGTTGATAGCCCTTTACATTTAATATTTATATTACGGAGACCTATAATTCCTTCTGACTTACTATTGTTGCGGAACCAAATTCGTTTCCAACCCTATAATATGCATATTCTCTAATAAATTCACAAAAAAATTATGATAAGATATATTACAAAGAGATTATCTGCATATTGGTACAATATCAAGGATGGCCTGCTTGTGGCACCTTCTTGTGTAGCAGCCGCGGGTGGTGTGCCTTGCAAGTTAGGGTGTGCACTAAGAAGGAATAGCTTATAGGATAGATGCAGTAGTTGAAAAATTTTATATTTATAACGTGAGATTACTTATTAAGAAAGTAATATCTAAGAAATATAGTTTTTATGTAATTAAGAATTTAGTTAGTTATAAGGGTATTCAATCTCAATTATCCTCGTTATGAAGAGATTTTGTTAAGATATTGTTAGTATCAAAATAATCTTTTCGATAACAAATATGAATGGAAGGCTTAGTATTACGCTTAAGTTAATTTGATGAAGCCTTCAATTTGGGTAAGAATTAAAGTTCCAGAAAGGAGCAGATTTGTGGATTTCAAAGAAAAGATTTGATTAGAGTAGTCAAATAATATGATTTACCAAGCTTTCGAATGAAGAATTGGATCAAGTTGAAGGAGAAGATTGAAGATTAAAGACTCCATGACACTTAGAAGAATTCAAGATTGTCTCAAAATTGATTCGATTTTGAGTAGGTTTGAGCAATCAGATGTTCAAATTCAAATTTGTTTTTTGAATTTGAAATATAGTAGTTTTTAGAGGTTAAGTGCTTATTTTAAGACCAAGACAAGTATCATTGTTAGGATTAGCATATTGTAAAAAAGGTTGTTACATGTTTTGTCTATAAATATCCATGGGGTGGAGGCATTAGGATGATTGACACTTGCACACAATCTCTCACAAGTCCTATTAAGTCCCTGTGAGACCTACAGACAAATAAAGAAATAATCAAGTATGCCTTTGATCCTACTTGTTTCTTGTACCTTTACACATTTAATGCAAATTTCATTTCAAATTATATTTTGCTTTTAGAATTATTCTTTTACTTGCATTGCTTTCATTTATTTTTCTGATTCACATTGCCTCTTATTTTCATTTACTTTTCATTATTTATCCTTTATTTGTATTACTTCTAGTTAATTTGCGTCATTTTCATTTCTGCACCTCAATTTAACTTGCACTTTAACAATTTCAGTCATTTCTCTTAATTGAATTTGTCCATTGCATTTCCTTTACACTTTAACAATTTTAGTATTTCTCTTAATCGAATTTGTCCGTCCCATTTCTTTAGTTTCCAAAGTAATATATATATATTTTTATTCTTTCTTTAACATCATCTTTGCAAACCACCAAGAACTTGAGAGTCCTTTAGAGGAAGCAATTTCCTTCTTAAATTGATAACTAGAATTGAATTTGTCTTTGACAAAAATATGATTAAACAAATTGGCATACTCGATAGGACTAAGTTTAGAGGCTGGTTAGTAAAACAACAAACACCTGACTTCTTATGCACGTGAGGAGTGGTAAGTTAGTGCCAAGAATGTCAAAAAATATTACATCATCCAATTCCTAGAATGCTCAAAGAGAGAATAATGATCTGAATGGCAATAGGGACCCCATAGTATCCGCATCTTTGCCTTAAAATCTTGTGGCAAGCAAAATTGTCTCAAATACAGGGGTACCTGCATTAAACGCAAAAGTAAGAAGTTCTGGGCTAAATCAAACTACACCTTTATATAGAATGCCTCCTGGTTTTACACCTCAGAATATGTCACAACCTATAAGGACTTCATTACTTACTTATACTACTTCAATCCTAAATATGGATTCTCCTTGAACCCAATTCTCTAATGTTGGTCAAATAGCAAGAACTAGTGGAGGTCGAACAAAAAGACTAAATCCAAGAAATATTCTTATCTTTGCCAGTTTGTTAAGGGATATGCTGATAAACTTGGAAAACACAAACATTGCTTTCAATAATATTACACAACAAGTAGATAAGAGCAACCATGAGATGGTAAATATGTTGACTTAACAAATAACAACTCTCATAACACTGTTAATAGAGTCAACTAACAAAAACTATATATTATACATTAGTTAGACAAATGGGTTAAATAGCTGATGTATTTGGAAAATTTGATGATCCCATAATTAATCAAATAAGAAGTGCCCGACCTACAAACAATGTCCAAAACCAACTTGGTCAACCTGAAGGTATTCGACTAGTAGGCCAAAACTATAATGCTGATAGACTCTGGAGAGAAATTGGCAGAACAATGTTGGGGGGCATCAACACATAAATTAGGTAGTCGAGCAAATTTTGAATAGGTTTGGTTTTAATGTAGGTTATGTCAATCAACCCTATTTCGTGTTAGAATTCCTTGAATTTATCCAGTAGGTAGAACTTCCAAGAGGATGGAAAGTACCAAAGCTTTCTAAGTTTGTTGGAGAAAGTGGTGAATCAATTGTAAATCACATAGCCAGCTATACTATCAAAATAAGGGATATAGCTTCGAATTAATACTTAAAAATGAAGTATTTCCCTAATTCTTTAACTAAGAACTCACTCACTTGGTTTTCGACTCTACAATCTAATTCAATACACACATAGAACTAGCTAGAAAGGAGTTTCCATGAACAATTTTTCAAAGGGGAAACAAAGATAAATCTAATGGATTTATTTAACATCAAGCATTCCCATGGTAAATCTATTGATGACTATCTTATTAGATTTTGACATGTAAAAAATCAATGTTTTACAACTATCCCTAAGTTTGAAGCAGTTAAGTTGAATGAAGTAAGCTAGATTTTTCAATCTGGAAGAAACTACTAAACTAACAATTACTAGATATATCTCACTTGGTTGGCAAAGTGAGGCCAATCAAACAATTGAGAATGGAGAAAGAAAAGTATAAGAAACATGTTAAAAGGGATAATGTTGCCTATGTAGAAGTCAAAGAAAATGAGGATGGAAATGAAGTTAACATATCAAAACTTCAATTAGCTCCACCCTATATTTGTTCTTCCCTAAAACCTATTTGAGCAAAATATAAGATGAAATACTCTAATAGGCAATCATATGCATTCAACGTCACTAAAGCTGATCAAATTTTTTATGTCTTGCTAAAGAACAAAGAAATAAAATTACCTGATGGTCATAAAATCCCTTCCCCTGAAGAAATTAAAGGTCAAAAGTACGGTAAGTACTACCATAAATATGACATTCGACTAATAACTATATATGTTTTAGGGATTTGATTCAAAAAGGAACCAAAGAAGGAAGATTAAAATTCAAAGAGAAGAACCAAAAGGAGATGAAGATAGATACATATCCTTTTGAAGTTGATGCAAGCTACATAGAATCTACCAACTTCTTACAAGTTAATATGGTGGATGTTACTAAAGGCATTAATCCCCAAGTGGATACAAAGGTCGATTTAGATATATATGAGGCAAACGAGAAGGAAATCTACCCAAAGCTAGTGAGTCCTTAGTGGATTTCATACTAAGAAAGAAATAAGAGGACAAGGACATTTCTCTTTGCCTAAGATTTTGCATAGTGTTCGACAAGCTTGTAGGTAAATCTTATAAAGCAACTAAAGGGAAGAAGAAATCTAACAAAATCCCTTTTGTGGGATCTAAAAAGATTGAAATATAGCATCAATCAGTTAACCAGAAGTCAATGATAATGGTAGACTCTTAATTTTGAGGGGTTTAAGAGAGGAAAGATTAGGGTGCCATCCTCAAATATGGTTAAGAACAAATGGATATAGAATAGTTAGAAGTTCCAAAGGCTACCACCCTACTACAAGCCAATTTGGAACAACTTTGAGTTAGGAGTACAATACCCAACGGGGTGGAGTATTGGAGAGCCAAACACTTGGCAAAGGAACAAAGTTGGTCAGACCTTGAATATGGGGAGAAGCCCTTTCATGTCAATGGAGAAAAGTGCAAAGGCTTAGACAACAACAAGGACCCCCTAAGGCCAATGTTCAACCTTATGTTAAAGTAGTAAGAGGGGCTTAGCTGAACTAGAAGGAGAAGGAAAAATGACAAGCTTCACCAATGGATGAAGATTTGCTGACTGATAGTTTTGAGTCTGGTTTTGATGATAATCTTGAAGCCATCTTTGATGACTTTCTGGTGAATGTGGTGTCAGTTCTACTTGCTGAATTTGCAATGATCTCGAATGGAGAAGGCTTGGAATGTGACTATTGAAGTTGACAGCAACACAAGAAGGGGGGTTGAATTGTATTCTCCTTTTTCTTGAAAGATTAACTTTCTCACACTTTTCTCAAGTGGGTTCACTTGGAGGTGAGAAGGTTACAACTCAAAGTGAATGATCAGTGAGAAGCTTAAAAAATGAAAGTAATAGACCAAGGTGAGAAGGCTCGTGAGAAGTTTTACTGGTTGAATGAAAGCA
The DNA here is from genome assembly GCA_029884595.1 of Ormosia semicastrata. Classification (NCBI taxonomy): domain Eukaryota; kingdom Viridiplantae; phylum Streptophyta; class Magnoliopsida; order Fabales; family Fabaceae; genus Ormosia; species Ormosia semicastrata. Next base: position 5,766,556 of record JAQQTO010000045.1, read on the forward strand.
ACATTCACACCACTTTACTCTTTCTTTTTGAAAAAGTTTAAGTCTCTTAACTCCTTAATTTTTTTTCTTGAATCAAATAATCTAGATTTAGTAAATAAAACAAAATCAACTTATGATCTTTGTTAAAAATAGATTTAAAGAACTTTCTCAAGTTATATTTTAGATTTTATACTTTAAAGAGTTTAAGAATCCAAAGATAAAAGAGAAATGAAGGAGATGAGGATCACACTAGAGATTTATATTGGTTCACCCCTAAACCACATGGGACTATGTCTAGTACCTACCAAACTACTAAGATTTCCAGTATGTGAGTATTCTTTAATCACCCAAGCTTCTCCAAACTTAAACACAAGTATTCTTCAACATCCTCTTCAAGCCTTACACTAAGTATTCTTCAATAACCTCTTCAGGCCTTCACACTCATATTCAAGTGGCTTGGACAACCATATAAGCTCACTCATTACAAGATAAAATTAGAGCTAGAGAAATGTGTTTGCTTAACTTGTCTAGCTCACGAAATCACTCTAGGAGTGGATACAAATACTTATACAAATTAGTAACAACACCTACTGATGGATTTACACAGTTCAAGTTCAGGTAAGTACTGTTGATATCCAATTTTGCCCATTTTCTTTTACTTTTATTTTTATTTCTTTAATATAAAAAAAGAGAAAAAATAATAAAAAAATAAATATAAAAAGGGCTTGGTACGGGTCAACCCATGACCCAATTCTCTTCTCAACCCAATTTCCTTCTTCCTGCTGCAACCCTAGCCTCCACAATCAGCTTGCATTGAATTGGATTAAAAGCTTTAGACAGTTTTCTTTTCCAATCATCAAGTTTCTTCTTTATTGGCATTCATTCAGAAATCCAAGGGGCAGACCATTTGTTTTTTGCATTCCAATCATCAGTAAACGAAGGGTTTTGTTTTGGCATGTTTTATTTTCCTTATAAGAATCACACACAAATGGGGAAGGAAAAAAATCATTCAGAAAAAAAAACAGAGAGCTACAGGCGATTCAGAAAAATAGGAGCAAAAATCATAGACTGAGAAAAAATTCCCACAGATACAAAAATCCCCTCCCACTATTCATCTTCATCTTCAACAATCAAACACACCACTCACAAGCCACCATTCTCACTACCTTCAATAACCCAAAACAGAACTCACCCTCTGCTTTCAATAACCCAAAACAATCCATTACCCACCACCTTCTTCCCCAACCACAAACCTCCAAACAATTACCACTACAACCCACCAACACTCAGCACCCAGAGTCAAATCGGCACTGCAATCCAACCAGCGACCACCACCGCGCGGGCTGCCACCACGATCCACCCACCTGCGCGTTCCCCTCCTCCTCATCGCGAACCAGCACCGAGCTAGGACCGGCGACCCACACGCGTGACCCACTAGCTGCCCAGCCGCGAACCTCGCCAGCATCGAATCCCGCACCGCACCGCACCGTTCACCCAGACCCGCCGTCACCCGCACCGCACCATTCACCCAGACCCGCTGCTGCACCGGCTCCGCCCAGCCGCGAATCCCGCAACGTCGCCGCCCCGCATCGTACGCGCCTCACCCAGCTGCGCCGTCGGACTCGCCATTCACCCGCCCAACCGGATCTCATACCGAGGCCACCTCCTTGCTGCATTGCCGTGAGTTTCTCTTCTCCCTCCCCTTTTTCTTCTTTCTTTTCATGATGTTTTTAATCTGATACTGAAGTCCTTCTTATTTGCTGCTTAATTTTTTTTTTTTTTTCTCTTTCTTTCTTTCCTTGTGGGCTCAATTTGGTTAAGTTTGGGCCTTCCCTTTTTTTTTTTTCTTTCATTTGGACTTTTTTTTTTTTTTTTAGCTTGGGCTTGTTTTTATTTATTTATTTATTATTTTGGATTGATTTATATTTACTAATTTGGGGTTTACATTGTTTGTATTTAATACATTTTTTTTCATATATATTATTATTATTTTTTATTGTTATTATGAGGTTAGTATGTAACTTTAATTTAATTATTATAAATTAAATAATTTAAAACTCGCCGATGACGGAAAAATCGGGAGAGGATCGGAGCGCCGATCAGATTACACTCTTCCCGATAATCTTGAGGTTTTATATTGGATTTTGCCGGAGGCAGTAAGTCTAATCCCCATATAAAAATTAAAATGATTATGTAAATTAAAATATTTTTTTTAAAATAAACCAAAATAAACTTTTTTTTTTGTAAAATAAAATATTCAAATAAAAGTGAACAATTTCATATAGTTCAACATTATGATTGTGGTGAATCAAAGTTTTATTTTTCATGAAGACTTTTTTTTGGAAATTAATGCAAAAATCTCCTTGTGCCTAAAAATATTTTTCTCCTTGATTACAAAAGAGATTTTATTTGGCCATTTACTTTAAAAAATCATTTTCTTACCTTAAACAAATTTCTTTGAGTTAAAATTATTCATTGGAATATTTTTATTTTTTTTTATTTGGCCATTTTATTTTGAAAATTACTTCTCTTCAAAAAGATAAAATTTTAATTCACCACTTTTATATAATATGTTGTAGACTTTGAATTTGTTCTAAAATAATAGCTATTTAGCCACCCATTACTTGTCTTAGTCATTTATCATTCTTGATATTATGCTTGACAAAATGGGACATGTCAAAATAAAAAAATAAAAAAATTCTTTTCTTTTAATTAATAAAGGACCAATTAAATTAATCTTGCAAATAACATTAGATTAAATAGGTAACCGTTCTTAGAACGGACGGTGTAGGGTGCTAACACCTTCCCTACCCGTAATCAACCCCCGAACCTCAAACTCTGAAACGTAGACCATCTTTTAGGTGTCCAATTGCGCCATTCCATTTAATGGATAAAGCGATTGGTGGCGACTCCCCAACACCCCGAGGTCCTATCCTCCTTGTTCTTTTTATTTTCGCGGCGCCCTTCGGGACGGTTGCGACAGCTGGCGACTCCACTGGGGACATTAGAGGGTTAAACCTTATTTTAATCTCATGTTATTTGCTCTTTAATTATATTGGTCCATTTATTTTTGTTTGTTTATTTGTTATTTATTTCATATTATTGTACATTTTGTTTATATTATATGTATTATATTTCTGCTTTGTAAATAAGTTCTCTCATGTACACTTCCACACACAAGCTCTCTACCCGAGCTCAGTACCTTGTAGGCTTAGACAGAGGGTGAAGTAGTGTTGCTTTGTGGGACCGTTGGTCTCCGTTTAGGCACATGAAAACCCCTCGCTCAAATTGAACTCTTTCCGCTTGTAACCTATCATGGGTGAGGATGGAGGACCCTTGCTAGCCAAAGTGTTGGTGACAGCAAGGGACAATTTGGGGACCTTTTGTCCGATAGGGGTCTAGAACCAAAGCTCTCACTTGTAGATATAATCTTAGAGCTATCATCATTCATAGAACTTATCCTGATCGGGTACCAAGATTAGGTACCCCTTTTCCTCTAACATATGAGGAATTCCTGTTTGTCTTTTATTTTGTAGTTGTTAACTTTTCTTTTATCTTGCATTTGCATATGTGGTCCAATCCTGTGAAGATATCGATAAACCTCAAGCATGAATAAGGGAAAGATGACTCTAATGTCTGAGGTGGCAGAGAGTATCAGGGCTGTCGGTGAAGAGTCTGCAAGAATTCAAGCCAAGGAAGGAAATAGTTTGCATTGCGAGGATGTTCCTTTACCTCTCTTAAAGGGAGCCATGACTTTGAGCAAAATGACTTAAGGAGGCTCCGTAATGTGTGGTGTAGCATGAGGAGACAAGAAGAATTCAATGACAAGTATGGAGATATTGCAGCTCTCATGTTTATCACCCCGACCTCCAAATGTTGAAAGCTATGCTCCATTTTGGGACCCCTCATATCGGTGTTTTACTTTCCGACAATTTGACTTGGTGCCCACGATTGAGGAGTATGCTAGGCTTCTTAATAGAGACGACGTGCCAAAGGACAAAGTGTACTCACATGACCCTAAGAAGACGCCGAGAAGGATCTTTGTCCAAATTGATAGGGATTCATGCCAATGAACCGGACAAGTACATGGTGGATGAAGGACGAAGTCTAGATTCGGAGTTCTTGCTTAGGTGGTTGAAGCTCAAATTGATCAAAGGTTTGGTTTGGTAGCACTAGCCCTTGCTATTTATGGGTTAGTAATTTTCCCAAGATGGAAAAATCAAATAGATGGACACGTGATCAATTTGTTCGAGCAGATTGAGCATGGGGTACACTAGCCCCACCAATTTTAGCCGAGACAATTCGATCTCTGAACTACGCCGAGTCCATCAAAAAGGAAGGTTTTGGGGATGTGCACCATTACTTGCAGTATGGATGCTTAGTCATATGCCAACGTTGAAGTGCTTTAACCATCCAGAAATTGATCGAAACAAGTATGTCATACCTAAGCACCCATTTCTCTCTATATGGTCGTGACAATTGGCCTCCCCGAACTCCGACGATGAGGCAATGGATCGGTTTTTCATGGAAATAAAAGAAGTGGTGCGGAGGGCCAAGTGGTTTCCTCACACTTATACCATATATAGATGTGGAAGCAAACCTTGGGTTCCACTTATTGGCCCGTGGGGAGTAGTGGGCTATGCTCCGGCTATGGTCCGAAGACAAATGGCATCCCTGCAATTCATTAGATGACTCATGGACTGTCCAAATTTGAATTCTCGTATGACGATGAAGGAACCAGTCATAAAATAAAAGAAGTCATTGAAGATTGGAAGGACACAAGAAGTGTGAAGCCCGGTCTCCCATCATCTGAAACGACACCGAGAATACCCAATTTGGGAGGCTAGTAGGAAGAAGGGGTTTCTTGCTCCCAAGGTACAAGGTCCGAGTTACCAATGCACCAATTTAATGAACCCAATGACTACTATCTTTGAAAGGAGGGGCGGTACGAAATCATTTATCGGCGGTGGACTGCGAGAGAAGGTCCTTGGAAGATCAACTTGGCACTACAAGAAGAAAAATCCAAAGTCAAGAACAAGAGACAGCCTCTAAAGATATTGAAATAGAGAGGTTAAGGAAAACATGTCAAGCCCTCGAAACAATCATTCAGGGGAAGGATGGTCAACTTCAAGAATTCAAGAATGAAGTTAAAATCTTGAATCAACATTTGGAAAAGCATGTTGAATGGTCTACTTTCTTGGAAAGTAAGAAGAATCAGTTAGAGGATGATGTTCTTTTCTTGACTAATGAAAAGAATTTCTATCGTAATGCAAGCCAAGAAATGGAGCGGAAAGCCGAAATGGTTCTTGATAATATGAGGGAAATCTCCAACCATTCAAGAAAGAGGGCAAGAGAAATCATCAAAGTGGAAGCCAAGCTAGCACCAGGAGAAAACCAAGATATTTTGACTCGGGTTAGAAAGGACCTTGACTTCCTAGGAAAATTTCACTGAAATTAGTTTCTTGTTCTAGGAATGCTGATGTAATGACTCTTTCCATCTTATTTTGTAAAGCTAATTCCTCCATCTGACTTGAGGAGTAGCAAGAATCAACATATGTAAAACTCTCTATGACCATAGAGCTTTTTCCCTTTGAATAAATGAGGTTTATCGATATCGCTTGCTGCTTTAGATCACGTCTCTACATGCATAGTTTTATTTTTTGCATTTTCTTTTCCTTTTTCATATTTTCTAATAATAAAAAATGAATCGAGAAAGGAAAACTGTCTCTACGACACCCATATAGGACTCGCTCTCAATCAAGAGTCATGGATGAACTGGGTCAGTCACAAGAGGAGTTGAGAAGTGAAGTAAGCCAGCTCAAAGAACAAATGGCCAAGATCTTGGAAATTCTGGAAAAAACGAAGAACACAGAGGGGACTCCTTCAAAGGCAAATGATGATCCTTCTGCCACGCCTGCACACCCGCCCGGCTTTACGCCAGTTCCTTGGCAGTATCCTAATGTCACCTCTCAAGGGGCCATGATGCCACTCACAATTTACTCAAATAACCCTGAAGCACAGGCATCTTCATTCCCACCATATGGCCTTCCACCTGGTTATGTGCCACCATTATCCACCAATATTCCTGAGGGCAGTGCACCGACAGTCCCAACAAGTTCAAACCCTCTCCAAGGATCTCAACCAAATACCAGTGAGATTCCTCAGTACCCGGTTTCTATTCCACCTTATGGCATTTCTCCTGGTTTTATGCCATCTCAAATTACCAACCCTCTTGAGAGTGGCTCTTCATTGGTAATACCTACTTCAGGGCCACAAGGTTCGACTCAGGCCCAACCTCCTTTCTACATGCCACAGTTTTTTCCCCATAAAGTCGCTGGAACTTCTCCGCTGAACCCTTCAACTGAAGGCATTCAATCCAAGGAAAATTAGAAGTTATGGAAGAAAGATTGCGAGCCATAGAAGGAGCAAGTAGCTATGGTCTTACGGATGCCGCAGAGCTCTGTCTTGTCCCGAATGTGGTAATCCCTCCAAAGTTTAAGGTCCCGGATTTTGAAAAATATAAGGGAACCACTTGCCCAAAGAATCATCTGACCATGTACATCCGCAAGATGGCATCCCATGCTCATGATGATAACTTGTTGATTCATTTCTTCCAGGATAGCTTAGCTGGGGCAGCTTCTAATTGGTATACACACCTGGAACGTGCCCATATACGATGCTTCAAGGACTTGGCGGATGCTTTCTTAAAGCAATATAAGTACAACATCGATATGGCACCAGATAGGCTACAGTTACAAAATATGGCTAAGAAAGGAGCTGAAACTTTTAAAGAATATGCTCAGCGGTGGAGAGAAATAGCTGCTCAGGTTGAACCCCCATTGACAGAAAGAGAAATGGTGGCCACATTCATTGACACTCTCCAGTCACCCTTCTATGACAAGATGATAGGAAGTGTGTCGTCGAATTTCTCAGACATGGTTATCATCGGGGAAAGAATTGAAGGAGGAATGAGAAGTGGAAAGATTGAAAGCTCAATGGGGACATTTAGTGCCAAAAAGCCCCCAGCGGGGAAGAAAAGAGAAGGAGAAGCCCATGCTGTGACTTTCGATCAAAGGAGTTTTGCCCAAGGGAGACATAGCCAGGCACACGTTAACCCTCAACCATCCTTCCAACCTCCTACATGCCTTACTATCCATACATTGCTAATGCCTCTCAAGCTCCATATCCTCAACCCTTATCACCCAATGATCCCTTATCGTGCACCATCTCCTATCCCAAACCAAACACTCCCTACCATACCATATCAACCAACCCAACCATGGGCCCAAAACCCAAATACCAATCAAAGAAGGCCGCCAGCTAACCAAGAAAAGAAACTGTCCAATTTGACCCAATTCCCATGACCTATCTTGAGCTGCTACCACAACTCTTCCGAAATTCATTATTGGCTCCTTGCCCAATGAAGCCATTGGAACCCCCTACCCAAGAGGGTTTGACCGAGAATGCTAAATGCGAGTACCATCTTTGGGGTTTGTAGGTCACTCAACGAAAATTGCGAGCCTTGAAGTTCAAAGTGCAAGATTTGATTAATGCCAAATGGTTAAACTTTAAGGAAAAAACTCCTAATGTAGGCCGCAATCCCTTGCACGATCATGGAGGTCCAAGTAGTTAATGCCATAGAAAAGTCTTACGGACGATGCCTCATAAGTCGGTAGGTGAGGTGAAAACTCCCATGAGAGTAATTTTTTCAAGAGCTTTGCAAATATGGGTTGATACAAAACCAAGTTGGGATAAAAAGGTCAATGAAGATGAAAGCGTGTGCAAGATCCATGGGGAAGTTGGGCATTCTATTGAGGAATGTGATGAATTCAAGCAGATCCTCCAAAGTTTAATGGATGAGTCACCTAGTGCAAATAAGCAATCGATACGATAATGGTGACGTCTATATGGTCAAGGAAGTTACACCTCCACCGGTTCAAGAGGCGCCAATACCTATGCAACGCCACCAATCATAGGGCAAGCTCCAGGCATACCAAGGCCATTGACAATTCATTATAGTAAAGAGGTGTCTCCGCAAGTCTCTTTTGGTCGGAATCCTATCACTATTCAAGTGCCGACTCCTTTTCCTATAAGGATACCAGAGTGTGCCTTGGAAATATGATGTGCAAGTCGTTGTAAATGATTTTCCAAGACAATCAAATGAAAATCCGTCGGCTATCTCTAACATATCGGGATTGGTGGAATGACTCGGAGTGGTCGTATTTATACACCTGAGTATTTGCGTAAAGACCAAGTGGAGGAAGTGGAAAGAATTCGGAAAGGGAAAGGCAAGATAGGGGAAACTTCTACTGAAGAAGCCTTGAAAGAAAAGGAAGAACCAAAGGCAACACAAAGCAAGAGGTCTATAAGAAAGAAGTGGACCGAGGAAGAAGCTTGTGAGTTCTTAAAATTCATAAAGCAAAGTGAATACAAGGTGGTGGATCAAGCGAACCGCACCCTGCAAGAATATCACTCTTATCCTTATTCTTGAACTCGAACCACACGGGAAGGTGCTAATGAAAGTGCTTAATCAAGCCCATGTTTCTCATGACATCACGGTTGACAAGTTAAATGGCGTTATCAACAACATCACATGAGATAATTACATCACTTTCACCGATGATGAAATACCCAATGAGGGAGGGGACATAATAAAGCACTTCATATCTCAGTAAAATGTCAAGACCATATCATGGCTAGAGTACTGATGGATAATGGCTCTTCCTTGAATGTGATGCCAAAGTCGACACTCTCCAAATTACCTTTTGATGGGTCACACATGAAATCAAGTGCGATGATAGTAAGGGCATTTGATGGCACGAGGAGAGAAGTCATAGGGGAGATTGAAATACCAGTTCAAATTGGTCCTTGCACTTTCAACATACTCTTTCAAGTGATGGACATTGCACCATCATACAGTTGTCTCCTAGGACGACCATGGATTCATTCTGCTGGAGCTGTGCCTTCCACCTTGCACCAAAAAGTCAAATTCATAGTTGATAACAAGATGATTACTGTCTTTGGTGAAGAGGACCCTCTTGGTGAGTAAGCCGCTAGACACCCCTTATATTGAAGCTACGAGAAGAGGCTTTGGAGAGCGCCTTTCAAGCACTCGAGGTTGTCAATACCATTTATATAAAAGAAGGAGCTCCAATTCTAAACCGCAGCCTTTGTTGCATACGTAATGATGGCTAAAGTTATGCTAGAAAGGGGTTATCGGCATGGAGAAGAAATTTGGGCAAGAAACGACAAGGTGCCACAGGACTTTTTCAACCCTTTGAAAATAAAGATAGATTTGGGCTGGGGTACAAACCTACCAAGGCCGATAAGAGGAGGATAATGGAAGAGAAAAAAGAGAAAAGGTTAGCTCGCTTGGAAAATCGAGAACCTAAAGTGAAGGAAGTCCCATCTGTGATATACGACAAAGCTTCGGAGCGCAGGAGTTGTGTTCGTAGACCAAGTGACCGCAGTTGAAGATGACGATTTTGTCAGTCATACAGACCTGGTGTATGCATGTTCTTCGGATACAAGACTCGACAATTGGGAGATCTCCGAGCTTCCCATAACCTTAAAGTCTCTTTCAAAGTAATTCTGTAATGCTTTTCCTTTAGCTCCCCAAGGCTTTAGGATTTTCATTTGTAAATGGGCTCACATGTTTCATTTCCAATAATTGTTATTAATAAAATGCATTTTTGAGATCTCTCATTCTTCATTCCGTTAGCTTTCATCCCTCCATTAGCCTTCTATTCATTTCATTTTTCTTGTGTCAACATCACTTATTGCAGATCTGAAAATGACTCTCTTGAAAGTGACGAGTGTCAATATCTCATCATATAATTTTGAACACCCCGTTAATCATCTTGATGAGGATAATGAGAATGATTGGGAAACTTCACGAGTTAATGAGATTACTTGAACAAGAAGCTAAAGAAATCCAACCCCATGAGGAACCAATTGAAGTAATTAATTTGGGATGAAAATGATAAGAAAGAAATCAAAATTGGCACCTCGATGAAAGAGGATGAGCGTAACAAGTTGATTAAGCTCTTGTTTGATTATAATGATGTCTTTGCATGGTCATACCAAGATATGCCTGGGCTAAACACGACATAGTTGAGCACAAATTGCCACTAAAACCTGGGTATCCTCCGGTTAAGCAAAAATTGAGACGAATGAAACACGAGATGTCCCTAAAAATCGAGAGATGAAGTAAAAAGACAGTTTGATCTTTGGATTTCTTGCGGTTGCAAAATACCCACAATGGGTTGCCAATATTGTTCTGTCCCAAAGAAAGGCGGGAAAGTCCGAATGTGTGTAGACTATCGAGACTTAAATAGGGCTAGCCCTAAAGATGACTTCCCGTTACCTCACATTGATGTTTTGGTGGACAACACTGCTCAGCATTCATTTTTTTCTTTTATGGATGGTTTCTCGGGATATAATCAGATCAAGATGGCACTTAGGAAGACATGGAGAAGACCACATTCATCACTTTATGGGGAACTTTCGCTACAAAGTGATGCCTTTTGGTTTAAAAAATGCTGGGGCAACGTATCAGAGAGCTATGGTGACATTATTCCATGACATGATGCACAAAGAAATAGAAGTTTATGTGGATGATATGATTGCGAAGTCAAAAACAGAAGAAGATCATATAATCAATCTGCAAAAGCTTTTTGAGCGATTGAGGAAGTTCAAACTCAGATTGAATCCTGCAAAATGTACTTTTGGTGTCAGATCAGGCAAACTATTGGGGTTTGTGGTGAGCCAGAAAGGAATAGAAGTTGATCCTGACAAGGTTCGAGCAATACTGGACATGCCAGTCCCTCGCACTGAAAAAGAAGTTCGGGGATTTTTGGGAAGGTTGAATTACATCGCTCGATTCATATTCCAGCTCACAGCAACATGCGAGCCGCTCTTCAAGTTGTTACGCAAGAATCAGCCAGTCAAGTGGAATGATGATTGCCAAAGAGCCTTTGAAAAAATCAAGCAGTATTTACAAGAACCCCGGTTTGGTGCCTCAGTGCCGGAGACCTCTCATTATGTATTTGACGGTTCTGGATGAGTCTATGGGTTGTGTCTTGGGGCAAAGCATGATGAGTCCGGTAGGAAAGAACGCGCCATTTATTATTTAAGTAAAAGTTCATCGACTATGAGGCAAAGTACTCATTGTTAGAGCGAACTTGTTGCGCCTTGGCATGAAATTTGCCCATCGATTAAGGCAATACATGTTGTGTTACACTACTTGGTTGGTGTCCAAAATGGATCCTATCAAGTATATCTTTGAGAAACCCGCTCTCCTTGGGAGAATCGCGCGATGGCAAGTTCTGTTATCGGAGTATGAAATTGTTTATGTCACCCAAAAGGCGATTAAGGGAAGTGCCCTTGCAGATTATCTGGCTAACCAACCTATAGAGGATTATGGGTCGATGCAATGTGAGTTCCCTGATGAAGATATAATGGCTCTGTTTAAAAATGAGAATCCTATGAAAAAGAAAAATGGACCATGTGGTTTGATGGAGCCTCTAATGCCTTTGGGGCACGGCATTGGAGCCATCTTGATCTCCCCGAAGATAAATTCATCCCAATTACGACAAGGTTGTGTTTTGTTGTACTAACAATATAGCGAGAATACGAAGCGTGTGCTTTGGGTATTCAGCAAACAATAGAATCAAAAGCAAAGATCTTGGAAATACATGGGGACTCTACGCCTTGGTCATTAATCAACTAAAAGGAGAATGGGAGACCCGTGATGCCAAATTGATTCCATACCATGTTTACATCAAAGAATTGATCGAGCAATTTGATGAAGTCACTTTTCATCATGTTCCTCGAGAAGAAAATCGATTGGTGACGCTTTGGCCACACTTGTCATCAATGTTCCAAGTAAGTCATGAAAGGGACCTACCACTTATAAAAATGGAAAGTCGTGATCATCTGTATATTGTCAAGCGATTGAAGATGAGCCTGATGGGAAACCGTGGTATCATGACATCAAATGTTTCATCAAGAATAGGGAGTACCCTGCAGGTGCTTCAGAAAATGACAAGAGGACCCTGAGGAGGCTCGCAATGGGTTATTTTCTGAGTGGGGAAATACTTTACAAAAGAAACCATGATATGGTGCTTCTAAGATGTGTTGATGCAATGGAAGCTGAAAAGATTATTGAAGAAATACATGAGGGCTCCTTTGGAACTCATTCTAATGGACATGCAATGGCAAGGAAAATCCTAAGATCTGGTTATTATTGGTTAACCATGGAAAATGATTGCTTCAATCATGTGAAGAAGTGCCACAAGTGCCAAACATATGCTGATAAGATCAATGCGCCTCCAGTCCCCTTGAATGTCCTAGCAGCACCATGGCCATTCTCCATGTGGGGTATGGATGTTATAGGACCTATTGAACCTAAGGCCTCAAATGGGCATCGCTTTATCCTTGTCGCGATAGACTACTTCACCAAATGGGTTGAAGCTGCTTCTTACGCCAATGTGACTAGGAATGTGGTGATCAAGTTCATCAAAAGAGAGTTGATATGTCGTTATGGTCTACCGAATAAGATCATCACCGACAATGCAACTAACTTGAATAACAAAATGATGAAGGAAATGTGCGAGAATTTCAAGATCCAACATCATAACTCCTCACCATACCGCCCAAAGATGAATGGAATTTGTTGAGGCAACAAACAAAAACATCAAGAAGATCATCCAAAAAATGGTTGTGACATATAAAGATTGGCATGAGATGCTTCCCTTTGCTCTGCATGGTTATCGCACGTCTGTCCGTACCTCAACTGGGGCAACTCCTTTCTCTTTAGTTTACGGAATGGAAGCTGTACTCCCTATTGAGGTAGAGATCCCCTCATTAAGAGTACTGATGGAGACAAAACTGGAAGAGGCTGAATGGACCCAAGCTCGACTAGATCAGTTGAATCTTATTGAAGGTAAAAGGTTAACTGCATTGTGTCATGGCCAGTTATATCAAAGGAGGCTTATGAAAGCCTATGCAAAAAAAGTGCGCCCTCGACAATTTCAAGAAGGAGACTTAGTGCTCAAAAAGATCCTGCCAATTCAAAAAGATCACCGTGGAAAATGGACTCCAAATTATGAAGGACCTTATGTTGTGAAGAAGGCTTTCTCTGGAGGGTCTTTGATTCTCACAAGAATGGATGGTGAAGATCTACCACTTCTGTAAATTCGGACGCTTGATCAAGAATATTATGCATAAAAGCACTACTTGTCAAAAAAAAAAAAAAAAAAAAAAAAAAAAAAAAAAAAGGATAACCATGGCTCGCTAGGTGGAAAACCGAAAAGGCTACCTAGGCAAAAGTTAGAGCGACCTGGTAGGTTGAAAACTCGAAAGAGCGACCTAGGCAAAAGTTAAGGTCCAAAATAAAATGACAATAGTGCTTGATATGACAAAGGAAGTGAGACCTGAGCGGTTGAGTCTCCATGCCAGGGAAGAGCAAATCTCTGCTTTAGAGCAAACTAAGTTTCCATTTTGGGACAGGCCAAATGATCTCAACTGGGGCAATCAAAGTCTTCATAGGCTGGTTAACGGGTGTTCAAAATCGGGTATGCAGAGGATTGACGCTGATTACGATAAAGGGTTTCATTGGAAGAACTGAAGACCTTTGCCCTTATCATCCCTCTGTAAATTTCATGTTGATGACCACAATAATACTTTCTTTTCACCATTCCCATTTCAATACAATATCATCATGTTTTTACCTTTGCCTCTTCTTTGACTTAATATGCATTTTTCTAATAATCATATATTGGAATATGAAATGTGTGACATTGCTGTCCGAGCATTAAGAATTGCTAATGACTTGAAAGGTATGGGAAACACAATGATTCCTGATAAGAGTGTTGATAAAAGAGAAAGGACAAAGGTCACTTCAAGGGTCATCTAAAGAGTTTTCCATTGCTCTTGTGTGTCACATCTAATGCACACTTCAAGGGTCATTCGGTTGGACATTTCAACCATCTATTTGAATAGACAAATGAAAGGATGCCATTAAATCCTATTCCAGTTCATCTTTGAAAATGATTGCAATCATGTCCTCAAGGGTTGTGGAGACAAAAACAAAAAAAAACAAACAAAAAAAAAACAAAAAAAAAAAAGAAATTTTTTCATACTCTTATACATTTGAAGCATGCATTGCATAGTGCATTTGTTCTCATTTTGCTAGCCTTGACCTACAAAGGTCCAAATTTCTTTGTTTCCTTTTTGGGTCCCCGTACCCATTGCTTTTAAGTTTTTGTTAAGCTTCAGCGGATACTTGACTCCGCAAGCTTTTTACCTTTTTGGGTCCCTGCACCCATTGTGTTCTTGTTTTTGGGTTCCTACACCCATTGTTTTCTCGTTTTCGGGCCCCCGCGCCCATTGTGTTTTCCTTTCTGGGTCCCCGCGCCCATTGTGTTCTTGTTTTTGGGTTCCTACACCCATTGTTTTCTCGTTTTCGGGCCCCCGCACCCATTGTGTTTTCCTTTCGGGCCCCGCGCCCATTGTGTTCTTGTTTTTGGGTTCCTACACCCATTGTCTTTTTCTTTTTTCGGGCCCCCGCGCCCATTGTTTTTTCCTTTCGGGCCCCTGCGCCCATTGTCTTTAGTTTTTGGGTTCCTGCACCCATTGTTTTTCGGGTCTCCATACCCATTGCTTTTAAGTCTTCGTTAAGCTTCAACGGATACCCGACTCCGTAAGCTTCTTGCTTTTAAGTTTTTGTTAAGCTTCAACGGATACCCGACTCCGTAAGCTTCTTACCTTGTTTTGGTTAAACTTCAGCGGATACCTGACTCCGCAAGCTTTTTACCTTTTTCTGGGTGCTCGTACCCGTTGCTTTTGGGTCCTCGTACCCATTGTTTATGTTTTCGGGTCCCCGTACCCATTGCTTTTAAGTTTTCTGTTAAGCTTCAACGGATACCCGACTCCGTAAGCTTCTTACCTTGTTTCTGTATAGCTTCAACGGATACCAGAGAGAAAAAAAGTAAGCTTCTTACGTTGTTTTTGTTAAGCTTCACGGATACACTTGATTCGCTTTTTTTTTTCGCAATTATTGCAAATTAAGCTTTTTACCTTTGGGTCCTCGGCATAGTTTTAAGAAACTTACGTTGCTTCTTTGTATTTGTTAAGCTTCAACGGATACCCGACTCAAGCAAAAAGCTTTTTACCTTGTTTTGTTAAACTTCGGCGGATACGTTGTTTTTGACCTCATAAGCTTTTTACCTTTTTCGGGTGCTCGTACTCCGTTGCTTTTGGGTCCTCGTACCCATTGTTTATGTTTTCCGTGGGTCCCCGTACCCATTGCTTTTAAGTTTTTTAGCGTAAGCTTCAACGGATACCCACCGACTCAACTTAAGTTTCTTACCTTGTTTCGTCGATAGCTTCAACGGATGCAGCCGTAACTGGACCCGCCACCACTCGTAGATTACGGCGTTCAAGCTTCTTTACGTTGTTTTGTTAAGCTTCCGTGATACCTTTGGATCCGCTTCGATTCGCAAGCTTTTTAAGTTTTGGGTCCTTGTTACCTCCCAATTTGTGAGCCTTACTTCTTTGTATTTGTTAAGCTTCAACGGATACCCGAGTAAGCTTCTTACCTTGTTTTGGTTAAACTTCGGCGAACACCGAATCATGTAGATAAGTTTTTACCTTTTCATGGACAAAATTGAATCAATTCCTTTGTTTTTCATTTATTCTAAATGTAAAACAAAGGGGGCATTATTGATATCCAATTTTGCCCATTTTCTTTACTTTTATTTTTATTTCTTTAATATAAAAAAAAGAAAAAATAATAAAAAATAAATATAAAAAGGGCTTGGTACGGGTCAACCCATGACCCAATTCTCTTCTCAACCCAATTTCCTTCTTCCCGCCGCAACCCTAGCCTCCACAATCAGCTTGCATTGAATTGGATTAAAAGCTTTAGCAGTTTTCTTTTTCCAATCATCAAGTTTCTTCTTTATTGGCATTCATTCGAGAAATCCAAGGGGAGACCATTTGCCATTTACTTTTTTTTGCATTCCAATCATCGAAAACGAAGGGTTTTTTTTTGGCATGTTTTATTTTCCTTATAAGAATCACACACAAATGGGGAAGGAAAAAAGGGATTCTAAAAAAAAAACAGAGAGCTACGGGCGATTCGATATTAGAAAAATAGGAGCAAAAATCATAGGCGAGAAAAATTCCCTTTTAGATAATAAAAAATCCCCTCCCACTATTCATCTTCATCTTCAACAATCAAACACACCACTCCACAAGCCACCATTCTCACTACCTTCAATAACCCAAAACAGAACTCACCCTCTCGCTTTCAATAACCCAAAACAATCCATTACCCACCACCTTCTTCCCCAACCACAAACCTCCAAACAATTACCACTACAACCCACCAACACTCAAGACACCACGTGAGTCAAATCGCAAGTTTAAGGACGCAATCCAACCGGCGACCACCACGCGCGGGCCGCCACCACG
This sequence comes from Ormosia semicastrata, assembly GCA_029884595.1. Taxonomy (NCBI): domain Eukaryota; kingdom Viridiplantae; phylum Streptophyta; class Magnoliopsida; order Fabales; family Fabaceae; genus Ormosia; species Ormosia semicastrata. Next base: position 5,783,014 of record JAQQTO010000045.1, read on the forward strand.
ATCCACCCACTGCGCGTTCCCCTCCTCCTCATCGCGAACCAAAGACCGAGCTAGGACCGGCGACCCACACGCGTGACCCACTGGCCTGCCCCGGTTCGCGAATCCCGCCAAGATCGAATCCCGCACCGCACCACACCGTTTCACCCGGACCCGCCGTCACCCGCACCGCACCATTCACCCCGGACCCGCTATGCATTGCCGCAGCACCGCCCATTAATGACCGCGAATCCCGCAACGTCGCCGCCCCGCATCGTACGCGCCTCACCTGGGCTGCGAAGGTCGGACTCGCCATTCATTATTTTGGTTAGAGTTTCTTGGGATCTCATACCGAGGCCACCTCCTTGCTTGCATTGCCGTGAGTTTCTCTTCTCCCTCCCCTTTTTCTTCTTTCTTTTCATGATGTTTTTAATCCGATCATCGAAGTCCTTCTTATTTTCTTCGCTTAATCTTTTTTTTTTTTTTTCTCTTTCTTTCTTTCCTTGTGGGCTCAATTTGGTTAAGTTTGGGCCTTCCCTTTTTTTTTTCTTTCATTTGGACCTTTTTTTTTTTTTTTTGGGCTTGTTTTTATTTATTTATTTATTATTTTGGATTGATTTATATTTACTAATTTGGGGTTTACATTGTTTGTATTTAATACTTTTTTTTTTCATATATATTATTATTATTTTTTATTGTTATTATGAGGTTAGTATGTAACTTTAATTTAATTATTATAAATTAAATAATTTAAAACTCGTGATGATGACGGAAAAATCGGGAGAGGATCGGAGCGCCGATCGATTACACTCTTCCCGATAATCTTGAGGTTTTATATTGGATTTTGCCTGGAGCGAAAAGTAAGTCTAATCCCCATATAAAAATTAAAATGATTATGTAAATTAAAATATTTTTTTTAAAATAAACCAAAATAAACTTTTTTTTTGTAAAATAAAATATTCAAATAAAAGTGAACAATTTCATATAGTTCAACATTATGATTGTGGTGAATCAAAGTTTTATTTTTCATGAAGACTTTTTTTTTGGAAATTAATGCAAAAATCTCCTTGTGCCTAAAAATATTTTTCTCCTTGATTACAAAAGAGATTTTATTTGGCCATTTACTTTAAAAATCATTTTCTTACCTTAAACAAATTTCTTTGAGTTAAAATTATTCATTGGAATATTTTTTTTTTTTTTTATTTGGCCATTTTATTTTGAAAATTACTTCTCTTCAAAAAGATAAAATTTTAATTCACCACTTTTATATAATATGTTGTAGACTTTGAATTTGTTCTAAAATAATAGCTATTAGCCACCCATTACTTGTCTTAGTCATTTATCATTCTTGATATTATGCTTGACAAAATGGGACATGTCAAAATAAAAAAATAAAAAAATTCTTTTCTTTTAATTAATAAAAGACCAATTAAATTAATCTTGCAAATAACATTAGATTAAATAGGTAACCGTTCTTTAGAATTTGACGGACGGTGTAGGTGCTAACACCTTCTGTCTTCTTTTTTTTGTTTCTACCCGTAATCAACCCCGAACCTCAAACTCGAAACGTAGACCATCTTTTAGGTGTCCAATTGCGCCATTCCATTTAATGGATAAAGCGATTGGTGGCGACTCCCCAACACCCCGAGGTCCTATCCTCCTTGTTCTTTTTATTTTCGCGGCGCCCTTCGGGACGGTTGCGACAAGTACGAGTGAGACGGTTCAACTCTTATCAGTTTGTCAAAAAAATTTTCAGTAAATTTCTCTAGTTGAGGTTTAAGTTTGATATCGTTTTGAAATGTGACTGTTGGGCAGTGCAAACGATAGTTTTCCTTGCCGGTGGTAGTTATTTTGTCCTTTTCCTTGACACATTAGCTTTCTGCTTTAAGGTAAGAAGGTTCTTCAGAAATCTTCTCAAGGTCAACCTTCTCATTGAGTCTTCTCAACTTAAAGCTTCTCAAGTGCTTTCTCACCCAACCTTCTTATGCTTGAAGACTTTGACCTTCTCAGCTTTAAGCTTTACCATCTAAAAAATAAATCTTCATTCTTCTTGATGGTAGAGATGATTTGAATTTCTTCCTATGAAGTAATCTTTTGTGGGAGTTCCGCATTGCTCAATCTTTGCATCTTCTCGGAACCTTCTCATATTGAACTTTCTTATGTTCTTCAAAAAGCTTCTCATGTCTCAAACTTTTTTAAGTTAAGATTCGATCTTCTTAGGCCATTTTAGATGACCAAAAAGCTTCCTTACACTTTGTTTTAGTCCTGAAAAACTTAATAACATAGAAAACACTCCACACAAATTAAGTCTAAATGAATCAAAATATGAGAAAGTTCAAACCATATTTTCAATATAGTTGTTATCATCATAACAAATTAAGCATTAATAAGCACTAAAACGACTTTGGAGCTTATGACTATCTGAATGAACTAGAGGATGTAAATGAAGATTGGGTCTTTGTCGAAGCGGACATTATGGAGGCCAAAGAAATTCTTCTATCTTTGACATACCTTCCCAAGAGATGAAAGATTACCTTCGACCACTGTATGTTAAGGTTATTGCATATGGAAAGTTAGTAAACAGGGTTTTGATAGATGGAGGTACTATTATCAACCTAGTGCCAAAGAGTGTGCTCTATCAACCTAGTGCCAAAGAGTGTGCTCTAGAAATGTGGAAAAATTAAAGCTGACTTATTACCTTACAATATGACAATGACAGATTTCAATGGCGAATGCTCGACATCTAAAGGAGTAATAATGTTAAACATTCAAGTAGGAATAGTGAAGCGCCAAACTTTATTCATAGTGGTGCCTTCGAAAGTGAGCTATAATCTATTGTGGGAATGAGATTGGATACATATGGTAGGAGCGGTACCATCAACAGTTCGCTAAAGGATGTTCTTGTGGAATGACGAAGAGGAGTTGGAGATGATTGACACAGATGATAGTTTGCATTATTTGTAGAATTCTCGTGTTGATCTTAAAATGTACTATCTAGGGGGTAAAACCCTAAATGTTTAGGATAAGAGGGCATTTGACAAGGATGTCATTTAAATATGTCAATTAGACATAAATGAGTTCTATCTGGTACCCAAGGCTAATTTAGTTCGGCCAGAATCAATAGACTCAAATGACTCTTGAGAGTCAACTGGCTCAATCATCAGCCTATATGATTGACAAAAGTGTTTGTTCTACTAAAAGTGCAATTTTAGAATGTATTTATGATGACTTTCTATTAGGTTTCGAACAATCACCTTTGTTGGATGGAATAAAAAAGGTAAAGGTACAAGACCCTTTGGAAGAGATTAATTTAAGTGATAATAATAATAATAATAATAATAATAATAATAATAATAATAATAATAAATGTTCGACCCATATAAGTAGTTTGTTATCGAATGAATTTAAATCATATTTGATCAAGTTGTTCAATACAAAGAAATACCTGGACTAAGTTGAGAGCTACTGGAGCATCGATTGCTAATCAGAGCAAGACAAAGGCCAATCAAACAAGCTCCAAGGAGATTTGCTCCTGATGTGATTTTGAAGATGAAGGAAGAAATTGAGAGGCTACTAAAACAAAGTTCATTAGAACCATAAGGTAATTTTCTTGGTTTCTTGATCCAAAAGAATGGAGTAGAAGTTGATCAAAATAAGGCAAAAGCCATATTGGAGGCATCCCATCCATCAAATAAAAAATAACTTCAGTCCTTGTTAGGCAAAATAAACTTCCTTCGAAGGTTCATTTCGAACTTATCAGGAAATACCAAAATATTCTCTCCACTATTTAAACTCAAGTCATAAGAAGAGTTTGTATGGGAGAAAGAACACCATGAAGCCTTTGACAAAATCAAAGAGTACATGACAAATCCACCAACAATGGCCCCTCCGACTTGAGGATATCCTTTGAAGTTATATATTTTAGCATCGAATGAAATTATTAGGAGCATGCGACCCCAAGAGGATGAGATCAGAGTCGAAAGAGCAATTTACCATCTCAATCGAGTTCTTAATGATGTTGAAACAAGATATAATGTTATCAAAAATTTATATTAGCATTATATTTTTCATGTACTAAATTAAAGTACTATATGAAGCCCTATAATGTATTTTGTTGGTTGTGGTTTCGGATTACTCAAGAAGGGGGATTGAATTGAGTATAATAAGTTTTTGAAACTTTTTCTCTTTTTGCAAAAACTGATTCTTTTCTTTAATCAAGAAAGAGATTTTGTCAACCAACAAATTAAAATGTGTTTTTACAAGATGTATTGCAATCAAAAATTGAAACTTATAAAGAAATATTAACTGTAAGATTGATTTCAGATAAGAATAAGATCATTAACAAAACAAATCATACAAGCATCCCTAACAAATTGCTTAATTCATACATTCAACAATAAAGCAAATAAAGAGTTAAGGGATAGAGAAAATTGCAAACCGAGACTGGTAACCTACATCCAGTCCTCACACCACTGTGAGATTTATCCACTATAGAAAAATCAATATACAAGATTCTTTACAAAAGCTCCACTTCTTGGTTCCTTCTACCCAAATGACAGCTTTTCAGTCAAAGCAATCTTACAATTCTCACAAGAATTCTTTCTACTCTTGCACAGCACCAAGAGTCCCTTCTACTCTTGATCTAACCAGCGAGAAAACCTTCTCTCTTATCTCTCTTGTACAAAATTTGAAAAGATTGAATTAGATTATAAGAAATAAGAAATTACAAATTGAAGCTATAGAGAAAATACTCAGTTTTTCTTCAATGAAAAGCTCTCTCAATATTTTCGTGTGTGTTCTCAAATTTTGAATAAATTCTCTCATAAAAAGTATTTCCTAATGTCCTTATATAGGTTTATCTCAAAATAGATTTGTTGGATATACTTTACAAGTCAGTTGAGATCATAACAGGCTTATAAGAAAAATTATGTTATTAGTCAATCGATGTGTATACAGATGTATTAAACAAGATTTCACTTTTATAACACGTGTACATTGATTGCTTAATCGATTGTTTTCTTGGATGTTCTTGATCTTGAATGATACACATATGAATACATCGATGTTGTTCTTGAAAAACACTTATATTTCCAGTCCAGAAGATTATACATCAATTAACTAATCGATTGTATAGTTATTTCAAAACATTCTTGCTTCTGTTTTGACTTATACATCGATGTATTAATAGATGTATATATATAAAATGCTTCTGTGTTGACTTATACATAGATATACTAATCGATGTATATATGTCAAAAACTTCTATCTTGACTTATACATAGATGTACTAATCGATGTATATATGTCAAAAATGCATTCTTACTTCTGTTTTGATTTATACATCGATGTATCAATCGATGTATATATGCAAACGTGCATATTGATCAAGTAAGTCCAAAATCAATCGATGGATACATAGATGTATAATATGTATACATAGATGTACACATAGGTTTTCATTAATAGTTAGTTAATTAACTGAAAGTATATAGATGTACACATAGATGTACAAACATATTAATTAACATTTTTCATTCTTAGTCCATTTTTACTTTTGAAAATCATTTTTACTTATTTTAGAGAGCTTAATAAAAGAATTATACTAAGTCTTTTCTTTACAAAAAAAGTTTCTAATGATCTTTCTTGATTTCCTTCTTCATGATGCTCTTTCTTCAAGTTTTACTTCATCATCCTTGCATTGAAATGCTTTGCTCCATGATTCTTTGCATCCACTTTTCTTACTCCATTAAATCTGATTGAAAAAATTAAGCTTGGCAAGTAGTTAGTGAATTAAAGAAATAATAATCACGTTCAGTTTAGTCATTAATCAAAATACACTAGGGTCATTTATCCACAAACTCCCCCTTTTTGATTGATGACAAACTTACTATACATAACATATTTAACTTTCAATATATCAGAGTAATACAATGCATCAGAGTAATACAATGCATATCAGAGTAATACAATGCATCAGTTGTTTACCATTTACTCTCCCTGTTTAATTGACAATTCTTATCATTTGAACATGTATAGGATCATTGCATCATTATTTTAGATCATTAGTTCAAGTTGATTTAGTATGATATTCATTGTTTAGGTTGTTATTTTATTTAGTATGTGTATGGTACCTTTTCTATGTGTATGGTATCTATTCTCCCCCTTTGTCATTATCAAAAAGAATATGTACGGGAGAATCAAAGTACAAAAGCATGTAGAGCAAGGTACATACTAAAAATTCAACCATTCATTGATTCATTCATTTATATCAGCATAATCAAAATAAGTTATACAGTAATTTATCATCATCATTAGTCAAAGAAAAATTAAAATTGAAAACAGTTGAACAAATATCAAAAGCAACATATTAACATCATTACAGACACACTTAAGACACCCTAAGATCTAAGTATCTTCATTGGTCCTTGGTTCTTTAGTGTGCTGTGAAGCTTGGCCTGCTTGCCCTTCAAGATTATCTTCCTCTTCAGATGTAGCAGTAGCAATAGCTTCTCTAACTATGTTCACAATATCTTCAGAAGTAGGATGAACTTCTGGAGGTGCAGTGACAGAAATGCCTAGATGTTGATGTAGAGTGGCCATTTGGCCTTCCAAAGTGTTGAGTCTAATACTCAAGTAGTCAATAGATCGTTTTAGCATAATATGATGTTTTGTTTGCCTAACCTCAAAGCTTTCAAACATTTGAATCAACTTGTCCATTTTGCTATTCAGCTCTGAGTTATCCTCTGCAGCTCTTTGCTCTTCACCAGCTATCCTAATCCACTCTCCATTTACTTTAGCAAGCTTCATCTTGCTAATGGTTCCTTCACCAAACTTGTGAGTTACCTTTGTAGCTTCAAATCTCTCTTCATTATCTAGAGAGACTCCAAAGTGTTCCAGAAACTCACCACTAATCCAGGATAGGGTAGGGTAGCTCCACTGATTTTACAGTCCAGTATGTGTCTGGCAATTATAAAGCTCTAACTCAACTGCTTCTTTTATAGCATAGCCCAAAGTATCAAAATATCATTGTTCTGCACCACAACATGATTTCTTGATTTTGGTAGAAGTATCTTGCTCAGCATATATTGTAGGAGCTTATGCTGAATGTGCATAGAACTGATGTTTATCAATCTTTCTTCTGGTGCATTTTCAATTAGAAGTATCTTCTTTGCTTCTTCCCTGTCAAAATTCTTAATCCAAGCACTGTCTGGTCCAATACCAGTAAGATTACTTCCTTTGTAATCTAGTCCAGTAAATTGAGCAAACTCAGCAAAGGTCATCTCAATTCTAGTGTTCTTTACTTCAGCAGAGAATCCCTTATTGTTGATTTCATATGTACAATAAAATGCTTTGATTAATGTAGGGTAAATATCACTCTTAATCTGCAAAAATTGACTCAGATTATACTCCTCTAAAATCTTATGAAAAGTGAACTCATTGGTCTCAAAATAATTGAAATCAACAGTTCTAGTCTCATGAGTATCTCTATGTTTAAAATTATTCTTATAAAACATAATGTACTCCTCATCAGAAAAATACCTTCTGAGAAGTTTAATCTCAGTAACTCCTTCATCATTTTCTTCTTCTTCCTCTGTTCTTTTTCTCTTCTTTTGAACAGTCTCCTTCTTTGGTGTGTCCTTCACCACTTTCTTCTTCTTTTCTTATTTCTTAGGTGCTGGTTTTGAAGATTCAACAACTTTCTTGCCTTTGTCTTGTGTTTTCTTCTTCAAGCTTTTGATTAGAAGCTTGTCAATCCTTTAAGAAACCTGAGTTTTCTCAGTTCCTTTTCTTTTGGGGCGAACAAGGGTTGCTGTGGGTGAAACACGTTGAGGTGTGAAAGATTGAGTTGAGGAGGAAGATGTGGAGTTAGAGGGAACAGGTGTAGAGGGTTCAGGATGCTTCACACAAGCCTTTGGAGAAGATTTTGAGCTCTGCTAGGGTTGAGGTTCTCTGAAATTTGGTTTAGACAAGTTAAGAATTTGGAGGGAAGTTGAAATTAATAAACCCAGAACAGTCAATCGATTTCCTAATCGATGTGTTGAAGGGTATTTACCTCCGATACACACATGCTAATCGATGTACTTAGCATCAGGATTTTAGTTTAAATCAGGTACATCGATGTATTAATCGATGTATACGCTAAGTCAGAGAGTACCAAGTTCTGAAAACTTGAACTCAATCGATGTGTGCATCAATGTATAAGCAATGTCAGAAAATCCAACAATTTGCAGCATACATCAAATTGATGTATAGAGTAAGTTAGTGAGTTTTAAATTTTGAAATTGTTACTCAATTAATGTATACACAGGATCAGACTCTGAATCCATTTATAATTGATGTATAGGCACTTACTGTGAGTAGTGCATCTTAGATTAATAATTCAATTGATGTGTAAATCGGTGTATATCAGATTAAATTTGAATTGCTAAAATTTCATATCAGGTCAATCGATGCCTATCATATACTGTACCTATTTAATCAAATGAATCGATTGTCCAATCGATGCATAATGATTTTCAGAGAGTTATGTTTTTTGATTTTTGACCTCAATCGATGTACAAATTGATTTTCTAATTATTTTAAGTATATAATACTCATATCAATCGATTGTGCAATCAGTGTATAACATCAAACATCAAAATATCACGCATTCAACATTCAAAACATCAAGTATAGGTAGGATTAATTATTCCTAATTCTTTTCTTATGTAGAAAAAGTTATCTTTAGTCAATGATGTAGTGAAAATATCAGCTAATTATTTAGATGTATCAACATATTCAATGATTATATCTCCACTTTGAATGTGATCCCTTATGAAATGATGTCTTATCTCAATATGTTTGGTTCTTGAATGCATTATAGGGTTTTTAGTGAGATTTATAGCACTAGTATTATCACATCTGATTGATACTTTTTCTAATAAAACACCATAGTCAATAAGTTGTTGTTTTATCTAAAGAATTTGTGCACAACAACTTCATGCTGCAACATATTCTGGTTTAGCAGTTGATAAAGCCACACTTGTTTGTTTCTTACTAAACCAAGAAACTAATGAATTTCCTAGTAGGTGGCAGGCTCCACTAGTACTTTTCCTATCTAACTTGCATCCAGCAAAGTCAGAATCATAATATCCTACTAAATTATATGTTGATCCTTTAGGATACCATAATCCCATCTCTTTAGTTCCTAACAAGTATTTCATGATTTTTTTTAAAGTAGTTAAGTGTAATTCCTTAGGATTGGATTGATATCTGGAACACATACAAACACTGAACATTATATCAGGTCTACTTGTAGTTAAATAGAGTAAGGAATCAATCATACCTCTGTACTTGGAAACATCTACTGATTTACCTTTCTCATCTTTGTCCAAGTAGCATGATGGACTCATTAGAGTAGCCATTTCCTTTGTATTGTCCATTCCAAACTTCTTCAATAGTTCTTTACAATACTTAGTTTGGCTTATGAAAGTCTCATCATCACATTGTTTGATTTGTAGTCCGAGAAAGTATGTAAGCTCTCCCATCATAACATTTCAAACTCGTTTTGCATTAATTTGGCAAATTCCCCTTTGGATATTTCACCAATTATGTTGTCTAGAGTGTGATTCCTTGCAGTTTTCCATTCTTTAGGTAGATCTTCATGTTGATCATCTTCTGGAATTTCCACTGCTTCACCACTTTGACATTGTCCTGATTTTCCTCAAGTTGAATCTCTTCTAAAGTTTCTGCAACATCACCAACAAATTCCTTTCCTAATCTTTTGGGGTTAGTTTCATCAAATGTAACATGTACTGATTCTTCAATTATTTGTGTTCTTTTATTGAAAATTCTAAAAGCTTTACTAGATGATGAATAGCCTAAAAAAATTTCTTCATCAACTTTAGGATCAAACTTTCCTAGATTGTCCTTTCCATTATTTAGTACAGAACTTTTACAACCAAAAACATGGAAATGTGAAACACTTCATTTTCTACCTTTATAGAGTTTATATGGAGTCTTTTTCAAAATTGGTCTAATCAAGACTCTATTCATTAAATAGCAAGCTGAGTTTACAGCATGTGCCCAAAAATATTTTAGCATGTTTGAGTCATTCAACATAGTTCTTGCTATTTCTTCTAAGGATCTATTTTTCCTTTCCACAACTCCATTTTGTTATGGAGTTGTTGGAGTAGAGAAATTATGTTGAATTCCCAACTCTTCACAGAAATTATCAAATTCTTCATTTTGAAATTCTTCACCATGATCACTCCTTATAGTAGTTATTGTCATGTCTTTTTCATTTTGTACTAACTTAGCCATTTTCTTAAAGGTTGTAAAAGCTTCATTCTTATGTGCTAAGAAGAAGATCCATGTAAATCTAGAGTAATCATCAACTATAACTAATGTATACAAATTTCCTCCAAAACTTTTGGTCCTAGAGGGTCCAAATAAATCCATGTGCAGTAGTTGTAAAGGTTTTTCAGTTGAAACTATATTCTTAGCCTTAAAAGATACTTTAGTTTGTTTGTCCTTTTGGCATGTATCACATAAACCTTCTTTTGAGAATTTGGTTTTAGGAAGTCCAATTACCAATTCTTTAGAAATGAGTTTGTTTAGATGATCTATGTGAACATGTCCTATTCTTCTATACCATAGCCAATTTTTCTCTTCCTTAGATATCAAACATCATACATCATTAGCAGAAATACTTTCTAAATCTATCATGTATATGTTATTCAATCTATTACCTATCAGCTTTGTATTTCTATCATACTTGTTTTCTATAATGCAACTACTAGAGTTAAAGAAAACATTATAACCTTTATCACATAGTTGGCTGATGCTTAGTAGATTGTGCTTGAGCCCTTGAACATATAGTACACCTTCTATCTTGGTAGTTATGCTTCTTCTAATTGTTCCAACTCCTAGGATCCTTCCTTTATTGTTATCACCATAGGTGACACTTCCACTTTGTTTAGGAGTGAAGGATGAGAACTTAGTGATATCTCCAGTCATATGTTTAGAGCAGCCACTATCAAGATACCAATTTAAACTTTTGGCTCTCAAACACACCTCATCTTCATTGTCACTTTGATGATTAGTCATGAGACAAAGATTGGCCTCTTCTTCTTCAGAATGTTCAGAGGAATCCATATCATTCTCTTCCCAGGCTATGTATGCTCTTCTTAGCTTTCTATTTTTCTTGTCCTTAGACTCATGATTGTCATACTTATCCTTCTTTTGAAGTTTAGGACACTCATTCTTGTAATGTCTAGGTTTGCCACATTCATAGTACTTCACATTTGATGTTGAACTTTTAGCTTTTGAAGAGTTCTTCTTAGAAAAGAAGTTTGAGGGCCTTTTGTTGTAAGTTTTCTTCTTTTTGAGGAATCTTTCAAACTTTCTAACTAGTAGTCCCATATCCTCTTTAGATTCATCTTCATCTTCAACTTCTTCGTCTTCATCACTGTCAAGACTTTCTTTGGAGACATATGCTTTGAGTGATAAGCCTCTTTTCTTTTTCTCATTTTCTTCATGGTCATTCAATTTATGCAAATCCATCTCATGTTCTTTGAGTTTTCCAAATAGTATAGCAATATTCATGGTTTCCAAGTCCTTTGATTCAGTTATAGCAGTAATCTTTGGTTGTCATTCTCTTGTCAAACATCTCATGATCTTGTTGATTTGTTGTTCATCTGAAATGCTCTTTCCTAGTCCATTCAGCTAATTCACTATGTGAGTGAACCTTCTTTGCATATCATTGATGTCTTCACCATTTTTCATGTGAAAGAGTTCATACTCGTGCATGAGTGAGTTCATTCTTGCTCTCTTTACATCACTGGTTCCTTCATGAATAATTTACAGCGTATCCCATATTTGCTTAACTGTTTTACAATTTGAGACCCTGAAAAATTCATCATAACTCAAGGCAGTAATTATAATATTCTTAGCTTTAGCATTATAACCTACTTTCTTTTTGTCCTCATCATCCCATTCATTTCTCAGTTTTTCTTTCTTGTTGTCATTAGCATCAAGAGAGTGAGAAATGTATGAATCATTCTTAACAGCATCTAAAACATCAATGCCACTTGCCTCAAGAAATATTAACATCCTTTCTTTCCAATACATATAAGCAGTGCCATTGAAAGCAGGGGGTCTTGCCAAGGAAGCCCCTTCTCCCAAGATGTCATTTGAAGCCATCCTATTAAGATGTTAAGCTTTACACAAGAGTGAAAGCTCTAATACCACTTGTTGGTTGTGGTTTCGGATTACTCAAGAATTGGGGGTTGAATTGAGTATAATAAGTTTTTGAAACTTTTTCCCTTTTTGTAAAAACTTATTCTTTTCTTTAATCAAGAAATAGATTTTGTCAACCAACAAACCAAAATATGTTTTTGCAAGATGTATTGCAATCAAGAATTGAAACTTATAAAGAAATATTAACTGTAAGATTGATTTCAGATAAGAATAAGATCATTAACAAAATAGATCATACAAGCATCCCTAACAAATTGCTTAATTCATACATTCAACTATAAAGCAAATAAAGAGTTAAAAGATAGAGAAAATTACAAACCGAGATTTATCTTGGTTCAGCTACCTCCACTGGTAACCTACATCTAGTCCTCACAATACAGTGAGATTTATCCACTATAGAAAAGCAATATACAAGATTCTTTACAAAAGCTCTACTTCTTGGTTCCTTCTACCCAAATGACAGCTTTTCAGTCAAAGTAATCTTGCAATTCTCACAAGAGTTCCTTCTACTCTTGCACAACATCAAGAGTCCTTTCTACTCTTGATTTAACCAGTGAGAGAACCTTCTCTCTTATCTCTCTTGTACAAAATTTGAAAAGATTGAATCATATTCCAAGAAATAAGAAATTACAAATTGAAGCTCTAGAGAAAATACTCAATTTTTCTTCAATGAAAAGCTTTCTCAATATTTTCGTGTGTGTTCTCAAATTTTGAATGAATTTTCTCGTAAAAAGTGTTTCCCAATGTGCTTATATAGGTTTATCTCAAAATAGATTCGTTGGATACACTTTACAAGTCAGTTGAGATCATAACAGACTTATCAGAAAAATTATGTTATTAGTCAATCGATGTGTACACAGATGTATCAAACAAGATTTCACTTTTATAACACGTATACATTGATTGTGTAATCGATTGTTTTCTTGAATGTTCTTGATCTTGAATGATACACATATGAATACATCGATGTTGTTCTTGAAAAACACTTATATTTCTAGCCCAGAAGATTATACATCGATTAACTAATCGATTGTATAGTTATTTCAAAACATTCTTACTTCTGTTTTGGCTTATACATCGATGTATCAATAGATGTATATATATATAAAATGCTTCTGTGTTGACTTATACATAGATGTACTAATCGATGTATATATGTCAAAAACTTCTGTCTTGACTTATACATAGATGTACTAATTGATGTATATACGTCAAAAATATATTTTTACTTCTGTTTTGATTTATACATCGATGTATCAATTGATGTATATATGCAAACGTGCATATTGATCAAGTAAGTCTAGAATTAATCGATGTATACATATATGTATAATATGTATACATAGATGTACATATAGGTTTTCATTAATAGTTAGTTAATTAACTGAAAGTACATAGATGTACACATAGATGTACAAACATATTAATTAACTTTTTTTATTCTTAGTCCATTTTTACTTTTGAAAACCATTTTTACTTATTTTAGAGAGCTTAATCAAAGAATTATACTATGTTTTTTCTTTACAAAAAAGTTTCTAATGATCTTTCCTGAATTCCTTCTTCATGATGCTTCTTCTTCAAGTTTTCCTTCATGATCCTTTCATTGAAATGCTTTGCTCCATGATTCTTTGCATCCACTTTTCTTGCTCCATTAAATCTCATTGAAAAAATCAAGCTTGGCAAGTAGTTAGTGAATTAAAGAAATAATAATCATGTTCAGTTTAGTCATTAATCAAAACACACTAGGGTCATTTATCCACATACTTGATCTTTCTAAAACAGACATAATAAAATACATGTTATCTAAAACTAATTTTGAATGGTCAAATAGGAAAATTAGCTCTTACTTTAACTGAGTTTTCTTTGCAATACATACTTTTAAAGGCAGTAAAAAGCCAAATCTTAGTTGATTTCTTGATTGGTCACCCTTGTGTCGAAATTGAACTAGAGGAAACTGACTATATTGGACTAAAGCCCTAGAAATTATATTTTGACGGGTTGAAACATAGTGGTGGCGTTGGTTTGGGGATTTTAATTCTTTCCCCATTTGGTGTACTAACAAAATTTATGTTCGAACTGAAATACGAGTGCTCAAATAATGAGGCTAAACACAAAGGCCTCATAGCTAGATTGAAATATAAATCTCACTTAAGGCTAAGAATGTTAAAATAATGGGAAATTCATAACTGATACTCAAGCAAATTGCTCGAGAATATAAGTGTGTTAGTCATCAATTAATCAAGTAAGGCCATCACAACAAGGCTATTAAGTGAGTTCGATGAAGTAATAATCTAGGATATTCCAAGAGAACCTAATATAAAAGCTAATGAGTTGGCACAAATATTTTCTTGGTATAAAGTTTGACAGATGTGTTACTAAAATTAATTGAAATGAAAGAGAAGTCATACCCATTCAAAGAAGCATAAATTTGTTCAATTAAGAACTTGGATCAATCTGATTAGAGAAAAGAAATTGTTGATTACTCAAGGAATCCAAGCTCACCAGTCAAAAAGAAAATAAGATACAGGGCACTTTACTATGTTATAATGGGTGACCCATTATTCAATAAATCAATCGATGGGAGCCTATTAATATGTCTAAGTGAAACTAAAGTTTACACAACCTTAGCAGAAGTACATGTGGACATTTGTGGTGCTCATCAAACTAGTGAAAAGATGAAATATATGTTAAATCAACAGTGGGTGTATTGGCCAAAAGTGACAAAGGACTACAGTTTATACGCTAACTCTTGTGAGGAATGCCAGCAACATGGCAATATTCAACATGTTCCCAAAAGCAAGTTGCATATGATCATTAAACCTTGGTCATGTCAAGGGTTGGCTCTTGATTTAATTGGCCAAATATATCCTCCATCATCTAAAGTCACAAGTACATTTAATTGTTATTGATTATTTTACAAAATGGGTCGAAGTTATCCCATTAAAAGATGTTACTCAGCAAGACATAATTGATTTTATAAAGGAAAATATCATTTACCAGTTTGGTATACTTCAAACAATAGCAATAGATCAGGGAACTATGTCTATTGATCAAAAAATTGTGCAATTCGCCAAGTCAAGAAATATTAAAATGATTACTTCAACCTCATATTATGCCTAGGATAATGGCTAGGTTGAAGCTGTTAGTAAAATTATCATAAGCTTAATAAAGAAGCATTTTGGTTGAAGGCGTACGAAATCAATCTTTAGTCTGTTAGGACTCAGCATCAAGATGAGTTACCTAGCGAAGATTATTGGAATTCAATGTTTGATGAACTTAATTGTTTAGATGAAGAACGATTGGCTACTTTGGAAAATCTAGTTTGACAGAAAGAAAAGATAGCTAAATTCTATGATTGTTGAATTAAATTTAAAGAATTTGAACTTGGTGATTTAGTTTGGAAGATAATTTTTTCGATTAATAAGAAATCAAGAAGGTATGGAAAATGTTCCCTAAATTAGGATGGACTTTATCACATCAAAAAAGTGTTTTTTGGAAATGCTTATGCTTTAATTGATGTGAACTCTTAAAGCAGAATAACTTTGATTAATGGAAAATATTTTAAATATATAGACCAACAACTCATGAAATAAACATTGAATATTAATGTTGAAGATTTGATTTACAAGGAAACATGCCAAAATAGACAAATTATAATTTGAAAGAAAGGTATACTTTTTGACACTATTCAAGGAAAATAAAAGACTATCTAAGGTATGCTATGCCTTTTTCATTGATGATTCAGCATACTGAAATGATGGCTTTGAAGTTTTAATAGCAAAGAGAATCTCAATTCTCTATAACCCACTATATGTAATCAACTTTGAGTTGACTCTTTTGAAGTTCACACTTTTCCATGGCTATTTGCGTCATGTCTCTTTTCTATTTTTAGTTATTTCAGTTGGTTCTTGGGCTCCTCAATTTTCCATGGGAGCTCTTCGAATTAGGTTTGGGACTCTGTCATAGTTGTCTTGAGTCGAGATTGCTTTTTTTTTTGTATCAACCACTTTCTTCAGAAGACTAGCTTTTGCTTTGAGAAATTGCTTATGATTATGAATGGTCTATTGGGAACTAGGGAAGTTGGCCAAAAGATCTTCAAAAAAGGCTCGAGTCTTGTGGACAATTTCCCTGAGTATTTGAATAAGTTTTTTTAGAAGAGAAATCATTTTCTGTTTTGAGTTCTCACTAATCATTATTTGATTGAGCCTAGTATTTAGAAGTTTTTCCAAATCTTGTAACAAGATGTTGACAGAGGTACTTTGGACTTTTGACTCTGATTAGGCAGCTGATTACTGAGACTTCAAGGAAACAAATTTTTTTCCTGTGAGCATACCCTCCAAAAACCCAAGGAGATCTTCCTTGAGCATCTTAGAAGAATCGTCCAAGTCCATAAAATTGACCCAATAGCAATAGAGATGTTTTCTTAGACAACTTTAATTGGAGTTTCACTATTCACTTCTTCGAACACTTCTTTTGTTAGTGGAAGTGCATGAGTATCTACATTAGGTTTAGCTTAAGTCATGACATATTGCACTTCAACCTCTGGTTGGGTTTGAGGTCCTGAGAGAGGAATGAAGTCCCTTTCAGCTCAAATAGGTGAGTTTAAAGGAGTTGAAGTTTTCAACTTTTGTAGAGACAATGGTGAATTCTCCCAGATTAGTGAATTTTTGACATCTATTATTGAAAGCTCTTTTAAACATCATGTAAAAAAAAGGAAGAAGTTAGTCAAAAGAAGCTGATAATGGTTATAAGCAAGAAAACAAAGTGACAAGATTTACCACAAATGCATCTTGTTCAAGGTTCGAATCATCCAGGGGTGAGCTTGTGGATTTTACGATATTTGTAGCTAGTTGTTCTTCAAAATATCCTTAAAAGAATTTGATAACTTATACACTTGGAGACAATGAAGGGTGCTTTTGTTTTCTTTTCGAAGCAGTTTTCTTGATTCTAGAAGTCTTTACCTTGGAAACCTTTGCAATACTCGATGAAGTAGGCTATAAAATAAAGTAATTAATAAGAACAAGAATTAAAGTTTCTTTTAGACTGTTCAATGTAGTAAGATTGGAATACCTTAGGATGTTGAATTTCTTTGGTTGTTCTTTTCAAGGTTTCAATATTTGAAGCCATCTATTTAAAGACTTCATTGATTGAAGGTATTTTTAAAAATTTGCGACATCACCTGCTGGGTAGTCACTTTCAATTTTGAAGTAATTATTTTTTTTCTTCGAAGGGGTTGCGTCGTCATCAAATCTTCAATGTTCTTCTTGACCTTTGGGGTCATCCATCATCTTAGTCCCTTTCGACATATGATGACTTAACAAAAGGTAATTCGAGGAGTTAAAAAATTAAAAATTGTGTAAACTAGAAAAAGAAATTACCATAAGGAGAGTATTTTATTACTCGAGTGTTACCAACTAGGTAATTTTGATAATTATACAAATAGTGTTTTGCAAAAGTAACTTGTTTTTTCATAATTTCATAATACACTCGTAACGCCCCACTTGCTAGATTTGGAAACTAGTTAGCCATGTCAAAATGAGCATTAGGAAGTGTTGGTTATTTTGGAAACGAGGTGTTGAAATCCTCAAATTTTGTTCAAGGATATGAAATTAAGGCACCAATAAACTTAGCATAGCATTTTTAATAATGCTCAGCCTTCTTGTGCGTAAGGACTTACTTAACTTTTCAAACAACTGCCCTTATATTTCAAGGATCCCATTTGACTTTAAAATACCTTTTGAATTTGTAAATCTCTTGAGATGCCTACTTTTGGGTTTTTTCTTTAGATCACCATTCTATAGGGAAGAAGTTGAATTAGTCATCCACTAAAAGCAAACCTCCAAAATTTACATGATATTTTGAATAGTATTTGTGCCTCCAATTTGTGAATTGAATAGTCGAAAAGAAATTGGATTTGCAATTGAATAGATTGAACTCTATCTTTCTTTTCTTATTTATATGAAGGTAGGATTTGACAAATTTGATCTAGCCTAGGTCACTATCACAAAGTTGATAGCCTTGTTTCATTGACAAAGGTGCTGGAAGAGCTTGAGAGAAGCCAAACTGTCAAGGCATTGTACTAAGTTGAATAAAATCAAAGATACCAACTCGTTTCCACAAATCAGCTTTGTGGTTTTCAATCCCATTTAGCCAATTTAGATACTTGGTTTTTGGAAAAAAGGGAAAGAACTTCGAAAAACTTTAGGAAGATAGTTGAAGAAGTCAATTGACACATTTTCCCTTTGAAGCAAGAATGAATTCATCTTTGAGCCTAGGGAAGAAGCTAGAAATGGATTCAAGTTCCTCTAAGGGAAGGATAGGACATAAGAATGCAAACCTAGAATCTGCACAGCTAAGGAATCTAGAGTATAGAGAAGCCTACTGCGATTGGTTGGGGCACAAATTGAAGCGGCATATGAGAGATTTTCCATTTGTTCATTTCTAGCAAACATAGATTATTGACTTGAAGATGCCATTTGGAATTGGGATAAAAGTGAGATGAAAAGGGTCAGATCCTTAGAAAATGAAGAAATTGTTTGGATCCTTAGAAAATCCTTAGCTTAAGGAGTGCACAGTTGTAGAGAATTTGGAAGAAGAAAGCAATGGAGGTTTTTAGAGAACAAGGTTGAACAAAGTGACTATTTAGAGTCATAAAATGAGTTTTTATAGTGAGAGATAACTGAACGTTGTCGGTGGACTTTTAATGGCAAAGTAGCTACAATTTAAAGAGTCTATCATGTGTTGTACTTCCCCATAAAGTGGAAGCTAAAATAGAATGTGGAGCTTTCCCACTTGTCTATTCAAATTACTTTTACCCTCTAAAAGTCTTTTAATCTGAAAGCGTCTTTGGGAGGCTAAAATTGAAAAGACTTAAGTCTTTTTTACCTGATAAATTTGATAAGAATCAAATTGAAAAGATATTATTCGAATAATATAACATTTACCTCTTTCAAACTCATTAATAGGATAAACATTGGGGGGGCATCTATTGGTATCAAAATAATCTTTTCGATTACAAATTAGAATTGAAGGCTTAGTATTACACTTAAGGCAATTTGTTGAGGCCTTCAATTAGGCTAAGAATTAAAGTTGCAGAAAAGAGCATATTTGTGGATTTTGAAGAAGAGATTTGATCAGAGTAGTCGAACAATATGACTCACCAAGATTTCGGATGAAGAATTGGATCAAATTGAAGGAGAAGATTAAAAGATTAAAGGCTATGTGATACTTAGAAGAATTTAAGATTGTCTCAAAATTGATTCAATTTTAAGTAGGTTTGAGCAGTAAGAAGTTCAAATTCAAATTGGTTTTTTTAAATTTGTAGCATCTTTTAGAGGTTAGGTACTTATTCTAAGACCAAGACAAGTTTCATTATTAGGATTAGGAAGTTATTTAGACCAAAACACTTTTCATCATCTTGTAAGAAAGATTACCTATTTGGTTTATAAATATCCAAAGAGGTGGAGACATTAGGATGGATGGAAACACTTGCACACAATCTCTTACAAGTCTTATAAGTCCCTGTGGCGCCTATGGATAAACAAAGAAATAGTCAAGTACACCTTTGACCCTACTTGTTTCTTTTCATTTCAAATTATCTTTTGATTTCAAAATTGTTCTTTACTTGCATTGCTTTCATTTATTTTTCTAATTCACATTGCCTTATTTTCGTTAACTTTGCATTATTTATCCTTTATTCGTATTACTTATGGTTAATTTGAGTCATTTTTGTATTTTCATTTCTGCACTTCGATTTACTTTGTACTTTAACAATTTCAGTCATTTCTCTTTCAAATTTGTCCATTGTACTTCTATTGCACTTTAACAATTTCAGTTATTTCTCTTAATAGAATTTGTCCATTGCATTTCTTTACTTTCCAAAGTAATATGTTTTTTTTTATTCTTGCTTTAACATCATCTTTGCAAACCATGAGGAACTTGAGAGGCCTTTTGAAGAAGAGATTCCTTTCTCAAATTGATAACTAGAATCAAACTTGTTTTTGACTAAAATCTAATTAAACAGATATATTAATCTTCTAGAAAGGTAGGTTGCTTAGCCTGTTTGGGCCATGATACTGTAGATTTAGGACGCAGCCTACTCCTGCTTAGCTGAGGGTCCGAAATCTTGGCCCAGAACAAATGCTATTTTCCTATACATGTTGTGCCAAACTCTCAGAGAAGATTGTTAAAAAAAACACTCTTAGAGAAGAAACATTTGCTAATAAAAAGCATAATTTAATGTTAACCTAAACCTTAAAAGTGAAGTACTTCAATTGTTACTAGATAAACCAAAAGTCATTTGCTAATAGTAAGAATTAAACTTTAAAATCTATCAGTGTAAATCAAATTCAAAATAATTATAGTAATGACTACTTTTAAAAAAAAAAAAGATAAAATGTAAGTTTTACCATATCTATTCTTAGATTGAGACTATGCATTGTACATATCATACTTAAAAGGTTTTGGTTTAGAAAAGTTTTTAGATGCTTTTAGAATAAGAATTTTTTTTTGTTCTTTATCATTGAATGTGTACCAATTTAGTTACGTGAGTCATCACTGTCTCTTAATTTAACTACTTTTTTTTTATATTATAGTTGATGTTGTACACATTAATTCAATGTTGCAAAGCAAGATATTTTTCTTACTCTAAAAACATCTAAGAGTTTCTCTTTAAATCAATTTATATTTTTTTATTCTATTAATTTATATTAAATTTTTTGCATGATATACTTTTCAAAGAAATGATTGTTCACATACACAATTATAATTTTTTAATTTTAAGATTTTATAAGTAAAATAATATATTAATTTGAGCATTATTCAACAGTTTGATGGTTTAAATAACCTTTTTTTATATAAAATTATTAAGTAGTGCATGTATATTAATTTATTTTTTCCCAAAAACTCCATGTAAACCATCGATTGGGAGGAAAAAAGAAGGAAAAAGAAAAAAAGAGACTGATAAAGATGAATTAAATTTTTGTGAGGCTGTGAGAAATCTTTTTCTATGTAAATAAATGTAAAATTCAACAATCAATCTATCTTATTGTAATGTCATGTTGTAGTGACATTCTAATTTTTAATGTAATCCTTTATCCGGTGTGTAGAATATAGATGAATAATAACTTTTAGTTACCTTTAAATCTAGTAGAATAACAAAACATAACAATAACATAGGACTAACATCAACTAAAGTAATAAAACAAAGTAAAGCCAATGAGAAGGGCAATATCAACTATAGTAATATAACTAAAACCACCAAATGCAACATTCCAAAAAGCACCTAAACATTAGATCAATAAATTCAATGAGAAGGGCCAAGGTGAAAAGGATCAGAAGATCCCAACTGTGATAGGAAAGGTTATAATAAGTAAGGATATAGTGGTGAGTAAGGATATGGTGGTGTGTAAGGATATGACGAGTAAAGATAATAAGAATGTGGTGGTAAAGTAGGTGGGTTACTTAACAATCACATTGGGTGGAGCCATATGCTAGCTTGAAGACTCATAGGTATTAGAATGCCAAAGTCATCTTTGAGTTTCCGTTGTATCCTTTCTTGTCCATCGTCCTCAAGTGCAATTAGATGTTATCTGTGCCATCTTTTGAAATGTCAAAGTCATTATCATTACAAAAGTAATATAAAGTAAATTGTGTACAAGTAAATCATATTTCACTTATATAAGGAAATGATATTTCAAACTTATATAAGTAAATGATATTTCAAACTTATTGAAACCCAAATGGAGGTAGGTCATCATGACTAGGCGCATAGCCAAAAATATCATCACTAGCATAATCCATATTCGCAAGTGTAGGTGCAAGGTGGGAAAACTAACACATGCCCATATGTGTAGTAAACAACATGCAACTCTTATCTCATCCATGTCATAGTTAGTGTCTTTTCATAGCTCTCTGTATAAGTATGCTAAGTAGCAAATCTCTATCTGTGTGTCCTTTCCTTGTTAATGTCCTCTAAGAGGGGAAGGTACATGAGGTGCACATATTTATCATAATGATAAAGAAACAAAATGAATATATGCTCATGCATATCACTACGCAAAAATATCTTTATCATCATTTGAGATGGCACCACACACCGCATCTGGCTATGGCATACTAAGTCATGCACCATTGAACTCGTCATCAGGAGGATGTACCTAACAAGCAATCACACAGCTCCCTTCAATCATGATGGGTGAGCTCGGCAACTACAATACAATTAACATGAAGTCCTAACAGAATACTGACATCCTCATATGTAGTGGTGCACTCTTGAATAAGGACATGAAATGTATATATCTTAGGTCGCCACTTCTTAACCAAAGCAAAAATAAAATCTTGATCAATAGGGAAATACCCTACATGCGTAACCCCAAAGAAACCATCTTGCTATAGATATGGAATGATATTGTCATGACCCAAAATAAGGGCAGTGGCTGGCATATAGGATGGACAACCAGCCTACCAATCCTTCAAACCAAACATTGAAATCAAAGGAAAACTTATATTCTATCAACAATCGAGAAGAGTTTCCCTTAAAATTAGGATATCACAGTGAATCAAAATTCAAGTGCCATAAGACTCATCAATATAAAATCAATGGAGTTCACAAAATCCAACTCCAACCTTTTTATAATGTAAACAATTCAAACAATAACAACTATAACAAAAATGGTGATCTCGAAAGCTGATAAGAACTATAACAAAAATAAACCAAATACACAAGAGTGGATCCCACTTGTAAATAATAGAATGACTCTACAAAATCAATGATCAAATTAAATAAAAATGTCTATTAAGATTCCCCCAATAGGATAATTTGTGGGCTCACCAAAAAAATACTTCACTCTTCTAAAGATGAAGACATTATCCCTTTTCCTTTATATGTGAAAAACAAAAAATCGGAGCAAGTAATACAACTTAGTGAATAACTAATATCTATTACACTAGAATGGGACAAGCAAAGGCACAACCTTTTCAAAAGACAATAGTAATGGTATTAATTTCCAATAAAAAAAATAGCCTATCAACAAAAAAAAAAACTACACTTAAATACTTATCCTCCATAAATTCAAATAGTCAAATAAATAAAAATGTGCTCAAGAAAAATTAGAAACTTGTTGAATGAAACATCGTTGCCTAGCAGGAGAAAAAATATTATATATTGGTAAATAAAATTATACAACAACAATTGACAATGGAGTCAATGTAAAACTAGCAACGTACTTCCCAATCAAATATAAAAGAAAAGAATTCATCAACATATGTTATCATCAGAAAATCAAAATTGAAACTCATTTAATGGCTTTTACAGACATATCACATACTCATGAGGACTCAAGAGGTGGCCCTCAAACAATATATATTTTGAGGCGCTTTGTTCTTGGGAAATCCAACTATCAAATATTCACCTTTTCTAATAAGATCCAATAACATAATCTCATCACCCATTTACATAGAAGTCATAGCAAAACAAATTCAAATTGTTAATCCCATCAAAATAAGTACCAATTTCCATGTTACGTAGTCTCTCATATCATTACTGCCAAGTTTTGCAATGTCAATCAAAGGAAACTTACAGAAATGCTTGTCCCAATATTTTCTAAAACCAGAAATGATTATGATAAAATTCTTCAAAAATTTTAGTGTGTAAAACTTTAGAATGGAAACAATAAAAATATAAGCAAAACCATATAGTAGTTAACAAATAATTTTAATAAACAATTAATTAAAATATGCATTTCGAACATATAAACAAGGACAATAGGCAATTAAAAAAATTCATAAAGCAGTTTAAATAGCACAATAGACATTAGCGACTCACAACTAGTGTGCATTTCACACTTTCTTGCCTCACCATGCAATCTTTCGCAATAGAGACGTTATCAAAGTCCTACAATCCATTCTAAACCTTAAGGTAATTACTTCTACGAAACCCATTTGTGCAAACATACAAGTAATTGCAAAAATCCCCAAATCAAAATCCTATGTTTTATCTTAAAATCTACCCAACACCTAAACTAGATTATTTCTTATCCGGCTCGAAACTAAAGCCTTATAAAAATTTAGCTTAGTAAATAAGAAAAAAAAGGAATGGATGTTCTTAGGTGTACCCTTGTTTCTCTGCTGCACCGACTGTTACAACACCATCAAGCGCCCTCTTGAAGTAAAAGTCTAACTTGAAAGCACAAGGAAGAATAAAACCAAACCTTGCAAGAATGTAAATGGCAAACTAACCAAGAAAAGAAGAATTCCACTATTAAGGCTTGGGTGATAAGGATGTGAACCATAAACCCAAAAAAGGCGAACCTGTTGAAATCTTGAACGTGAACGTGCATGTCAATGTGAATGACTTGAAGAGTTTCGTTACTTCTCTAAATGTCAAAATTTTAAAATTTGATGGTGGAATGGCTTAAAAGCCTTGTAAAAGGGGTGTGGTTGTTAAAAGAGATAAATATTCCTTACTTAAGTTTTATCCTTTAATTTCTTTTGTTGAGTTATAGCTTTGAAATTACCAAGTTACCTTTTCAAAACTAGGATATTACAGATACACTCAAGTGGGTCCTTGTGCTTGTTTTTCTGAGCATGTGTAATATGTAATACATTATCATCATCTCGAATCCATACTTTGATTTGATGCATGCTATGGTTGCAATTCAAGTATTGAAGGGTCCTCTCTAGGCTTGGGTTTACACTGGACATAGTAAAAGAAAACAAATATGTATTATGAGATTGCACACATATTAAAAGCCACTATTAAAAGAAAATAAATACATCATCAAATTACATATAAGCAAGTTAGTCTTAGCTCAACTAGACAGGCCTTCTTCAATATTCCTTGAGGAAGTCAATCCACAAGAAGGAAAAACTACGGTGATTATGTTTGTTCTCACCATATTCCCTACATTTTTGCCTCTATGTTTAACCTAATTCATTTTATTTATGAAACAAGTTGATTTGGGATGATCTCGTTCTCTAAGAGACCAATGATCAGTCACCAATGTCGTGGGATGATACAAATGTTAGGTACATTATATTTTGTAATTTGCACACATTTGATTTCTTTGTTAGAATAGTCCTAATTTTCCAATTATAGCTATCACCATATCTAGGGCACTTGATAGTTAACCTCTATGAATTAGACTCCTCAACTTTGTAGTTATGATGTCTTCTAATAAAATAATGCTTTAGAGCCAAGATCACAACATCTTTTGTCATAAATTGCAAGCCAACATTTAATTCTTCTTCTGCCTTCCAAGTATTTATCTAATTCAAGAAAGTCATCTCGTCCACTCAGTGCATCCTGATTTATTTGTAAGAATTGAGGGCATGGAAACTCAAACACAAATTGAGGAGCAACCAATATAGGAGGGGATGGAATGTCTGGTAGTAATGGGCCCTCTTATAAATTTATATATGCATCAAAGTCTTATTCTAAGTCAATATCCAAATCATCACCATTAGGTAACTCTCCTTCATTTTCACTTGTGTTAGATAATGCGTCTCTTATTAGTGGATTATCATTTTCTAAGTCCAATCTATAAGATCTCCCTTCATTCATTCCACAACTACCAAGATCCTTGCTGTAGGGCTTTACTAGAGTAATTGAAACAATGCAAGAAGTATGGAATGTCTTATGGCCTTAAAAAATATTACCTTTCTTGGGTTGGTGCAAAGGAGCATCATGTGTCATGGATAACTGAGTGTTGATAGGGTATGTATCTAGAAGGACCATCTTCAAATTTTGTTTCACGATGTGCTTCAAGATTGACATGAAGCTCACTCGTTTCCACCATAACATGCGACTGCATTAAAGCCAAGTTGGGATGTTGTTCATAGCTATGTATCATGCATGAAACATTTTCATTATCTTTGAATGGAAGAGCTATCCATCTCATGATATTGGACCATTTTGGAAATGGATACATAACGCTTGATACATATTTATTTGGTTGAAGTTTCAATTTGACATGAATTCTTCTCTTCAAAATAGCTACAATCGTGTCACGTTTAATTATGATAAAATTGGGAAGAGGACCTTCATACATCACACCATCCTCACCTTCATACATTATACCATTCTAATAAATGAGCACAACAAGAGATTTTCTCATTTTTAAACCTTCGAAAACAATAACAGTATAGAAGATACCGCGCACTAGTTAGAATTACATAATCAGTGTCAAATCTTAATTTTTGACCCTAATATTGCATTCACATGAAAATTTTATTTTAGAAAAAATATGCTACAAATTATCCTAAGAAATTTTTTTTTGGTCATTCTAATAATTCTCATACATATACGTAATTGACACAATAATAATGAAAAATGCTACAAAATTACAACTACTAAAAGGAGATAGAATAATAATGAATAAATATTTTACCTATAAAAATAAATAAAATTTAGATAATAAAAGAAAAACTAAGGTTTATTACCACAAAAACCGATGCCAAAATGTGCATGAAATTAGCAATGACGGTTTTGGAAAGGAAGAGGATGGGTTATTGAAGAGGAAGGCGTGAAATATTGCAAGCGAGAGCTTGGTGTGTGTGGGGGGGTGGTTGTTGGGGGATTATAAGGGGATTACATGGGTAGCACCATAATAGTATGCGTTATTTAAATAGAAACGTCAATATATATAAGACATTACCCACGTTAAATCTAAAAAAAAAAAATTTAACGTGGCAAAAACAACAGAGACAAGTAAATAGTTTGAAAATAAAGTTATTTTAGTACATTTTTTTTAATAAAAAGATAGAATGGTCAAAAAGCCTATTTCTCCCTTCTAGTCAATCCTTACCGAAACCCAATAATTTCAACAGCTGTGAAAAGGTTTTGTTATTTATTAGGGAAGTGTTAGTTGCCTATATTCTTTGAGATGGGTATAGTTGTTTTAGATCTCGGCAGTGTTTCTTTGTTTTCTATCTATGGATTTGCAATTTGTAACAAATTGCAGGCTCATATAGCTTTCAAGGTGAAGAGAGTTAGAGAATATTATTTGTTGGAATTATTATTGTATTAGGAGTCTTATTATGTTATGCATTTTATTGGGCTGACTTTGTATTAGTTGTCCTATACTATTTGTTGAACAAGATTATGAATATAAATATGAGTATTAGGATTAGTATTTATTACAAAACTTTAATCATCAATCTAATATTCAAAATCAAATCCTATTTTCTCTATCCTTTTTTTCTTTCAATTAATCCATATAATTTTGACAATTATATACCACTAAAGTCTAAACACAAGACAAGTTTTGGCATGATAAATGGGTAGGAAATGATACTTTGAGATCTTGTTTCAGCAGGCTATATCAAATTTTAGAAGATAAAAATTCTTTTATTGCATATTTGGGTTAGTGGGTGGACGAGGAATGGAGGTGGACGAGGAATAGAGGTGGAGGGGTTTCTTTTTGTGGGAGAGGGAGTTGTTGCAAGAATTGGAGTGCTTACTCACTGAAGTAGTTATTAATTTTGGGAGTAGTGACTCTTGGAGATAGTTAAATGATTCTTCAGGCTCTTAATCTTGCAGGTCAACTTATGAGACTATTCAGAACATGGGGAATGTTCAGCCACAACATAATGTAGTGAATACAAGCTTTGCTTTTGATTTATTCTGGAAAGACTATGCCCCACCAAAAATAGTTGCTTTCTCATGACACGTGGTGTTAGATAGATTGCCAACAAAGGAAAATTTATTTAATCGAAAGGTGCTTTTTCAGAACTACTGTGTGTGTAGCTTTTGCAAGGTCAATTTGGAGAATGTAGATCATCTTTTTGTTAGTTGTAGTTACGCAAAATCAGTTTGGTATAATGTTTTTGGCTAGATTGGTTTTCAAACACCAGTTCCATGTTCTATTAGGCAGCTTTATATTCAGTTCAGAGGTTTGGTTAAAAAAAAAAGAAACTAATGTGCTTTTGGATGATAATTTGGCATTCCGTTATTTGGAGTATTTGGACTGCAAGGAATAGCTTGATATTTAAATTTAATGCTGCTGATGCTGATTTTTTGTGTGTAATGGAGCAGATCAAAATGAAATCTTGGGTTTGGCTTCAGGCAAAGCTAGGAGGTGCTTCTTTTTCCTTTTCTAATTGGTGTTTGGCACCTTATCAATGTATTAGCTCTATCTCTGTATTGTCTTTGAACTATTTGTGTAAAAGGGTTGAAGGACCCCCTTGTACTTCCCTAATATATTTTTATCTTATCAAAAAAAAAAAAAAAACAAGACACTATATTCATAACCTTAATTCATCAACTTCTTTCTTGTACCCTCATAGCTTTGTAAGAAAAGAGGAAGAAGGATACTCCAAGTAGGTTTTCTTGAGCTCCCATTCATTTGCCCAAGCCGCGTCTTCAATCCTATTTATATTAGGAGTCCTAAGGTATATGCAGGCATCTTCTCCTAAGGTAGATTTGCATGATTGTTCTTCATTTGCATGGCTAACCCTAATTTAAATGAGATGACAGGAATCAATACTGAAAATCAGTAAAATAATGGAAAACAAGCAAGATATGAAAGCTTAAAAGTGCATGAAAATAATTAATAAAACATGTGCATCAATGACCTCGTGGACATCCATAACAACACGAGCTTTGTTACTAATCTTGATTTCGTATGGAGTTGAAAAAGTGGTGCTCCCATGGTTGCCCACAAATTAAAATATTATATAAAACTTTAACAACATATATTTGCATAAAAATTCTCATTAATATGATTCCAAAAATACCTTAAACTAAGGGAAAGCACACTAATAATCAAAATCTACGAAAGGAACACAAAGATTCAAATCAGAATTTAATGATCACTTACAAAAGCGAAAAGTTAAAATTTGGATTACATGATAAAAGCTCACTAATATCAATGGATTCCAGAAGTCCTAGAGAAACAAAGTAAGTGGGCACATCATCCTTTAAAATCCACCAAAGGAATACCTAAATGCTAAGAGATATAGGTCACAAGTCAATGTAATCTTCCAAAGTGATACATAACTAAGAAGAAAAATTACAAGTTACCAAGAAACAATCTATCAATCTACACATTAAACCTGAATCATGGATAATAAACAAATAAGTAGATATATGGCTTGGAGCATTCCTGCAAATGTAGAAAATGAGGGGAAAAAAAAAACTTTAATTGTCTGCAAGATAACATTCCAACTAATATGGCTAGAAACTAGTTCTTTCTTGGGCTTCGGCAAATCAAATATACGTAAGGTGCAATTCAGGGTCTGATCTTGTTTAACAACGTAGTACAAGTCTAATACTTGATGATGATATTCACCTTGAGATGCTCACTTTTGTTTCTTATTGCAGGGCCAGGGATTCTAACATTAAATGGATATGTGGAAAAGCCTTAAGATGTGTCCATGATTCATATGACAACATTAATTGATCTTGTCCAGTGAAAATATTTTTTTTATCTTTTTTAAAATTTTATTAACGTGTATCTTAAAGGTATATATTAAAAATTAAAAAAAATTATTTTTTAAATAATTCAAATGAGTAATAAAAATTATTTTAATTCTTTAACTTGTACCCTAATTAAGAGAACATGTTAACGAAACTCATTTTTGTATAAAACTCTTGATATTTCTTTCCTATTTCTAATGAATCTTTATGATGCCTCGAGGTGCCATTTGGAACTCTTAATTTTCTACTTCTTGTTACATGTTTGTACAGATATTTTTGAAAAAAAAATAAATCCTTGTACTGGACGTATTAAACAATACAAATGTGCTTATAAAAAAAATGTGCCTTTTCCATACAATTTATTAATGAACTCAAATGACATTTTTTATATCATAGTGCTAATATTCGAAGATATAATAATTATCTAGCCATTATAAGAAGACCATAACATCATTGTTGGCATATTATCATGGTCTGCACCTGAACATATTTTATACAATCATGTGTGTAACACATTTAAAGGAACGTTCAACTCAGCACTAGATCTAACTTATAATATGAAACCAAGTGTTAGCATAAATGAAATTTTTTTCTCTATAAGTGATTTGATTTTGAAAAATCTAAATTGTAGGTGAAATCAAACACATATGGCAGGGGCTCCTTTTCTTTTATTCTTTTGGTCGAGTTCTTTTTTTTTTTTTTTTCTGAAACCGGTGTCTGTTATTAGAAATTCAGTAAGCTGTCCTGTCTTGGTCATTTGGTCGGTAAGAATTGGAGATATATAGGAAAAGTAGTAGAATTCAATTCCCACAACTACTCTCCATCCTGATTTTATTTCTCTCATCTCTCACTCCTCCTCTGGACCTCATTAAGGGGTCATCTAGGAATCTTATCAGAAGGCTCCTCCGCCAAGCTCATAAGATGAGTTTTAAGTCTTAAAAAAATAAAAAAGAATTTCAGTAAACTTGAATTTACCCAAAAAAAAGAAAATCACTTAGCTTGCGCAGTACAAATTTCTCCTTTTTGCTGAGACACACGGATTTATTTCACATTTTTTTGTTTTGGTTACAAGAATATATTTCACATTTTATGATTTTGATTTATCTCTCAACAACATGAGCTGCCAGCTTGACAGAATCTGACATTCTAAAGAATGACAAATTGATTCTACAAATTAAAAAAGCAAAATTTTGCTAAAGAGTATCATTAACGTAGTTGTTAAGGATTCTAAAATAAAAAAATTTAAATAAAAATAAAGTTTTTTTAATTTCTAATATATTGAATACCTTATTTTCATCTAAAATTTCTTTTGATTTTCTTAACAAGTGCCTTTAGCAAAACCCTTTAATGGGCAGGATACTTTTTATGGAAATCAAAATGTGAAATTTTAAATAAAAACAAGGCATTCAATACATTAAAAATTGAAGAAACTTTACTTTTTCATTTAAAACTTTCCTAAAAATTTCCAAAGGCCCAACATTTTCTTATAAGACCAAATTTAGATATATAAGTATATATCTTGATTTTTTTTTACATTTATAATATAGAAACATTTGATTCTAAATTACTATATTACCTTAGATATAGACACATACTATTCTAAATAGGAATCAAGGGTGGTACGTTGTACTTAATTCAATTTAGAACAGTGAAAAAGGTGGTTCCTCCTTGTGCAGTGGTAGAGATGGGGTGGTGAAGGCACTTTGACGCTTAAGTTAGGATTTTCTAGGAATAGATGCATATGTGAGTGGCTAAACCATACATTTATAGCGTGGAGTTGCTTGGCAGTGAAGTAATATTTTAAGAGATAAGTTTTCCTGTAAATAGAAATCTTAGTAGTTATGAAGGGATCTGATCCCTAATTATCCATATTAAGAGGGGATCCTGTTGAGATATACTTATCTTCTAGAAGGTGGGATGATAAGCTATGTTAGGCCATAAGGGGCCAAGATGTGGATTGGACCTAACTTTGTGTCCTATTTCTGCTGTATTAGGATTCTGGGATATTGGTCCAGAATAAGTGCCCCCATTCGAGTGCTCTAATGTTACAGAAGAGTGTCGACGTACAAGATACTAGGGTGGTAGAAGTGAAAGGTTTTCACAATCATTTTTAGCATTTAAATTGGGATCTATAATGGTGCAGGAGATGTCCCCAACGGTTGAGGATTCATGTGGTGCATCATCAGGGTTTCATGATGGAATGTTTCGAGGTGCCCCCAGCGGTTTGGATGTCTTATGGTGCCAATTCTGAGATCTATCACTGGAGTTCTATTTCTTTGTGTCCCAATGTTATTGGGATCTGACGTTTGTATTCATAAGGTGTGACTTTTGATAAGTGGACATTTGGTTTTCCTAGGATGTTTTGTTTAAAGGCTGGTATCATTTTGTTTGTTTGACCAGTGGCGTGAAGCCATGTGTTAGCATGAGGGAGAACCATCATTTGGTTTTCGCACCACTATCTTTTTACATTAGGGCAACATGATTATTTTGCCCTTAGTTATGGATGGCAGTTGAGGTGCTAATGCACCTATAAAGGAGGAAGAATGGAGATAGTGACCATTTTCACATTCTTATCCCCTTTTCTTCTATTTTCGAAGAATTTTTAGCTAGTTCAACAGTAGTGTATGGAGGTTTACATGGTGGCGCTAGGTGATAGTAACGGTTTCTACACCAAAGACTCCATTTTCAACCTCTTTCCTTTATTTCCAAGCATTCCCCTTTTCCTTTTCCCTCTTTTTCTTCTTCATTTCGAGAATGACAATGATTAAGGAGTTTGAGAGTGACAGGGAGAAGGGGTTTTCCTTATATATCCTCTCTGGACCCCTTCCTCCATTGCGCTATGGGCAATGGAGAAGGGCCCTAAGATGTATTCATGCCATAAGGGTGCAAAGGTTGCATTCTTGGTTGGAAATCCAAGATATGATCTTGAGACAGATGGAGGCATACTGTAGGGCAAAAATATACATGGGGGACCATCCTATCTCTAAGATCATAGCAAAGTTGGAACAACGGTTAGGTCCTTTTAGTAGTGATAGTTTTGACACTAAAAGCTCGGCCTTTATAGGTAACTAATTGCGAATCTAGGATTTAAGAATGAGGAAAATGAAGATAATTACAACTTCGTCAACCTAGTATCCGCCACACCGAAATGTGAGGTTTTATTGGTAGGTGGATAAAAAAGTCCTAGGGATGCTTTCTAGGTTTGACACCCATGAGAAGATTGTCGAGTTGAGGACTTATGTGCAGCTCACCCTAAAGGGTGCTTGTGAGGAGCATTCACCTGTCATTCTCATGGGGACCAAGAACGGTGTACTCACAACGGGCTTCCAAAGCACAACATTTCATATATTTATACGAGATGATGCTTACTTGACTTAGAATCAAGGTACCTTTCATTGACTTTCAATGCACAGTGCTAAATCATATGTGGATCATGCCTTCCCAATTGTATTCCAACTGTTGGGCATTTGTGCGAGCATTCGAGTTAGTGTACTTGCACTTACACCTTCCTATTGCACCATAGGCCTTCTTCAACCTTTTTTCCCTCATGAAGTCATCTAGTGTAGGGCATATGCAGGCTTGGATCTCTTTCAGGACTACATTGGAAGAAAAGTATTTGAGCCTTACGAGCAATGTACAAACTCTTCAAACAGGGGTTCTTTTGAGTTGAGGCAACTTTGGGAACGTATCCTTTCTTTTTAGCAGTAGAAGGGGAACATGCCATCTTCGTGTATTTGGAGTCCTCTACCTGATCACTGGGAGACAAAGGATCACGAGCTCTCAGACAATGAGGTCGATGTAACTGCTTTCCTCATTGGGTGGGCAAATGACAGGGTATTTTTAAATTTCTTGGATCATTAATGCACAGGATGGTGATGTCGACACAATTATAGGTGGGTTCTGGGATGACGAGATGTTGCATCTTATTTGTTAAGCTTGTATATATCTATTTATTATTTTTCATTCCACGTGCTTTCTGACACTTAGTGCTTTTCTTTTTGAAGATGATGGCACCCACAGACAATCTTGGGGAGCTTCAAAGACGATTAGTAGAGCATAAGACCCACAAAGAGGCTGCTACTACTACTGGAGAGAGGTTATATATTGGCCCCGTCATTCAGAACCAAGATCCAAACTTAGAGTCTTTTGGGCAATTTGCCACCCTGTATGGATGGAAAAGAAAGCCTTTATCCAAGGGCAAATAAAGTCGATTGAAGAAGGTTATCATAGCAATAATATTTATCACAGATCCCATGGTAGGCTGTGACAAAGAGAGGTCTCCCAACACTCCCATCCAATTTCTAGCATCTTTCGTATGGGGCAAGGATTACGCATCAGGGTGCTGATTGACTTGGTATTCCTCACTCCTATAGACATTGAGAAGTTAACATAGTTTGATATGGCACACCTCCTTCATATGGCAAAGGCTCGCTATCTCTAGAATGCTTTATTATTTCACTATTGGGAGATTGGGATTTTGTAGACCATTAAGCTTCGAGTGTTGGATGAGGAGCTAGACAGGCTCTATAAAGACAAGGATAAATAGCAGAAGGGCTTGAAGACCTTGGCAACCCAAGTTTAGAATGCAGAGGCCAAAGCCAAGACTATTGACAAGGATGTGAAGACTTTGAAGTAGAAGTTGGAAGAGGCATTTGCAAAGGGGATTTTAGTTGAGGTGGCACCGGAAGAATCCCAGACCAACGCCTTGGAAAAAGAAAAAGAAGACTTGGAGGTCGAGGTGGAACCTCAAAGGCAAGTGGGCGTAGTCCGTGGAGGACTCATTGGCGAATGCTTTAAAGCAGTTCAATGTCCTTCATCCTGGCACCATTGTTAAGGGGATGTGGGAATATCGGCATGTTCAAGACAACATCATAGTTAATATGTCTTCAGTAGTCATCGCTTCAGTCGAAGAGAATCAAGCTAGGGAGCTTGGAGTCACCAAGGATGCCGAGAATGAGGGGGTGAAGAGGCAGAGGATGGCACCCCACCCCATAAACTTCAAATTTATTTTATTTTATTAGGTTGCCCCTTACGTTGGGCTTTTTTAGGTTGTATGGACAAGTGACATTTTAAGATTTAGGTTTATATTTCCTGTTTCTCTGCGATGTACATCTTATTGCTTTATGATTTCTGTTTTGGTCTTACGCCCACCTTTAGTCAGTAGAAAGTTTCGTGGACTTAGAAAAATTGGGTGTATGCATTTAAGCTATCGTAGGGTTAGCCGTCGCATCTCAGAATTCGAGGGAATCCAAAGTTCTCATTATCTAGGTTATGTGTCAAACTATTCAACACTTAGAATAGCTTTTGAGACTTAGTTTAACATTAGAAAATTTTCTAAGACATAGTTTATCGATTGTTAGAATGTGGACCTTGGGGTGGATCATGCTTGCTTGGATCCCAGTGATGTTGATCACTCTGTCTCGAGTCACATTTAGAGATTGACCTCGGTGAGGTGGCGTATGCTAGTTTCATTTGTTTATCTAGAAATTAAAATGTTTTGCAGTGGGATGTTGATTCTTACACCATGGCAAGGCTACCCTAAATAGCTTTATGGGTGTGTTATGTTTTGGGGTGTATTAATGAGGTGGAAGATCTCATTGACCACAACAAGGAAGCCACAAACGGCCTCGTGGATTGCCTTGATGATAGTTGAGCTTGTAGGTAGGATGGATGTCCCTTAGCCCATAATAATGCGAAGCTGGATGGTTTTCTTGGCAATACATAAATAACTTCAAAAAATATAGGCAAGTGTGGAGAATATAACTGAATTATGACCATAACTTCATTGATAATAATCGGGTTGTCCAATATCCATACAACAAATATGCGAATAAAATGTTAAGCCTATATAGTATAAGCATAGAGAAAGCTAAGTGTAAAAGAAAATATAGGTAAGTGTAGAACTAGCTATAGTATCTTCATAGCTTGGTCGCATTCTAATACCTCAATACTTCTTTTCCGTTGAGAGTTTTGAGTTTGTAGGCTCCTTTATTAATTATGCCTGTGATCTGGTATGTGTTTTCTTAGTTAGGGGATAGCTTCCCTTTGGATACGTTTTTACCATTAACATCTGCCCTTCTCAAAACCAAGTTACTAGGTTTGAATTTTCATGATATGAATTTTGACTTATATCACTAAGCAATTATTAGTTTGAGGATAGCTTCACGGATAAAGGTAATCTCTCTTTGTTCTTGTATTATATCTAGATTCTGGAAGATAAGTTCATCATTTACTTCCTCTAAAAGATAATGTCTTCACCAGCTACGTTCCCCTATTTCCAGCGAGATCATGACCTTACATCCATAGGTGAGTTTGAATGGAGTTTCTC
The DNA here is from genome assembly GCA_029884595.1 of Ormosia semicastrata. NCBI lineage: Eukaryota > Viridiplantae > Streptophyta > Magnoliopsida > Fabales > Fabaceae > Ormosia > Ormosia semicastrata. Next base: position 5,818,974 of record JAQQTO010000045.1, read on the forward strand.
CTATGGTGGAGTAGGGTGTGGTCATGTATGCCTATAGGACATGAGTGAGTTGTTTCCTCTAGTCTCTTTTGGCTTCATCGAGTCTCTTCTTCAGGCCTTGGAGGATTAGCCTGCTTGTGATTTTTGCCTGGCCATTAGTTTAAGGGTGTCCCACCGAGATAAAGTGTTTTTTGATACAGAGGTTAGATATGAGCTTCTAGAAGATATTGTCGGTGAACCGAGTTCCGTTATCAGTGACAATGGGTTATAAGATACCAAAGTGGTTTGTGAAATTTCTCCAAGTGAACTTCTATACTGTGGTCGAGGTGATGGTGGCTAATGGCTCACATTTGATCCACTTGGTGAAGTAATTGATTACCACTATAAGGTACTAGAGTTGTCTCGGAGCTTATGAGAATGGTTCGAGAAGGTCCATCCCCCATTTATAGAAGGGCCACGAGACTGAGATGGTGGCAAGTTCCTTAAGTGGTGCCGAATGGATGTCAGTGAACCTTTGGCACTTGTTGCATATTTTAACATGGTCATGGCATCCGAGGTCGTGGTTAGCTAATAGTCCCCGCTCTGAGCGCCTTCCAGGCTAGTGATTTTTTTCCAAGGTGGTGTCCGTAACTTCCTTTGTTGATCTCAGATAAGGCGTACAATGCCTTCTTGGGTCCAAGACACTTGAGAAAGGGGTAAAGAATCCTCTGCAATATAGCTGGTTATCATGTAGAGTGTACTTGTTAACAATATGGGTTATCTTCTTTGCTTCCTTTTGGTCAGCGACTAAGGTTCCATTTTGGAGGTAAGCCACTATGGGCCTTATCTAATCATTGTTCTCGTTGATTATTATGACTATCTTGGATTTAATAATGCTTGGAGCGGTGAGAGTTTCCTAGATCAATGGTTTGTTATTTCCTGGAGTTTTAGTGCTAGCCAACTTAGAGAGGATGTCTGCTTCAGAATTCTGCTCTCGAGGGATGTGTTCAACTATGGCCTGTATAAAGCTATTAACGAGTTCCTTTACTTTAACCAAGTATAGCTGTAGTAAAGGTTCTTTGGCCTGATAATCACTAAGGACTTGACCTATTATGATATAAGACTTGAGCTCCAATGGCTTGGCGAGGTTCATAGATGATGCTAAACTGGAAAACTCTAATGACTATGCTATTATACGCCCGACAAGGTCCAAGTTGTAAAGGACTTACTGATTGGTTGTCTGTCTTGACAATGATGAGATGACATTAGAAATACTGTCTCAATCTTCTTGTTGATGTGAAGAGCGCGAAGGCAACTTTTTCAATCTTTTAGTATCAGAACTCGAGTACTTTGCATTTCGCTCACAAAGTAGACTGGCTTCTGCCATTCATCAATTTCTCATATGATGACGGAACTTACCATTTCCTCGTTGATAGAGAGGTAAAGGTAGAGTATCTCGCTTAGTTCTGGTCTGGTCAGGATGGATGGAGATGCCAAGTAGATTTTTAGTTCCATAATGGCTTATTTGTATTCTAAGGTCTACACAAAATCGGTTTCCCCTTTTAACTATTTTGAAGAAAGGGAGAGACTTGTGTGCTATTTTAGCCATGAATCTAATAAGGGTCACGATCTACCATGTCAGTTATTGGATCTCCTTAATAGATCTCAGACTACGCATGTTGATGACTACTTGGCATTTGTCCATGTTTGCTTCAATTTTGCGGTTCGTTAGCATGAAGTTGAGGAATTTTATGGCTTGAACCTCGAAGGTGCATTTTTCTGGGTTACATCTCATATTGTACTTTTAGAGTTTTTGGAATACTTCTTTAAGGTCCTGGATGTGGTAGCACAAGGTAGGAATTTTCACGATCATGTTATCGATGCAAACTTCAAGCATTCTCCCAATATGTTCTTTGAATACTTTGTTCATCATTCTCTGGTAGGTAGCCCTAGCAAAGGTCGAAAGCCAAAACTTGATAGTAGTAATTGGCTTTCTCCATGATGAACGTTGTTTTGTCTTCATCATTGGGATCCATCATAATCTGATTGTATCCTAAATAAGTGTCCATGAAGGAGAGATACTAGTACCTAGATGAGTTATCAACCAACTTGTCGATATTATGTAGAGAGTAGAAGTCCTTTGGGCGGGCTTTGTTGAGATCCATATAGTCAACACTCATACACTATTTTCCATTAAACTTCTTGGTCATGATAACGTTGGACAGTCAGGAGGTGTAGGCGATTTCTCAGTTGAACCTGGCATCTAAGAGTTCCTTCACTTGTGCTTTAATGGCTTTCTAGTGTTCAAGGCCGACTTTCTATTTCCTCTACGACACTGGTTTGGCACTGGAGTAAACCAAAAACAAGTGTGAAATGAAGTTGGGATCGATCCTAGGCATATCGATTGAAGTTTGGGGTGGGAATAGGCCAGGCAGCCCATCAGGGGCCTACAGCCTAGCCTTTTTTTGGCCTACATAGGTTTGACCTATTTAGCAAACAAATCAGTTTTATGCTCTTTAAGGTTTATTCAACTATGCAGACTAAGTTTTGGGTTTTGAACAATTTCGTTTGGTCTAATAGGCCGACCTATTTCTTTAATATTTATATATATCATTAAGAATTTATAATAACCGCATAATATATTAATTATATATTAGTATAATAAATTTTATATAAAATATAATAATTTTGTCAAGGGTTATACTTATTTAAACATTAAAAAGTTTATGTTTCTTAGCCTATATAAAGGCCTTTATGTAATGTAAGCCTTTAAACAGACTTTCAGGTTAGGTCAGACTTACATGTTTTCATAAACAGGCTAGGTCGAGCCCAAAAAAATAATCTTATGATAGGTAACAGGTCAGATTCAGGCCAACACATTATAAAACATGCCTAAGCTTATTTAGGCAAAGCCTAGCCTAACCCAACCCATTTCCACTCTTAGCTGAAGCCCATATAAGAAAGTCCTTGTTGGGTCTAAGAAATGTTATCAGTTTATCACAATCTTTAGCAGAGAGGTGGCTACCAATCTTAGTGACTTAGGAGGGTTTGTCTCCTAGCTGCAACTCAACAAGTTGCCCTTCGGGTTAGGGGCCTTTTTCTTGGATGCCCTCACGTACGTCTAACTCAGCCAAGAGTACATTTGGGTGGTCTATAGTGGTTGGGCTGGGTTTCTATGGTAGAGCCTTATTTGGAGTCTTCTCAATTCTCAAGTTGGTGTTGTAACAGCTTCTCATCATGGCTGGGTTTGCCTTCACTATGGCAATCTCATTGTGTTCTATGAGGAATTTCATGGCAAGGTGCGTGGTGGAGATGATTACACCAAATGCATTTAAGGATGGTCTGCCAAGGATGATGTTGCATAGAGAAGGGCAATCTATAATAAGGAATTCTACCTTAATGGTCTTGGTTCTAGGCTTGGTTCCCATTGTTAGGTGAAGCTCAATGTACCATTTTGGGACTATTTTGGCTCTTGTGAAGCCAATAAGCTCCCTAGAAACTGAAATCAATTCATGCTTGGGGAGTTTCAGTCTCATATAGGCATCCATGAATATGAGGTCAACACAGCCACCTTGATCAACAAAATCCTTCTTAGCTTTGGCTTTGGCGAGCACCCTAAAGATCACTAATGGATCATTATATTTCATGATGATGCCATCGTAATCTTCGTCAAAAAAAGAAAATTGTGGCATTTTCCACTATCTACATCCTATTTTTGAGATGGGTCGAGAGGCCATGCTAAGAACAGCTCAAAGATGTCATTTTCTTGAGGCTTTTGATTCCCCACAAATTGTGAATCCGCTTGAGATCATATTTATTGTTATGGTGATCTAAGCGTTATTCTTCCCAAGGAGAGGGATCTCAAGAGGGTTGACACTCATGGGTTTACCTGGATTCTCGAGGTGACCTATCCCTTCGTTAGTTTTCCCTTTGTAGTGATCATCACCGTAGGTTAGGAGATTGAGATCTTCGTGGGTTGTAGTTCTTTTTTGGGTAGTTACGGGGCCTGAATTGAGAGTTTCCTCCATAGAGTTGTACGACATACTAGCTCAAACGTCCTTCCCAAATGAGTGTCTCAATCGCGTCCTACAACCAAATGTAATCCTCTATGTAGTGGCTGTAGCTGTCGTGGTATTCACAACATTTGGACTTGTCTTTCACTACTTGATGCTAGAGTGGCAGGGACCTAAGAAGGCAATTGATCTCAATGTGATATACTTCTTCCAAGATCTTACTTCTAGGGACTTTTAGGGGAGTTTATTCCTCAAACTTTCGATTGGGAGTCCCTTTGGAGGGTTCCAAGATGATAGAGGTTCTTAGTTTTTCTTGGGCTTTGAATCCTCCATTCTCCCAGCATCCTTCTTCGCTTTATTCACTTCCTCCATGTTGATGAATATTTTAGATTTTCTTTTTAGATCGTCTTGGTTCACAGCAAGCTTCTTAGTGAGAGAGTGATGAACCTATAAAAATTCATATTTTTACGGTTCAAAATCTTGGGTTTTCATCATCTTTTAATCTTTTCAATTTAGTTTTGTTCTTAAATGTTATTATGTTTTTATTATTTTAATTGTGGTTTTATTACGTGTTTTTATGTGTTTTTGATAGGTAAATACACATGGAAAGAGATTGGATGCTTAAAGAAACAAGAAATCAAAGAAACAAGTTTTTAAGATAAATCATCAAATTTTGTGCAAAAATAAGAAATTCCTGAAGATAGATATTTGAAGAATTCTTATCCTATTCTTAGATGCTAATTAGAGTTTTAATTGGATGCAAAATCTTAAACAAGGATTAGATTAAAAATTAGATAAGGATTCTCAAAGAGATTCGATTTGGAGCAAAATTCAGATTCTCACATTATCCTGACCATTCCTCATTAATTGAGTCATATCTTAGGTTACAGAGATCAGATTGACGCATCGTTTGCGGCATTGGAAAGCTAACAGAGAATCCTACAACTTCTCTATTGAGATCGAGGGCAAATTAAGCCATCTGGAGGGTGAGAAAAATTATGTAAGTCAGATATGAAAATCTGTCAACTTTTCTATAAAAGGGAAAAAATGATTTAGCAAAGGAGCTCTCTTTTTGACACACTCTTACACATGGAGACAGAATGCAGTAGCCATCAAAAGCACAAATCCTAATGTGGTGTGGGCGCAATTAGGCTTGAATATTAGGGATTTTCTTCATCCTTTCCACCTTTCTACAATGGAAATTGTCATATTCTTCCATTTGTGTTCTTCTTTTTTCATGTGTAACTAAACCCTTTTTCGTTAGGGAGATGATGGATCTTATTCTTGGATGATTTAAATTCTTTTATAGGTTTAATCAATGTTTTTATTTTATGATTTATGTGTTTATCTCTTTTCTTAATGTTTTTCTAAATTTGGCCAATTTGGGAATGATTTTTGGGTTTATGTATGATTTGAGAAAATTTGTATGAACCTAGAACTTATGATAAACACCATAATTTCTGTAATCACTAGGAATAGACGTGTGGGTTATATGGTCTTTCTTTTAATTCCCTCGTTCTTGATAATGCCTTTCTATTTAGGATTAGACTAAGAGATTAATTAATTCTAAATAGTGTAAGAGGATTAATATACTAATGGATTAGATATTGATTAATTGTGGGAATTGACTATGAATCATTGGAATAGGACTTGATTAAACCAATATTTGATTTTGCATTTAAAGAGTTCAAGTGAAATATGACCCCTAATATTTTCATATCATTGTTTTCAACTTAACCCAATTAATTAAATTTAGTTTTTATTATTTTTTATTTTTTATTTCTTTTTATTATTTTTACTAACTCTTTTTTTGATAGCTTAGATAGTGTCACTTTTAGTGAATTTAATAATTAATAATTTAATCCTTATGGGACGATACTTTACTCACTTTTTATTACTTTTACGATTCGGTGTACTTGCCGATTTTCACATCAGAGAGAAAGTGAAGGGTCCCAAACGCAAACCCGCTATAATGGCGTGCATGGCTACCACTTTGTCTAGTTCCTTGATCTGCATGGCTTCTTTGTTGAACCTTGTCATGTAATCTCAGAGTGATTCGTCGCATCCCTACTTAAATTTGATAAGGCTAGCCGAGGTTTTGGGTTGTACCTTACTAGTGGTGAAGTGTAAGGAAGGTTGCAAGCTCTTCAAACTCGCTCACGAATCTCGGAGGTAGAGAAGATCCATTTTAGGGTGACTTTCTTGAGGCTTCTTGGAAAGATGCGACATATGATGGGACTAGTGCTTCCCATGAGCAACATGGACAAAATGAACAAGTTTATATGCTCGCGAGGATCCAAGGTGCTGTCATAAGGGTCGATATTAATAGGGATCATGAATTCTACGAGTAGCGGGGCCTCCATGATGTAGTCTAAGAAGTGAAGGTTAAATTGATATAGAGCACTAGGACACTGGGTTGGTTCCAAGGTCATGGAGTTTTCGAGGGGTGTTTGTTGTGAAGTTCCACTTTGACTTGATGTTTGAGGTTTCTCCTTAGGTCACTCTTGTTCTATACTCTGGGGTTGTTTTAGTAATTCTATTAATCCTTGCTCTAGGATTTGATCTCTAATTATCTCCATTAAAAGGGAATTCTATTAAGTTGTGTTTGTCACACCTAATAGTATAAGACATGATAGTATAAGACAATTGGATAAGGTTTGATAGTATAAATAAGCTGATAAACACTTATACTATCAAATATTTGGTGCACATACTAAAAATAATTTGATAGTATATATGACTATCTACTTTGACGATACTACCCTTCACTTTCCTTGCCACCTCCTTCAACTTTTCACCCAATTCCACCGTATCGGAACCTTGCCATCTAGCTTTAATAAGCTTCTCAACCTACTTCCCCCTCTACAAAACCAATATAAAAAAAGGCAAGCAAGCCTGTTTGTATGAGTAACAACCTCTGGTTCAAAGAGTATGCATAGGGAAGCAAGGGGTGGCTCACGCCTGGTAGCTTGATGGTCGGATTTGCGTGATGGCAGATGGTTTGCGGCACAGCGTGGGTGATAGGCGTGGATCTGGGGTTGCAGTTATGTGCGTGGGATTGGCTAGTGATCAATGGGATCGCGAATTGTAGGGCCGAATCCGGGGGCACATGATGTGCCTTTGTCAGTGGCGTGGTGTGGACGGTGGGCGCGGATCTGGGTGGTTTCAAGTGAGGTTCAGTGGTGGTTGTGAGATGGTGCTAAAAGGGAGGTTAGGTTGTGGTGGCTTGTTGGCTGCGCGTGGAGCACGATGCGAGCAGCGACGCGGTGAGTGGATCTGCATAGTGGTGGTTCGCGCAGTGGTGCACGTCTAGCTTGGAGCTTCCACGTTGGGCACAACGTGGAGGCGCAACGACTCTGGGTCAGTGTTGAGGGCTGATTTTAGAAGGTGGCCATACAATGGTTGTTGTATGGAGAACAATGGCTATTTGGTGTTGATAGCAAAAGAATGGTGGCTAGGTGTTCTTGGTAGAGAAGGAGAGGCTTGGAGTGAGAGGATGAAGTTGAGGGGTAAGGTGGGAAGAGATATCCTATTAGGTCTTATCATGGGGTGAGGGAGAAGATATTGTTATCAGGTTAGAGTAGGATAAAAATGTTTAACCTAATTTTATTATACTATTAAGTTAACCCACCAAACATCTGATAAGACTTGATAATATTAGCTAATACTATCATATTTTCCTTATCATGTCTACCAAACGCAGCCTTAAAGTATAATTATTATCTTCTATATGAAGGGCTAGTAAGCCACGTTAAGCTATAGATGTGGATTGAGCTTGGCTTTGTGGCCTGCTTCTGTCATATCTGGGTTTTAGGATACTGGTCTAAAACATATACATATACTATTACTACTAGAACATAAATAAACTGAAAAATGTAAAACTGATGATTGTTGACCAGCCCATTCCGTAACTATATTTATAAAAAAGAAAAGAAAACAAACTTGTAAGGGTAGAAAGTGTAAATATTATATTCCAAATAAGAAATACCTGTTCTGTTGAAACTGTTAATACTGTAATTTCTATTTTTAGTAGAATAATTGTTAGCCGTTTGATTGTTTAACGGTAGCAATGATTGTTAGCCATTAGATTGTTTAACGGTAGCATGATTGTAATTTCTGTTAGGTGTATAAAAGTCGATGTGGGACTTGCATAGAGGATCATCAAAATTTTTAATAAAGTGTTTTACGAATCCTTCTCATTGAAGAAGATTCAAGTATTCATCCCATTGTGTTTAGTGGTTTTTGTGAGTGATTCCCGTAAGATCAAGAAGCTATTTAACAACTGGTATCAAAAGTCAAGAACAATGGTTGGCTCGGTTACCACAAAGAACTTGAGTCTCAAATTGAGGGACTTGAAAAGATCTTGGAGGACTCTCAACAGGTGACTAAGACTTCCTTAGAAGAGATGCATGCCATGATGGAGGAATTATTGCGTGGGCAAAAGAAGCCTGCGGCAGAGGGCAACCGGGACCCAGCAGAATCTAAAAGTGAGAAAGATAATGAAATCACCGTGGATTCCAGTACCCCTTCAAGAATGCATGTGCCATTTCCCACCTTCAATGGCCCCAACTTTCGGGAATGGCGAGCCAGAATGGAGCAATTCTTTGAGGTAGAAGATGTTCCGGATGACAAGCGCAGCAAATTGATTCTCTTGTCTATGGAGGGGAAAGCCTTCTAATGGCAGAGGCAATATGTCATCAAGAAAGGCACTAAAACCATTTCTTGGCCCCAATTATTAACTGATATAGCATTAAGATTTGATTCGAGTCTTTATGACAATCCAATTGCTGAGTTGTCCAAACTCAAACAAGAAGGCTCGATGGAAGAATTCTTTGAGAAGTTTGATGAGATTTTGGGCAGAACAATGATCAATGAGGAGATGGCCCTTAGTTTCTTCCTTTCTAGGTTGCACCCTTCCTTAGAGAAGTCTGTGAGATTGCACAAACGAAGCTCAGTACTAGAAGCCATGCGTTTGGCAAAACTACGAGAGGAAATATATCTAGAATTACATGCCAAACTGTATACTGTGAAGCGACCCACCCCTAACCAATACCCTAGACCCTTTTGAAATTGGTCCCCCATTTCTAATAATTTCTATACTAAGCCATACTCTAATAACTCTTCAACTCCTCCTCCCAAAACCCCCTTCAACACTCAAAGTCCTAAACCTAACCTTCCTAGTAAGTCCAGGTCCAACACACAAATATAGGGTAATCAAATATAGGGTTATGCAGATTTTGTGGGGAACCTTGGGATAGAAACCATTAATTCAAGTGTAAGGTATGGGGCAAACTCAGTGCCATTTTGTGGGAACAAGTGCAACTGAAGGATAGTGATATTGATGGCATGCAGGACAGTGATGATGGTGTTAATGAAGAGGCTGATCAGCAGTTGAGTAATGAGGAGGTTCACATTTCCTTGAATGCCTTAAATGGAGTTGCTAGGGGTCAAACATTACAGCTCAAAGGGGTCATCAAGAAGCAATCAATTCCTTTTCTTATGGACATTGGCAGCACACACAATTTTATCAGTGATACGTGGGTAAAATCCCTGGGGTTGAAGATTCAATTCATCAAGCGCTTTCCTGTGTCAGTGGCCAATGAAGCAGCTGTGTACATTACCAAGAAGTGTGAACAACTACCCTGGAAATTTCAAAACCATATTTTCCAAGGTGATTTTTTGGTTTTGCCTAGTTCTTCTTTTGGGGTAATCTTAGGCATGCAGTGGTTTAAGCAATTGGGTGAAATAAAGTGGAATTGCGATCAATTGACTATGCAATTTGAGCACATGGGCAAGTCAGTTAGGTTACAAGGTGAGACTTCCAAAATCGGCATCCATGAGGACATTGGCAAGTTGAAGAGTGTATGTGCACATGCTATGTTATTCACCTTTCAACAGGCTCACAGCCTTACATTGCCGAGGCACACTACAGAATTGAGTGAAGATCAACATCGAGAACTACAATCTCTTCTGCATCAATATCACGAACTCTTTCAAAAGCCTACTGCCCTTCCCCTATATAGAAAGTATGACCACAAGATCCTTCTTTCCAGTGATCAACCTATTTCTTCAAAGCCTTACCGGTACCCTCAGTTTCAAAATGTTGTTATTGAAAATATGGTTGAGGAAATGCTACTGATAGGAGTTATAAGGCCTAGCACTAGTTCCTTTGCTTCACCAATTGTTCTAATTCGAAAAAAGGATAGTGAATGGCGATTTTGCACGGACTATAGGAGGTTGAATGCTGCCATAATTAAGAACAAGTTTCCTATTCCACTCATTGAAGAACTACTAGATGAACTGCAAGGTGCTTGCTATTTTTCCAAGTTGGATTTGAAGAGTGGGTATCATCAAATACGAATGTGTGAGGAAGACATTTACAAAACTACTTTCTGAACACATAGCGGCCATTATGAATGGGTTGTTCTCCCTTTTGGTCTCACCAATGCCCTGCAACTTTTCAAAATCTCATGAATGATATATTTAGACCATACTTATGCAAATTCATCTTGGTTTTCTTTGATGATATTTTGGTTTACTCAAAATCATGGGAGGACCATCTGCACTGTTTGCACACTGCCTTTCACATTTTACAGTCTAATCACTTGGTTCTCAATGTGAGTAAATGCTCGTTTGGTGCCCAGCAAGTTGATTACTTAGGTCATACTATTTCCAAGGTGGGTGTGACACCAAACGCAAGTAAAGTCGAGGCAGTGCAACATTGGTCAGTTCCTACTAACTTGAAGGAGTTGCGAGGGTTTTTAGGCTTATGCGGCTATTACAGACGATTCATTCAGGGGTATGGAAAAGTAGCCCTGCCTCTTACCATTCTTCTTAAGAAGTCAGTACCTTTTGTTTAGTCTCCTGACGCCAATGAGGCCTTTACTAAATTGAAGCAGGCTTTGATTTCCGCACCAGTGCTGGCTTTACCAAATTTCCAGCAACGATTCACTATTGAAACAGATGCTTCAGGGGTCGGCATAAGTGCGATGTTCCTGCAAAATGCTTATCCCATAGCGTTTATCAACAAAGCCATGGGTCCAAAGTACCAATTATTGTCTGCTTATGAAAAGGAGCTGTATGCACTACTTTTTACAATCAAGAAATGGCAACCTTACATACTAGGTAATCATTTCATTATAAAGACAGATCAAAAAGCTTTGAAATACTTGCTTGAGCAGCCACCAACAACAATGATGCAGAATTGGGGATTGGAAAAACTCATGGGGCTGGATTTTGAAATTGAGTACAAAAAAGGCACTGATAACGTGGTTGCTGATTCCTTATCTAAGAAATTAGAGTCCTCGTGCTTAGTCACCGTTTTTAACATAGGGTCAGATCTTCTCCACGATGTGAAGCAATCTTGGCATTCTAATCATAAGCTGCAAAAGATTATTGATAAGATGAAGTTATCTTAGCAGGCTCATAAACATTATACGTGGGATCAAGATATCCTTGAGAGGAAAGGGAAGTTGGTGGTGGGCATGGATCACGCTCTCAAGGAGAAATTACTGAATTATTTCCACTCTTCTCCAATTGGAGGTCATTCGGGTATATGCATCAAACTATAAAAGAATTAAAGAGTTGTTCTATTAGAAAAGGCTGCAAAAAGAGGTCCAGCAGTGGATGCTGAAATGCTCTACTTGCCAATGGTTCAAACCAATTTTGACTGCTCCAGCAGGCTTGCTTCAGCCTCTTCCTATTCCAACACAAGCTTGGAAATCCATTGCTATGGATTTTACTACGGGCCTCCCAAAATCACAGGGTATGACTATAATTTCAGTAGTCATTGACAGACTGACAAAGTATGCTCATTTCTTGCCTTTTGCCCACCCGTTGTCTGCCGCCAAAGTGGCCACTGCTTTCTTAGATTCAGTTGCGAAGCTTCATGGTTGGCCGTCTGAGATTGTTTTTTATAGGGATCCAGTGTTTATGAGTGCTTTCTGGCAAGATCTTTTTAAACTACATGGAGTTCAGCTTCTTAAATCAACAGCATATCACCCACAAACTGATGGGTAGTCTGAAGCGCTGAACAAAGCACTGGAAAGGTATTTGAGATGTGCTATTGGAGATTTTCCTTCCAAATGGACTCAATTTTTGCCAATGGCTGAGTATTGGTATAACACTAAATACCACTCCGCAACTCAAATGACACCTTTTGAGGCGCTTTACTAGTATCCACCTACCTTGACAGACCCGTTGGTGGTTGGCGACTCTATAGTCCAAGTTGTGGAGTTTACAATCAAATCAAGGCAGGAAATTTCACACATTCTACACCACAATCTCACTAAAGCACAATCCAGAATGGAGTTTTATGCCAACCACAAGAGAAAGGAAAAGTTCTTCAACATTGATGATTTGGTTTACCTCAAGATACAACCTTACAGGCAACATTCTATCCCTAATTGTTCTTATCATAAACTGGCTGCCAAGTACTATGGTCCCTTTAGAATTCTTGAACGTATTGGAGAGGTGGCATATAAGCTGGAGCTTCCTCCTTCTACCCGAATCCACAATGTTTTCCACATTTCATTACTAAAGAAGCATGCTGGCGATCATCAAGTTTCCACTGATCTTCCTAATTTTGCAGAAGATGGTAAACTTCAACTGCATCCAATTGCAATTTTGGATAGACGCATTAAACAGAAGAAGAATATGGCTGTTACTGAGGTTTTGGTCCAATGGGGCCAAACAAATCCTGAGGATGCTGCTTGGCACGAATTGCAAGATATTCGAGATCAATTTCTTGACTTCCGTTGGGAAGCTTTGTGATTCCGACGACCTTGAGGGCAAGGTCGTTTACAAGGAGGGGATTCTGTTATATTCCAAATAGGAAATAACTGTTGAAGTTGTTAATACTGTAATTTCTGTTTTTAGTAGAATGATTCTTAGTCGTTAGATTGTTTAACGGTAACAATAATTGTCAGCCGTTAGATTGTTTAACGGTAGCATGATTGTAATTTTTGTTAGGTGTATAAAAGTCAATGTGGGACTTGCATAGAGGATCATCAGAATTTTTAATAAAGTGTTTTACGAATCCTTCTCGTTGAAGAAGATTCAAGTATTCATCCCATTGTGTTTAGTGGTTTTTGTGAGTGATTTCCGTAAGATCAAGAAACAACTTAACAGTAAATGGTGTCTTCATAAGCTCAATTTCTCGATTTGTTATTATGCTGTATTAATGATAAATAAGAGAAACTGTCATGTTATCATTTTCCATGAACAAATGAAAGAAATCTCCCCTTTCAAGATCCTTATCAGTAATGGAAGCGGAATCTCAAATTTGTATTACCGTCCGAATCTGATTTTTGTATCCGATACCTCAAAGAGATACACACATGTGAATTACGTAGCTTCAATACGAAGTATCATGAGCTTTTTTTGTTCGTTCTAGTTTGACTTCTTTGAGTTTTTCTCTTTTCCGCAACAACCCACCATAACTTCTTTTCCAATTTTCTTTCTCATATTTGCTTCTTTTCTGACGGCATTTATGATTCTTTATCCTCAAAATTGTCATTGTCAACAGGAGCAATATTTTCTTTTTATCTATACTTTTTGCTCACAACCTTCCTTTGTTATTTCGTTCTTTACTTCCTTCCGTTACCTTTTTCTTAAATCTCATGCTTCTTATATCGTTTTCTCCTTTTCGCTTTAGATCCCCTTTGAACAAGGAAAGAAAGGCTTTTTCCCTCTTTTACTTGTTGTAGTCCTTATCGATAGTCCTTATCAATTATGATAAATCCCACTCATTTTCTAAATTCACAACCAATAATGTGAAACGTGGGCATTTTTTTGCTATATATTAAACTCATACTCAGATTCATTATTATTTTAAGAGTTGAAAAATGATTTTTTTTAATTTTCACTTGTCTTTTTTTAACAATGGGAAACATGACAAACAAAGGGAAAGTTAAATACGCAAAAAGAATTATAAAAAGTCAATATGATAATGTTATTGCAGGCACTCACTAGACATTCTATGATATAGTGGTTTCTTTTCTTTCCTTTATTTATTGTCCGCGTTCTTGACTTCTTGTGGCTTAGCTTTTACCCATTTTATTCTTTCATTTATTTCATTTTATTTTATATTTTTACTTTTCAACATAAAAGTTTTTACCATAAAATGTGTGTCGGAGAAGGAATGGTAGAAAGAGAGAAAAGTGGTAAAGGACATGTGTTACAAATATGCTCAAGGTTCGGTTGACTTTAACAAAGATTTGATTTTCCATTTTCTAGTGTCACAAGTAACTAAGATTTCCTAATTAAATGTTATTTGGCCACTTTCTGTGCTACTCTTGACATCCACGGCCTCTCCTCCAATTCGTTTTGGTATTGGCCTCTCCTCCAACTCTATTGATGTATCTATAATTCTATACTATACTGCTGGGTAGACTAAAGAATAAACTTTCAATCATTGCCGAAAATTATATTAGGGACATGAAGTTCTAAAATAAGATTTTTTTGAATAATTTTTTTAAAAGGTCTTTTAAAAAAATAAAAATTATTTTATGTTTGAATGTAATATTAGAAAAGTATATTTTTTAATGTTTAAATAGTTTTTTTATATTATAAAAAATGTCTTTGTGGAGAAATATCAAAATTTAGTTTGAAAAAATATCATTTTTAGTGCTTTGGTTTATTTTAAAAGAAGTTATCATAAAAAATGTAAAAAAATACTTTTTTAACAAAAAATGTCTTTTCTTCATTAAAAAATAAACATATCCAAATAAGCTCTAGCTATGTAGACTAATGCACTGTTTGGTTCAAGAGATTTTGGGAAGAAAGAAAATGGGAGAAAATAAGTTAGGATATTATCAAAAGAAAAGAAAAGTTTGGGTATTTAAGATGTTTGAAGAAAGTTGAAGGCGTTTACTTTTTATATAGTGAGAAACATAGCTAGTATTTTGAAATGGAGATTCCACCTAAACAATAAACATACATATATATAGAAACAAATCCAGAAAATAAATATTGCGGGGGTTAAAATAAAATATTGAATAAGTAATTTAAAATTAATAGTATCTGTTATTGATTTTATTTTTATCAATTTAATGTATAATTATATTAGCAATTGATTCCTATATGCTAAAGTTTCAGGTATAAATAGTTTTTCATTAAGTAGCATGTCTTATTATTTTATTAACATATTTTAAAAGTTTTTTTTTTGAACTGAACATATTTTAAAAGTTATGTGGAAGTTTTAGAATTTTCATAACACTAAATCAATGCAAGCTAAAATTTTGAATCAAAATATTGAGAAGTTGTGTGAAATAATGTTCCTTTTGTTAGTCTCACAAATAATATAGTTAGTCTTGCACATCTTAAATTTGAATGAAGTTTTGTTAGTTTATGTAACTTGAAAGGACTTATTTGGTTTAAGATTTATTTGTGCTTTTCAAACTTTATATTTATATATCATAAATTTAAAGTTATAATATTCCTCAAATAGCTCTAGACATTAACTTATTTTTTTGCATGTAAAAAAATTATCAACCTAGCATAATTTTTTATCTTAAGAGATATCTTCCCAAACTTTGGATATAAGACTAAATCTAACATAATTTTAGTTTATATAAAAATTGTCAGGATGCCGAGATAAAAACTTGAAAATATCAAACATAAGTTAAACACATGTTTATATACTATTAGTAAAAAAAATATTTAGAAGGGGGGCAGGAGCCCGACTTGCCCCCGCTAGATCCGTCTCTGGCTATATATGAAAGTGTTTTCAAATAAATAAGTATCACGGACTACCAAAAACAACTACTAATAACGGGGAGATAGTTTTGGAAACAAAAAAAAAAAAAGGAAAAAATGCATAAAGACGTTCTAAACTTTAGATCAGTTGTAAATAAACACTCTTAACTTTAAATTTGTCTTAATTAATCCTTAAATTCTTACTAATGTTTTAATAAGTCCTTCGAGGTGTTAATTTCTTAATGACAAACGAATCTTAACCCATTTTCATTAAATCTCATTCCTTCATTAATTTATTTTACAAAAACTAATTTTATTTAATTATATGAATTTTTAAGTGAATCATTATTGCATTTTAGCTGAGCGAATGAAGTTTATGAAAGACATTATCAAATCTCTTTGTAACGATAATAACCCAAGTGTTAACATTGATAAAATAAGTTTTTATAAAATAAATTAACGAATGAATGAGATTCAATGAAAATAGACGGCCAGAATTAGTTTGTTGTTAAAGAGTTAATATCTTTTTAACAGAAGGGTCTTGTGAAACATTAGTAAAAGTTTAATGATCAATTGAAATAAATTTAAAAATAATGGTGACTATTTGCAACTGACCTAAAGTTTAGAGTGATTTTATACACTTTTTCCAAAAAAATATTTTAATCTAATAAATTGATGAAAAGTAGATGGTGTATTCCATGATTTTTTTTTGGGTGAAATGTGCATTTTTTCTTTTGCCAAAGATAACTTTTATTCGTAGTAAAATGAAAAGGGAATACCGTTTCAAGAGAAAATGAAAGGGGACTAAGCCCAAAACCATCCAACAAGCCTAGTAGAGTAGCTACTAGCGCTCCAAGGTGCAAATAAGGGTACTAAACTACGTCCATACATAACTGTTTCTCTTCTCCCTTAGACTTATTATCCAGATTTCGTTTCTTTGTCATTTTGTAACCTGGAGAAGCCTGTAGGATTGGAACAACTACGGGGGAGGATTCTTCATGCACTTTAACCTTCTTGTGCCTCGTTTTTTTTAACTTCTTTCTAACTTTTCTAGTAGTGGATGTGATAGTAATATATTTTATTTATTTTATAATTCTTTTATTGAACTTTTTAAGGTTCAATTAGACTTAATTAAGTTAGTTTTGTTATATTTTATGATATTGAGCTTAATTGGATCATTGAGGGAATTAATGCTTGAATTAACTTTAATTTGACTATTTGGCAGCATTCAATAAACTAGCTATAATTTGAGTTACAAATATTTAGTTGATGTAATTCTGATCTTGTAGGAAAGTTAAGACAATTCGCTATAACTTTCATGAGATCTCAAGAGAGAAATCACACGTTTGAATAATTTAAATTGGAGTTGAAGTAAGAACTAGAGTGTTGATCCTGACAGCTTGATCTCTGCGCACTCATCAGCCCATTTCTTGAGTTATAGGAGTTCAATTGAGACCACACCAGTGGCATTGGATTAAGACCAAAATCTACAACTTTCATGAAGAACACAAAAGTATGATTGGAAGTATAGTAGGTCATATTGGGCCTAGAAGTCAGAATAGAGGAGTTGTAGTTGAGCCTGAACAGTGTACAAAGATTGGGTCATATCTCGAGCAGTAGGAATGATATTGGGCTAAAACAATGGCATTGGAAAGCTAAGACAAAAGCCTAGAACTTTCATGAATACCACTTTTCCATTTTCTGATAGCAGCCATGAGTTCAACACCGAATCATTTGGGAGACAAGTATCTCAATAATTTTCCACTCATTTACAATTATCAAACAACTCCCTTGACATTTTCCACTCATTATCAATTAATCCATTATCATTTTGTTTCCCTCAAGCTTTATAAAAGGGAGAATTGACTGCTCATTTGATCATCTTGGCTTAGAGATCAAGATCATGTTATTGTGTTATTTGTTTCTCTTGTAATAGTTTTCTTTTATTCTAATTAGAAGTTATATTCTTCTTCTTCTTCTTCTTCTCTTTTTCTTTCTTCTTGTTCATAAGTAACTAATTTTCATTTTGCTTGGGTGAAAGGGTGAAGCTTTTGATAATAAATTAAGGTTAGATTAATTTCTTTCTTGTGCTTGAATGATGTATTATCAAGTGGTCATTATATGTGTTGTATTTTGTTTTCAATCAATTTAGAAACTCTCTTTGTAAAGTGGAGATCTTGATTCTTTGTAGGCAAGAGGTTGACACAATGAATGTTTGAGCCCATTTACAAGTGTTGGTGTTAGTGAATAATTAAAGGAACCATAATATAATTACATATATAATCTTAATTGAACTTTGAATATTGTATTTTTCGATTGGAACCTCCGTTATGTGTGGATTTCAAATGAGTTATATAAAGAAATAATCTTGTCTTTAATTTATTACCAAGAGTGAATCTTCTAACCTAAGCAAATCTTTTTTTTTACATTTATGAATAACTTTTATCATCTTTGTTGTTGTGATCTTTTCCTTACCGCAAATAATTTTTCTTCATCAATTCCCTGTGGATTGACCTCAGACTCTTGAGAATTTATTATTTGAAACAACCTGCTATTGAGTTTGCAACTTATAATTCGAATCAATTTTTTGGCGCCGTTGCCGGGGACTTGATTTGAAGAATAAATTTATTGACGTCTTCTTTCTTTAAGTATACTTCATCATCTGGTATATATATATATTTTTTCTACTCTTTTAATTTTCTAACTTACTAACTTACTAACTTTTTAACTTACTAATTTACTAACTATGATATTTAATGGCAGGTTTATACTGCCTACTGGTATATTTTCTTTTCTATTTTAAGTTACTTATTTATGCTTTATTGGTGTCGTGATTCGAATTCGAGTTGTTTGGTTAAAGTCAATTCTTATACTTTATATATTGATTGTGAATGCTTATGTCCCTAAAGCATGTCAAATGATTTTTGATGATAACAAAGGCAAAAGTGAAGATCAAGTGCAAAAGTGAAGATCAAGTGCAAAAGAAAAGATCAAGATCAAAGAAAGAAGTCAAGAAGTTTATTTAGTTATAAGACTTAGAACATTAATGTTAAATGCTCTCAAGATTTCTCAAATGGTTTTTCAATATATCATTTCAAAATAAGTGGAAAAATTCAAAGCTAAACATGTTTTTCAAGAAACTTGAGTTTCAATCTTAAAATCTAACACTCATAAAAGGATTTATGTTTAATCAAATGTCTTGAGGTGTTAGAAATGACTTACAAGCTTTATTGGACTTGAAAAATGTGTTCAAAGGCCAATGTAATCGATTACATGATGTTTGTAATCGATTACACAGCAAACAGAGGTCTTGTAATCGATTACAAGCAAGTTAGAAGCCATGTAATCGATTACACCAATAATGTAATCGATTACAATAAGCCCAGAAAGCTAAGAACACGTTCAAAGAGTCATGTAATTGATTACATAGATATTGTAATCGATTACACAGCAAGACAGAAGTCATGTAATTAATTACTTGGATATTGTAATCGATTACAAGCAAGTCAGAAGCCATGTAATCGATTACACCAACAATGTAATCGATTACACAGAGCCCAGAAAGCCAAGAACACGTTGGAACAACAATGTAATCGATTACATTTGTTGTGTAATCGATTACACGCATCCTGACAGTGTCCAACGGCTATATTAAATGCATTTAATGCTTGGCTAAAACCCTCCAACAGCTCCATTTATTGCAAAACTTATAAATACCAATGTTGGGTCTTCATTAGAGGTTGACCTTGAACCAAAAATTGATTACCAATACTTCAAAACGTGATTCAATCCTAAAATCCATTCTTGCTCTGTTTTTGTGAAAAACGTGGGTTAATCTTTGAGAGCATATTAGAGCTTCAATTTGTGATCATCTACTCTAGTGAGAGTTTCATTCAATCAATCTATATTGCTTTGTAAAAAGGGTGAAGCATCCCTCCAAAAGTGTAAAAGGTGAGGTATCCCTTAGTTGAAGAGACTCAAGCTCCAAGGGTGAGGTATCCCAAAGTGTTGAGTGCTCAAGGTTGTAAAAGTTATCAAACACCTATTGAAACTTGAAGAAATAATGGAAAATCTCTAACGGTTGCTTGAGGACTGGACGTAGATCACAAGTGGATTAGTGATCAAACCAGGATAAATCATTATGTTTGTTTTCTCTAAACCCTTCTCTTTACATTGAGCACTGTTTTATTGAATTGCTTGAATATTGGTCCCTTTGGTTATTGCATATATAAGTAAAAATGTTTATCTCTTATATCCAATCATCTCTAATCATCAATTAGCTTCAACGAAAATTGTTTATCAAACGATTTGTGAAATATTTGCGAACTTGTTTTTCATACTCAATTCACCCCCTCTTGAGTATTGAGGCCACTTGGCAACAAGTGGTATCAGAACTAGACTATTGTATAAAGAGCTTAGCAGCTTCAAGAGAAGTGATGGCTTCAAATGATTTTTCAAATGAAGGTTCTTCTATAAACAGACCTCCTTATTTCAATGGGAATGGTTATGCCTGTTGGAAAGAAAGGATGAAATTTTTCATTGAAGCTATTGACTTAGATGTGTGGGACGCCGTTGAAAATGATGCTTTTGTTCCAACATAAACTAAAGATGGTGTGAAGATTAATACACCTAGAAATGAATGGACCGATGATGATAAAAAGAAGGTTCAATACAATTTGAGAGCCAAGAACATCATCACTATATCCTTGGGGTATGATGAATTCTTTAGGGTGTCAAATTGCAAGACCGCAAAAGAAATGTAGGATACCTTACAAGTAACTCATGAAGGTACTAGTGAGGTAAAACGATCTCAAATAAACACTCTTACTCATGAATACGAATTGTTTAGAATGAATCAAGGTGAGAGTATTCAAGATATGCAAAAGAGGTTTACTCATATTGTTAATCATATTATCTCATTGGGAAAGACATTTCCTAATGAGGATCTTATTAACAAAGTCTTGAGATGTCTAAGCAGGAATTGGCAACCCAAAGTAACGGCTATTGCAGAATCAAGAGATTTATCAACGATGTCTCTAGCCACCTTATTCGGAAAGCTTCAAGAACATGACCTGGAACTAAATAGGCTCAATCAAAATGAAGAGCATGATAAAAAGAAGAAGGAAATCGCACTCAAAGCCACCTCTTCTACAATTGAAGATGATGGTGAAGATGGTGAAGAGGATGATGAAAGTGTTGAGCTAAGTGAGGAGAATCTTAGTCTCCTTGTGAGAAAGTTTGGAAAATTCCTAAAGAAAAAGGGATTTCAAATAAGACCACCATTTCCTCAAAAGAAAGTGTATCACAAAGGAGAAGGATTCTCTACTCCTCCAAAATGTTATGAATGTGGAAAACCGGGCACATGAAAATGGAGTGTCCTATGTATCTCAAGAAGATGGAGAAGTTTGAGAAAAGGCCTTCCAAAGAAAAGAAAGGAAGGAGAGCATACATAGCTTGGGAGGACAATGACTTAAGCTCTTCCGATAGTTCAGAGAATGAAGAAGCTCATCTTTGTCTCATGGCTCAAGGAGAATAAAGTGAAGAGAGTGACACCGAGGTAACTTCTTCTAACTCAGAATCTCTACCTTTATATGATGAATTGCAAGATGTTTTTCAAGAATTGCATGATGAATCTTTGAGGTTCATAAAAATGGTTTTGTCCTCTAACAAAACAATTTCTTTATTGGTAAACAAAGTTTCTATTTTAAGTAAGGAGATAAATGAGCTTAAGATTGAAAATGAGACCTTAGGACTTATTGATGCTAATTCATTATGCATGACTTGTTCCTCACATAATAATACATCCATATCATTACCTTGCTCATCATGCAAAGCCTTTGAAAAAGAAATTGAAGATTTGAACAACACTCTTACAAAATTCACTTTTAGAAGAGACAATTTGAATGTGCTATTAGGGATACAAAAATGTGTTTTTCAAAAAGCTGGTTTGGGATTTAATCCAAATAACCATTAAAAGTCTTATAAGAATTTCTTTGTTTCCTCAAATAATTCAAGTAGTCCCTTTGTTAAATGTTTTCACTGTGGTAAGAAAGGGCATAGTGCATCCACTTGCAATGTTAGAAAGAACATAAACACTAAAGTTGGAATAAAAATGGTTTGGGTTCCTAAAGGCACCATGTCTAACTCTAACACACAAGGACCCAAGACAATTTGGGTACCAAAGGCTAAAACTTGAGTGTGTGTTGTAGGTGTGCTTGAAGACCAAGAGCTCAAGTGTATCTTGATAGTGGTTGCTCCAAGCATATGACCGATGATGGATCCAAGTTCTCCTCCCTTACCCACAAGAAACATGGTCATGTCACATATGGTGATAACAACAAAAGGAAGATTCTTGGAATTGGCAAAGTTAGTAAGATCCCTTCATCATCTATTGATAATGTTTTGTTTGTTAAAGGACTTAAACATAATTTGCTTAGTATTAGTCAATTGTGTGATAAAAGCAATAGAGTTATATTTGATTTTTCTTGTTGCATAATTGAGGGAAAGGATGATAAGCAAGTTAAGTTTGTTGGTCATAGGGTCAATAATATATATATGATTAGTCTTGATGATATTTCCTCAAATGATGCTAAATGCTTTATGAGTAAAGAAAATGACTCATGGTTATGGCATAGAAGAATTGCTCACATTCACATGGATCACTTAAACAAATTGGTTTCTAAAGAACTAGTAATTGGTCTTCCAAAACTTAAATTTGAAAAAGACAAACTTTGTGATGCATGTCAAAAGGGAAAACAAGTAAAGGTCTTTTTTAAAGCTAAAAATATGGTTTCAACTTCTAGACCTTTACAACTTCTGCACATGGATCTTTTTGGTCCCTCTAGAACTATGAGCTTTGGTGGGAATTACTATGCATTAGTGATTGTGGATGATTTTTCTAGATTTACATGGACATTATTCTTAGCCCACAAAAATGATGCTTTTCAAACATTTAAAAAGCTTGCCAAAATTATCCAAAATGAAAAAGGGTTTTTGTATTGCATCTATAAGAAGTGACCATGGTGGTGAATTTGAAAACCATGAATTTGAAACCTTTTGTGATGAACATGGCATTGAACATAATTTTTTTGCCCCTAGAACACCACAACAAAATGGTGTTGTAGAAAGGAAAAATCGATCTTTAGAGGAAATGGCAAGAACTATGCTCAATGAGGCCAACCTTCCTAAGTATTTTTGGGCGGATGTGGTTAACACCGCTTGTTATGTTATGAATAGAGCCCTAATAAGGCCAATCTTAAAGAAAACTCAATATAAATTGTACAAAGGAAGGAAGCCAAATGTGTCACATTTTCATGTCTTTGGGTGTAAATGTTTTGTCTTGAATAATGGAAAGGATAATTTGGGAAAGTTTGATGCAAAATCTGATGAGAAAATATTCATTGGCTATTCTATACATAGTAAGGCCTTTAGAATTTATAATAAATGAACTATGACCATAGAAGAGTGTATACATATTACATTTGATGAAACTAACCCAAATGAGCCGAGAAATGAGCTTGTTGATGATGTTGCAGAAATCTTAGCAAAAACGCACTTGGAAAATCAAGAGAAAGAGTCCAAAAAGCAAGAAGAGAGACTCCTTGATCACTCATGACAAAAAAATTCATAAATCTTGGATCTACCCAAGGAATGAAGGACTTTAAGATATCACCCTCTCGACAAGGTGATAGGTGATGTATCAAAAGGGGTAATCACTCGAAACTCACTTAGAGATACATGTAATCACTTAGCCTTTGTATCTCAAGTTGAACCTAAAGACATAAATGAGGTCATTAATGATGAGCATTGGATCTTGGCTATGCAAGAAGAACTAAACCAATTTGAGAGAAATCAAGTTTGGGAATTAGTTCCAAGGCCCAATGATCATCCTATAATTGGCACCAAATGGGTCTTTCGGAACAAACTTGATGAAACGGGCCTAATAATAAGAAACAAAGTTAGACTTGTAGCTAAGGGTTATAATCAAGAAGAATGCATAGATTATGAAGAAACTTATGCTCCCGTAGCTAGATTAGAGGCCATTAGAATGCTATTTACATATGCTTGCATCATGGATTTCAAACTCTATCAAATGGACGTCAAAAGTGCCTTTTAAAATGGTTTTATACAAGAAGAGATGTATGTGGAACAACCTCCTGGTTTTGAGGATTTTGAAATGCCCAACCATGTTTTTAAACTGAAAAAGGCCTTGTACGGCTTGAAACAAGCTCCTAGAGCTTGGTATGAAAGGTTGAGCAAATTCCTTTTAGAAAAAGGTTTTTCTAGAGGCAAAGTTGACACTACCCTTTTCATAAAACACAAAATGCATGACATACTTCTAGTTCAAATCTATGTTGATGGTATTATATTTGGAGCTACTAACAACTCTCTTTGTAAAGAATTTTCAAATATTATGCAAAGTGAGTTTGAAATGTCCATGATGGGTGAGCTCAACTTCTTCCTTGGTCTCCAAATCAAGCAAACAAGAGAAGGAACTTTCATAAGCCAATTCAAGTATTGCAAAGAGCTGCTCAAGAAGTTTGGTATGGACAATGTCAAGCATATGGCTACTCCTATGGGCACTTCTTGCTATTTGGACAAGGATGAAGGAGGTAAATCGGTAGAAATTACAAAATATAGAGGTATGATTGGCTCACTCCTTTATCTCACTGTAAGTAGGCCTAATATAATGTTTAGTGTATGCATGTGTGCTAGATATCAAGCTAATCCTAAAGAATCACACCTAAGTGCTGTTAAAAAAATAATGAAATATCTAATAGGCACATCACAAATGGGTTTATAGTACCCTAAAGATGCCTCATGTAACCTTATTGGGTATTCCGATTCTGATTTTGCTGGATGCAAAATGGATAGGAAGAGCACTAATGGGACATGCCACTTGCTTGGAAGCTCACTAGTTTCTTGGCATAGCAAGAAACAAAATAGTGTGACATTGTCTACAACTGAAGCTGAATATGTTGTAGCTGGGAGTTGTTGTGCTCAAATCCTTTGGATGAATCAATAACTCTTGGACTATGGTCTTGAGCTTGATCACATCCCCATAAGATGTGATAATGCTAGTGCAATTAATTTATCCAAAAATCCCATTTTGCATTCTAGGACTAAACATATTGAAATAAGACATCATTTCATTAGAGACCATGTTCAAAAGGGTGATTGTATGCTTGAATTTGTAGAAACCACTAAGCAACTAGTTGACATTTTCACTAAACCCTTAACAAAAGAAGCATTTTTCTATATAAGAAATGAACTTGGTATATTGGATCAATCATGCATAAATTAACTATTTGCTGCATAATCCTAAAACTAATGCATAACTTGTGATTTTCTGCATAATCATGCCACATTGCTGCATAATCTCTGAGTTTTTCATCATATTTGAATCCAATACTGACTTGAGCGTCGGAGATTTTCCCTAAGTTGTTTTGTAGGTGCTCCCTCATGTCCAAAACTCCCAAGCAACTCAATAACCTCACAATTTCACCAAAAAGGGTGTAATTCTTGGTAAAAATAGTAATTTTGAACAATTATGTGCTTTGAATCATAATATGATTAGATTATATGCTTGCATGATGATTTGAATTGATCTAAGATGCTCTGGAACTGATTTGAATGATTTAAAATTGATTCTATGCTGTTTGGAATGCAAAATCTGAGTTAAAGTGTGCTGGTAATCGATTATAATGCCTTTGTAATCGATTACACAGGTTCTGTTAAGCATGTAATCGATTACACAACTTTTGTAATCGATTACAATCAACTCAGAACTCAGGTAATCGATTACATCAACCATGTAATCGATTACAAGGAGCCCTAGAAGCATGGTAATCGATTACACTAAAAATGTAATCAATTACATATGAACCAGAACGCTTGTAATCGATTACAAACCCAATGTAATCGATTACACAGGGTTTTTTAAAAGGTTTCTGAGCGTGCAGAGCTTATTTCTCAAAAACTCTTCAACTCCTTCGTCTTCCTCCTTTGCTCCCACGCAACTCAAACCTCCCAATCTCTCTTTTCTCACTCAAATCTCCCTCAAATTCCTCTATTTCACCTCCCTCTAACTCAAAAACTCCTCTCCACCCTGCCCATCTCTCAAATGACATCACAATCCCTTACCCAAAACTCCCCATCACCACTCACGAACACTATCTTCACTTCTCTGCCCTAAACTCATCCCTCCCTCTTTCCTCACTCATCTCTAAACATTTTCCACTCATCTCACTCTCCTCTTCCTCATCAAATGGCTGAATCCTCTCATCGTTCAAAGCGCCCGAGAATAGGGGTTGCCATTGGAGGGTCCTCAAGTGGAGCTTCACGCAACATTTCTGGCCTAGACCTCACTCGCCACTTCTCCACCGTGATGAGAGCTGAGTTGTTCCAGAAGAACTTCCAGCTATGCAAGATTATTTCCCCCGGGTATCTTCCCATCACCTTTTGTGAGAGTGAGCCTCTGGAGAGTTTTAGAACCATTGAGAACTTAGGATTGCTGGGTTTCCTTAGTGTAGAGAAGGCTATCTACCCAAACCTAATGAGAGTTTTTTATGCAAATCTGAAATTTGAAGATGATTGCTTAATATCTGAGGTGAAAAAGTAATAAATCAAGATAACTATGGCTGAGTGGTATAGGCTGACGAAGCTCACTCCTGATGGAGCAAACTTCTGTGGAAATGCCAATATCTGGGGTCATGAGTTTGAGCATAAGGCTGCTCTTCGTTCGCTGATTAGGACTGGTTACTATCCCCCCAGGGATCCCAAAAAGAGAATCATGGCCACTGGCCTAACTATGAAGAACAGGGTTCTCCACTATCTTTTGGTCAGGGGGTTGATTCCCAAGGGAAGGAATTACTCCCAGGTTCTCAAGGATGATGTGGTGTCCCTATGGGCAATGACCACTGGGAGACCAATAAACTGGGGTTTCTACATTATAGAGCACATGTTGGATGTTAAGAAAAAGAAGAACTCTGCTCTCCCTTTTGCTATACTGGTGACAGCCATCCTAGAGCATTGTCGCATTTCCCTGGCTGAGGAGTCCAAGGACACCAGCTCAAAAGGACCACAATCCATTAGCTTGCATACCTTGAAAAAGCTTCAGCTCTACAAAGTCGATGATAGGTGGCACTACATAGCCCATGGTACCTTTGGACATATCCATCATAATCCGGATAGTGATGATGATGAAGAGGCTCAGCATCCTGCCCCTGCTTCTGCTCCAACTACACTAGACCTCTTGCTCCAAGAGATGCGAAACCTGAGTGCTACTGTAGACACACGCATGGATTGTATTGAGCAGAAGATAGATCACCTTGAGCTGAGGATGGACTACTCCGATCAGGAGCTTTCCTCCATTCGATCCCTCCTGGGTGGACCTCATATTCCTCTGAGTGCTGCTGCTGCACCTCCCACATCCTCTGCCTCTCCTGTTCCCCTGTCCTTTGTTGGTCCATCTGGCGTCCCTGCTGAAAATGAGGAGCTCCTAGACTCTGAGGACGATCTTGAGCCCGGCGATGATAATGTTGATCTAGGAGACATTGCTACGGATCCAGACAGTGACAGTGAGGCTACTGATAGTGATCATAGCCTATTGTCCTGATGTTTCTCATTGTTATTTGCTTATGACTACATTGTATTTTTTCTTTTTGGCTCATTTATATAACATTGGTATACATTTTTGGTGTTTTTGGTTATTGGCTATACTGGTTATGATAAGTTACATTGTACGTGTTTTTTAATGATATATGAACTTGAATCAGCTTTGATTCTATTCTCTGAAAGTTTGGCTTTTTGAAAATTAGTTGGATTGAATATTCTCTTTGGGTTTCTTGTTTTGGCAATACTTAGGAAATCATGAAATATAGCTGAAATGCTGTCTATTTTTTTAAATGCTTATGTCTTTTTGATAATGCCAACAGAGGAGAGAATAGTAAAAAATGAAATGAAAAATGAAATCTAATTAAGGTTGCATGTGAAAAATGAAATCTAATTAAGGTTGCATGTGTATGGGGGAATTATTGAGCTTTTGAGCTCTTAAGCTTTTTAACATGAAAAATCTAACTCAATATCATGCATAAACTCTAGGGGAGCATTGCACCTAAATCTCTGTTATATAAAAATGTAAAAACTCTTTTTTTTCCTATGATCAGTTTGTCATCATCAAAAAAGGAGAGAATGTGAATGCTTATATCCCTAAATCATGTCAAATGGTTTTTGATGATAACAAAGGCAAAAGTGAAGATCAAGTGCAAAAGTGAAGATCAAGTGCAAAAGAAAAGATCAAGATCAAAGAAAGAAGTCAAGAGGTTTATTTAGTTATAATACTTAGAACATTAATATTAAATGCTCTCAAGATTTCTCAAATGATTTTTCAATATATCATTTCAAAATAAGTGGGAAAATTCAAAGCTAAACATGTTTTTCAAGAAAATTGAGTTTCAATCTTAAAATCTAACACTCATAAAAGGATTTATGTTTAATCAAATGTCTTGAGGTGTTAGAAATGGCTTACAAGCTTTATTGGACTTGAAAAATGTGTTCAAAGGCCAATGTAATCGATTACATGATGTTTGTAATTGATTACACAGCAAACAGAGGCCTTATAATCAATTACATGATCAATGTAATCGATTACAAGCAAGTCAGAGGCCATGTAATCGATTACAATAAGCCCAGAAAGGTAAGAACACGTTCAAAGAGTCATTTAATCGATTACATAGATATTGTAATCGATTACACAGCAAGACAGAAGTCATGTAATCGATTACATGGATATTGTAATTGATTACAAGCAAGTCAGAAGTCATGTAATCGATTACACAGAGCCCAGAAAGCCAAGAACACGTTGGAACAACAATGTAATCGATTACATTTGTTATGTAATCGATTACACGCATCCTGACAGTGTCCAATGGCTATATTAAATGCATTTAATGCTTGGCTAAAACCCTCCAACGGCTCCATTTATTGCAAAACTTATAAATACCAATGTTGGGTCTTCATTAGAAGTTGACCTTGAACCAAAAACTGATTACCAATACTTCAAAACGTGATTCAATCCTAAAATCCATTCTTGCTCTGTTTTTGTGAAAAACGTGGGTTAATCTTTAAGAGCATATTAGAGCTTCAATTTGTGATCATCTACTCTAGTGAGAGTTTCATTTGATCAATCTATATTGCTTTGTAAAGAGGGTGAAACATCCCTCCAAAAGTGTAAAGGGTGAGGTATCCCTTAGTTGAAGAGACTCAAGCTCCAAGGGTAAGGTATCCCAAAGTGTTGAGTGCTCAAGGTTGTAAAGGTTATCAAGCACCTATTGAAACTTGAAGAAATAGTGGAAAATCTCTAGCAGTTGCTTGAGAACTGGACGTAGATCACAAGTGGATTGGTGATCGAACCAGGATAAATCATTGTGTTTGTTTTCTCTAAACCCTCCTCTTTACATTGAGCACTGTTTTATTGAATTACTTGAATATTGGCCTCTTTGGCTATTGCATTTATAAGTAAAAGTGTTTATCTCTTGTATCCGATCATCTCTAATCATCAATTAGCTTCAACGAAAATTGTTTATCAAACGATTTGCGAAAAGATTTGCGAACTTGTTTTTCATACTCAATTCACCCCCCCTCTTGAGTATTGAGGCCACTTGGTAACATTAATTTGTTTGAATCACAATCACATACATTAAACACAATGGCTGAAAATGAAAGTGTACATGATGAACCTGAAAATCAACCGTTGCGAACCATGCATGAATATTTGCAACCATCTTGAAATTCTTGTCTTTTGACTCAATGCTAACAATTTTAGATTTAAGCCAGGTATGATTTCATTACTTTCTAATTTCTATGGTTTAGAATCTGAAAGTTCATATTTATATCTAAAAGAATTTGAGAAAGAATGTATCATTTTTAATGACTAAACTTGCACTAAAGAGATTTTTAAACTTAAATTGTTTCCTTTTTCTTTGAAAGATAAAGCAAAAACTTGGCTTAACGCTTTGAAACCAAGATCAATTGGTACATGGCAAGAAGTGTAAGATGAGTTTTTAAAGAAATTTTTTTCAACACATAAAACTAATGCTTTGAAAAGACAAATCCAATTTTTTTTTCCAAAATTCAAATGAAGCATATTTTCAAGGTTGGGAACATTTTAAAAATTTGTTAAATTCTTACTCACATCATAGTTTTGAAAAATGGCGCACTATAAGCTTTTTTTATGAAGAGTTAACATCTGAAACTAAACAATTTGTGAAAACAATGTGCAATGATGAGTTTTTTGATAAAGAACCTGAAGAAGCTTTAGATTATTTAGACTATTTGGCTGAAAATTCTTAATCTTGGCATGATATTAATCATTCTAAAAATTCAATTAGATATAACATTGCAAATGCTAGTAAAGAAAAATATCATCTTAGTTAAGAAGAAGATCTAAATGCTAGGTTTGTCAGTTTGACTAGAAAGATTGAAGTCATGAAATCAGGGAAAGTGAAAGAAATCAAATCTATACAAAATAAAAAAAATTGTGGCATTTGTGATGAATTAGGATACTCAACAAATGAATGTCCAAAAATTCCTATTTTTAAATAAGTTGTGCATGAGAAAGTAAACGCAATGAACAATTTTAAAAAGTCATTCACTTCTTTTTTTTCAGATTCATACAAATCCGGGATAGAGAAATCACCCGAACTTTAGTTGGAGGACTAATAATCAGGCACAATTTATGCAATCACCACCTCCTCAGGCGCAACTAGATTCACAAAATTCTTAAGGATATGCACCTTATGTCCCACGATATAGGAAAAACCTTGAAGGAACATTGCATGCATTCATGGAAAAGTAAAAGGCCATTAATAACCAAAATACTCAAGTCATAATTGACATAAAAGATAATCTTGCTAAACTTTCTTCTGCACTCACCATTCATGAGAAAGGAAATTTTTTTTTTCAACCTCAACCGAATCTCAAGGGTCAGTACAACCTAAATGATGGTAGTTGTGAAAGCCAACAAATAGATCAAGTCAAGTCAGTGATCACTCTTAGGAGGGGAAAGGTTATTAAAAAATGAAGTCCTGAACCTTGCGAGATAGATGATGGATCAATTCTCAAAGATAAGGAAGGAGTTGATAAGCCACCTGGCCAAAAAGAGACCAAACTATCACCTTCACCCTCATATCCTCAAGCATTAAACAATTCAAGTAAATTGAACCTTAGCACTAAAATTTTTGAAATTTTTAAACAAATGAAGGTCAATATTCCTCTGTTAAATGCTATTAAATAGGTTCCCTCTTATGCCAAATTTTTGAAGGACCTATGCATTGTTAAAAGGAAACTAAATGTGAAAAAGAAAGCTTTTTTAGCTGAACAGGTAAGCTTCATTCTTTAAAATAATAATGCGTTGAAATATAAAGACCCTGGTTGTCCTATAGTTTCATGCATTATTGGAGAACATAAAATTGAACGAGCTCTACTTGATCTTGGTGCTAGAATTAATTTGCTTCCATATTCAATTTATCAACAACATAACCTGGGTGAGTTAAAAGTGACTTCTATAACTCTTCTACTTGCCGATAGATTAGTTAAAATTCCAAAAGAAATAGTGGAAGATGTGTTAGTACAAGTTAATAAATTCATATATCCTGTGGATTTTATTGTCTTGGAAACTAAACCTATGGTTAATAGTTGCAAGTCAATTCCTGTTATTTTAGGTTGCCCATTTTTTGCAACATCTAATGTTTTGATAAATTGCAAAAATGGAGTGGTGAAGCTAACATTTAGAAATATGACACTGGAACTTAATGTTTTCAACATGTGCAAGCAACCGCAGAAAGTCTATGATGAAAAGGAGAAAGTTGAAGGGATTTAGGCCATTATAGTTGATCATCTTCAAACTAGGAGTTCTTCTGACCCATTAGAAATTAGTTATGCAATTAGATGATAATATTTCTGAAATATGTTCTTTGTTTGATTGTACACAGGTAATGAAATACAAAGGATAAAAGCTGAGATTTGAAGAGCTAAAACCTATGAATGATAATACCCATGAAGAAGTACCCACACTGGAACTAAAGTCATTACCTGCTTGGTTGAAGTACACACTTTTGGCCGAGGAACAAAGCTTTCTAGTGGTAATTTCCTCATGTCTTACCAAAGAACAAGAAGATATGTTGATAGAAGCACTTAAAAGGCATAAAAGTACAATTGGATGGACATTAAAGGACATAAAAGGTATTAATGCATTAATTTGTACACATAGAATACATTTAGAGGATAATGTTAAAATATCTCAATAACCTCAAAGAAGATTAAATCCACACATAAAAGAGGTAGTTAGAGCTTAAGTTCTTAAATTACTTGATGTTAGAATTATCTAACCTATCTCTAATAGCCAGTGGGTAAGCCTTACACAAGTTGTGCCTAAGAAATCTAGAATAACAGTAGTTAAAAATAAAAAAGGTGAATTAATATCTATGCGAGCCTTATCCAATTGGCGTATGTGTATTTATTTTAGAAAATTAAATACAGCTACTAGGAAAGATCATTTCCCCTTTGTCATTTCTTGATCAAATTCTGCAAAGAGTAGCAGGACATCCTTACTACTATTTTCTTGACGGTTATTCAGGGTATAATCAAATACCAATTGCATTAGAGGATCAAGAAAAGACCATGGTTACCTCAGGAATAGTGTTAGGTCATGTGATATCTTCTAAGGGAATTGAAGTTGATAAAGCTAAAGTTGAATTAATTGCTCATTTGCCTGTAGAAGTTTCTTTCCCCCAATGATTTAATATGTTAAGTTTTAATGATGACAACTACAAGACAAAAAGAATGATGCTTATGCTTCATAGATGTGCTTAATAGATTATATTGGATCATGCATGATTATGTACTTTATCTAGTTATATTTCACTTAATAATCATATAATGAAATATGTGTAACATTCTTTATATAATATATATAATATTATTTTTTATGAGTTATAATGAATTAATATTGGATTGGACTCTATTTAAATGAAGATATGCAAAGTGTTCTTTGTTGCATTCTATATAGAGTATATTTATTAGTAAATTGATAAATGTCTTATTTGGATGTGTCTATCAAATTCTTATATGCATGTTAGACTAACTAGAGTTATATATTTATAAATTATGCATATGAAGATATTGAGTTATGAATTTGGATTAACTATATTTGTTTTAAGTGAGTAATACTTTGTAGGATAGTCCAAGTACCAAGAGTAAGCATTGCAATAAGAAAGCAAAAGATCACAACTATGTTCAACTCAAGAAGAATGAAAATGATAAAGATGTTCCAAGCATTTGCAAGATTTGAAGAGAAGAAATTTTTGGAAGCTTGGATTACATCAAGAAGCCTAAGGACTAGAATTGATGATGGCAAGATCAAGTCCAAGATCATCAAGAATAGTTTATAGGACTTAGATCTTATGTAAATGTAAATAGGAATCACACTGAGCTCAAATATATTTTCAAATCTTTACAAATGGTTTTCACATGCTAAAATGCCCAACAAACATGTTTTGAAAAGCTAGTCTTGGTGGTCGTTCAAATCTATGAAAAATAGTCAAGTTTGTGTTTTGTAAAGCTGACCTTTGGGTTACTCTTTTAATCATGACTTTCAAAATATTTTGAGATTTGTTCTAAAACTTGTTTAAATAAACTCAAAAATATTTCCAATGAGTGGTCATTTTTTTTAAACAAATGAGAAATGAAGAAGTTATGACCATTTAAAGTCAATTTTCGAAACTAGAGTGCTATAACCGATTATAGAATATTCATAACAGGTTATTAACCAAGTCAGAAGCATTTTTCATGTTTTTAAAGCTCATAACCGATTATGGAATATCCATAACCGGTTATTCACCAAGTCAGAAGCATTCATCATGTTTTTAAAGCTCATAACCGATTATGGAATAGTAATAACAGATTATATGGGTAGCAAAAATAGATTTCCAATGGCTCTTTTTGAGCATTTAATGCTCCCAACCACCATCAACGGCTCTAAAATGCATTGGGCTATAAATGATAGTGTTTGGGCATAAAAGACAAGTGTGAAAACAATATGAAAATGATTCTTGAGCATTGAACATGAATTTTACCATCGTTTCATCAAATATTCAGTTTTGAGCTTAAAAGTGTGAATCAAGACCCATAGAGTTTCAATTAGTATTTTTCACTCTTGAGAGAGTTTTAATTCATCTATACTCTGTGTAAACTATAAAAGAGGGTGAGGTACCCCTTGAATTTGAGGCTTAAGCACAAAGGGTGAGGTATCCCAAGGTGTGTTGAGTGCTCTACTTTGTAAAGGTTTTCAAGCACCTGTTCAAGCTTGAAGGTTTAGTGAAAAATCTCAAGTGATTCACTTGAGGACTGGTCGTAGGCCACAAATGGTTAGTGGCTGAACTTGGATAAATCTTTGTGTTTGCTCTTCTCAACTCTATCTCTTTACATTTGTGCTTTAACTATATATACTTGAGTTAAACTTGATATCTAGCTTATTTACTTAATTTATCCTTTAACCCAAGTTGTATTTGAGTAATCTTTAATAGTTGTTCCTTTATTATGCATGTTCCGTTGCATTTATTAATTGAGTGATTAAAAATGCTTAATTTCTTAATGTTGTTATAAAATTTTGTAATCACCCAATTCACCCCCCTCTTGGGTGATGGTTGTCATGGCTAACATTGCCTTCCCCAAAAATAGTCAGAGAAGTTCGTTCCTTTTTAGGACATGCAAGATTTTATAGAAAATTTATTAAGGACTTTAGTGTCATATCTAGACCATTATGTAATCTTCTAACAAAAGATGCACCATTTGATTGGACTCACGATTGTCAGAAATCTTTTAAAAAATTAATCAGTCTTCTGACATCTGCTCCTATCATACAATCCCCTGACTGGTCTTTGCCTTTTGAGTTAATGTGCGATGCTAGTGATTTTGTTGTTGGCGCTGTTTTAGGTTAGAGAAAGGAAGGTAAGCCTCATGTAATTTATTATACAAGTCGAACTTTGAATAGTGCACAAATGAATTACACCACTACTGAAAAAGAACTACTTCCTGTAATTTTTGAGTTGGATAAATTTTGAGCTTATATAATTAGTTCTTCTACTATTATTTTCACCGATCATACTGCTGTTAGATATTTAATGTCTAAGCAGGATGCCAAACCTAGGTTGATACGGTAGATTTTGTTGCTTTAAGAATTCAATATCACAATAAAAGAAAAGAAAGGAGTCAAAAATGTTGTTGTAGATCATTTGTCTAGACTCACAATAGACTCATCTTTTGATAACACACCTAGCAATGATTCTTTTCCAGATAAATTTTTATTTTCTGTCAATTCTATGCCTTAGTCTGCTAATATAGCCAATTTTTTTGTAACAAAAAAGATGCCTCCTCATTGGACACACCAAGACAGAAAAAAGTTTTTGACTGAGGTGAAAAATTTTTATTGGGATGACCCATATTTGTTCAAATATTGTCTTGATCAAATCTTTCAGAAATGTGTACCCGACAGTGAGGTAGGTAATGTTAGTAAATTTTATCACTCAGAAGCATGTGAAGGTCATTTTTCATCAAAGAAAATAGCTACAAAAATCTTGCAGTATGGATTTTATTGGCCCACTTTATTTAAGGACAGTTATACTTTTTGCAAAAGTTGTAAAATTTTTAGAAATTGGGTTCCATTTCTAAACGAGATATGATGCCTCTGAACCCTATCATTATCATTGAAATTTTTGATTGTTGGGGAATTGATTTCATGGGTCCATTTCCATCATCATTTGAATTTGTGTATATTTTGGTTACAGTTGATTATGTCTCAAAATGAATTAAGGTGATTCCATGTCAACACAATGATCATAAAAATGTTCTTAAGTTTTTAAAAGAAAATGTTTTGACTCGATTTGGAATCCCTCGAGCTATCATCAGTAATGGGAGAACACATTTTTACAATAAACCATTTGAATTCTTAATGAAGAAATATGACATTACCTACAAAATCACCACCCCTTATCATCCTCATACACGTGGACAAGTAGAATTAGCAAATAAGGAGATTAAACAAATTTTAGAAAAAATGATTAACCCAAATCGTAAAGATTGGTCTTTAAGGCTAAACGATGCACTTTGGACTTACCGTACTACTTTCAAAACATCTTTATGCATGTCACCCTATCAATTAGTCTATGAAAAACCTTGTCACTTGCCTGTAGAACTAGAGCATAAAGCATTTTGGGCCATTAAAGCTTTCAACTTAAATCTTGATAATGCTTGCAAGTTATGCAAATTACAATAAAATGGACTTGAGGAATTGAGACATGATGCATATGAAAACTCAAAATTTTATAAAGTTAGATAAAAAACTTTTCATGACAAATTAATTTTGAGAAAATCTTTTGAAATTGGTCAAAACGTTCTGCTTTATAATTCTCGTTTTCGCCTATTCCTTGAAAAATTGAGATCTAGGTGGACTGGCCCTTTTATTGTCAAACATGTGTATCCTCATGGTGCCATAGACATTGAGAACCCTAGGAATGGTAATGTGTTTAAGGTCAATGGACAAAGACTCAAACTATTTCTGGAAAACTAAGTTGTTGAAGTAGAATTCATCTCTCTTTCTAATTCATGTTATGAGAAGAATTTATTTTAATTTTGTTACTTTCTTTTTGCAGTTCTTTATGACCTCAGTTAAGTGGCAGATAAGTACTCCGTGACTCAAGTTAGTTTGTTTTTCAGTTTCTCATAATAACTGATTCCTTCTCCTTTAAAATAGATGTCATTCTCTCGAATTTAAGAAAGTATTTTCCTTCTCTTCCTCAAAATACTCTAACAAAAATCTACAAAACTAGGTGTAAAAGATTGAGACTGTTAATGCACAAGGGCAACCCAGAAGATATATGTTGGATAATCGAAGCAAATGTTCGTTTAGCAGGTGAATCTTCAAATTCATTTGTCTTATACATGTCGAGTCTTGGTAAAAGTTCGTATTCTAAAAGGAAAAGAGCGAAAAGAATGTAAGTTTGTCACAAATGTGTGTGATGGAATTGTAACACGCGATTTCGTTCTTTGGGGATGGTTTCCGCAATCTGAGAAGATAAAATATACTTTATTAAGAATAGAGTGAGTAAGGAGTCATTAAATGATATCTTATTGACTCTTGAGACACATTCTTGTGGAGTTGTACATCGTGAACTTTTTAATTTGTGGAATCTCTTCAGGGATAAGCAAAAGCGTTACAATCTTGGGAATCTGACTCAAAAAGACTTTTTTTACCAATTTATAAAAAAATTGGATGGAAAGCTTATCCTCGACTCATAGAAGGCATTTAAGTCTTTACTGGACGTAAAACTAGAGGAAGATGTGAGCCACAATCACAATAACATGTATATATTATCTTATCCATCTCCTAAAAAAAAGGGCGATTGAAAGTGTACCATGCTCTTAATTGAGTGTGGAGCCCCTGCTAGTGGCAGACCTGTCATTGACTTGGGTGGACCTTTGCATGTCGGTCATTAAATAAGGTTCGTGTACCATGCTCTGTAGAGAGCCACACTCCACAACCCAATGTTCACCATCTGGGCGCTGTGGAGTTGATGGACAGGCAGAAGCGTCTCATTCTAGTTATTAGTGAGAAGTAACCTGCTGCTGCCAAAGCATAAGAGACATCTGAGCTTGATCCTCCTTTTTATTAGAAGAAGCTCTCAGCGCCCTGGGATGGGGCGTTTTGGATCTTGGACATTGTGGGTTTCATATTTTAACATCTTTGTTGATGTTATAAACCCAAGTGTGAGCGCTCCAGATTCCAGACCCAGGATGGAAAGCCTCGATAACTTCTTTCTTTTCTTCAAATAAACGGGAGTGAGAGCCTAGCCTCCAGTTTTGGACTGGTTCCATCACTAGTTTTCTTTCAAAGAAATAAAAAATAAAATAAAAAAATAAAAAAATTGTGTTTCTTATTTTCAAACTTTTCTGACAACAGCCAACCTACCCATTTAGGTGTTATCATTACCTTTTTCCATTCTCTTTCCTATTTAAACACTCCATTTTCTTCACTTTCCTCTAACTCATAATCATTCAAAGGGAGTGTGAGTGTAGAAATGGAGGGAGCTTCTGTTCGTAGACTTACCAATATCTGTGTATTTTGTGGGTCAAGTTATGGGAAGGGTTTAGAGTTTGTAAATGCAGCAAGCACTATTGGTTGAACACTTGCTGCGAGGAATATTCGTGTGGTATATGGGGGAGGTAGAATTGAGTTAATGGGGGCTATATCACTTTATGCACATCTAAGATGTGGTCAAGTTTTAGGTATCATTCTTGCACATTTAACTCAAAAAATATCATTGGAAAGACAATTGGGATGGAACTTCTAGTATCATCTATGCATAGACGAATGAGGACAATGCTTGAAAACTCTGATGCATTCATTGCCTCACTGGGTGATTTTGGTATTTTGGAAGAAGTTTTTCAAATTATCTCTTGAGTCCAACTGAACATCCACCATAAACCCATAGATTTGTTGAATTTTAATAATTTCTTTGATAATTTAATATCTTTTTTTAACTATGCTGTGGAACAGAACTTTATCACACATTCGGCAAGATGACTCCTTATATATGCTTCCACTGTTGATGAATTAATTGATAAATTATAAAATTTTGTTTATGAACTTGATCCAGTAATAGCTCAGATAGATTGGTCACAAGGAAGCAGTAAGGAAGGTAGCAAGGAATGTGGGTTTGATCTGACACTTTATTTATAACTTTCCTTTACCTTTAGTTTTATTCATCGTACTTTATTTTTGTTTAAATTTGTGTAAGGTTTCTCTTTTTAGTAATTGTCACAACATGTAATATCTTCTATCCTTTAGCTATCTATGTTTTGACATTGAGGACAATGTTGTGATCTGGTTGGGGGGAAGAATAGTTTAAGTGAAAACAAAAAATAAACAAAAAACAAAAATAAAATAAAATTAGGGAAGTGTGTTTATTGATATGTTTGTCAGCAACTTACTAACAATAAAACTAATTAAGGATGACAAAGTAAGGAGTAAATTATGCCCTTGAGGTAAATTTACTCTTGAGACACATCTAAATTGGTGGTAGAGTAAGGAGTAATTAGGTAGATAATTATTTTATGTAGAAGTAGCAATTCAAATTCAGGGAATATAGCATGATTGAATAAATTATCTTATTTATTAAAAATCATATGCTTGGTTATGGTTGTTGAATTGGTGGATTGAGAATGATAAAAATATGCTTTGTGAGATTTTGAGCCTATTGATGAATGGATTGAACATTTGCACCATTCTTTTCTTTCTTGTGTGATTTTCACTCATGGAATTGTTACTTTAGAACTTGCTTTAATTCTTTTTTAGGCTACATTTTTATATGCTTACATAAATATGATTGAGACATTTTTCTTGAAATAACTACTTTAACCAAATAGCCAATCGTGCATACTTTCCTTTACTTAACCCCTTTGATCTTATTTAATTATTCCTTGTTTCTAGCTCATTATATACCTTAAATGAAAAACCAATGTCTTACCCAACCTTAGGGAATAAGAGAGCATTGACTTTGTTATTAGATAAGTTCTTGAACAAGTGTGGGGGTGTCTATGCAAAATGGTTGATGAAAAAGGAAAGGGTAGCCATGTTAAAAAAAAAAAAACAATGTGTAAAGAAAAGCCAACAAGGCAAAAAGGGAAGGGAAAAGAATATGTAAAGGAAATTTGCATTATGTTGGGATGAACTTTTCATATTGTTATTTTAACTCAACCCTAATATTCTTTTATTCTCTTTGATATTTAACTTGTCATATTCATATTACCCCCTTCTTTTACCTTGACCCCATTACTACCTTAAATAAAGTCCTCTTGATTTGTGTGTGCATGTGTTTTGAGTAGTGGAGAAGTATAAGATAAGCAAACTTATGGTAGTGCAATTTTTCATGGTTTTAATTGAGTGAAATACTTACCTTTTAAACACTTAAGGGATTGAGAGTGAATCTTATGAGGATCTATCATTCTTGACTTATGCTTTTCAATTGAAGTTTCATTGCTTGTTAGTTTGAGATGTGAAGAAACGCTACCTCATAAATGTTTTGATCCCTTGAATATTTGGTTGCTCTTCTTTCTTATAAACTTTTGAATTCTTGAATATTATTGAAAATTGAGTTTTTTAGAATTTTTAACTTTTGAATTTGTGTTATTTTTCTTTGTTCCTTAGTTTTGGTCTTATGTGCTTTGCCATAGAGTGCAAAAGCTAAGTGTGAGGGAATTTGATAGCAATATATTTTATTCATTTTATAATCCTTTCACTTGGCTTTTTAAGGTACAATTAGGCTTAATTAAGTTAGTTTTGTTACATTTTATGATATTGATTTTAATTGGATCATTGAAGGAATTATTGCTTGAATTGACTTAAATTTGACTAATTGGCAACGTTTAGTAAACTGACTATAATTTGAGTTGCAAATATCTAGTTGATGTGATTCTAGACTTGTAGAAAGTTAAGATAATTCTCTACAACTTTCATAAAGACCTCAAGAGATAAATCACACATTTGGATCATTTAAATTAGAGTTGAAGAAAGAACTAGAGTGCTGATCCTGAAAACTTGACCTCTGCACACTCATCAGCCCATTTCTTGAGCTATAAGAGTTCAATTAACACCAAACTAATGGCATTGGAAATTTAAGACCTAAATCTACAACTTTCATGAAGAATACAAAAGTCATTTCGGAAGTATAGTAGGTCATATTAGGCCTATAAGTCAGAACTGAGGAGTTCTTGCTAGGCCTAAATAGTGTACAAATATTGGGCTATATCTCGAGCTGTAAGAATGATATTGGGCTAAAACTAGTGGCATTGGAAAGCTAATACAAAATCCTACAACTTTGATGAAGACCACTTTTCCATTTTCAGATAACAACCATGAGTTTAGCATCGAATCATTTGGGAGACAAGTATCTCAATAAATTTTCACTCATTTACAATTATCAAATAACTCCCTTGACATTTTTCACTCATTATCAAATAACTCCATTA
The DNA here is from genome assembly GCA_029884595.1 of Ormosia semicastrata. Lineage (NCBI taxonomy): Eukaryota > Viridiplantae > Streptophyta > Magnoliopsida > Fabales > Fabaceae > Ormosia > Ormosia semicastrata. The sequence goes on from JAQQTO010000045.1 coordinate 5,859,725, forward strand.
TCATTTTGTTTTCCTCAAGCTCTATAAAAGGGAGCATTGGCTGCTCATTTGATCATCTTAGCTTAGAGATCAAGATCATGCTATTGTGTTATTTATTTCTCTTGTAGTAATTTTCTTTTGTTCTAAATAGAAGTTATGTTCATCTTCATCTTCTTCTCTCTTTCTTTCTTCTAGTTTATAAGTAACTAATTTTCATTTTGCTTAGGTAAAAGGGTAAAGCTTTTAGTAATAAATTAAGGTTAGATTAATTTCTTTCTTGTACTTGAATGATGTATTATCAAGTGATCATTATATGTGTTGTATTTTGTTTCCAATCAATTTAGAAACTCTCCTTGTAAAGTGGAGATCATGATTCACTATAGACAAGAGGTTAGCACAATGAATGCTTGAGCCTATTTACAAGTGTTGGTGTTAGTGAATAATTAAAAGAACCATAATATAATTACATATATAATCTTAATTGAACTTTGAATGTTGTATTTTCTGATTAGAACCTCCGTTATGTGTGAATTTCAATTGAGTCATAAAAAGAAATAATTTTGGATCTTCTAACTCAAGCAAATCTTTTTTTTTTCATTTGTGAATAAATTTTATTGTTGTGACAAATCTTTTTCTTACCTCAAAGAATCTTTCTTCCTCAATTCCCTATGGATCGACATCGGACTCCCGAGAATTTGTTACTTAAAACAACTTGTACTTGGGTTTACAACTTATAATTCGCATTAGGATGTCGGCCCAGATGAACCTATATTGAAAGTTATTTGCTACTCTTACATACTTGGTGTTATTGTATCTGTTAATAAATCTTGTTGAACCTCTTTGGGAGTGTTGCTAGCAACTAGTAAGATAATGTTCTCGACATATGGGGAATTGAGGTTTGAGATAGAGCAAGGGACTTCCACTATCTCACCAATATCTTTGATCTCAGGCAATTGAAAGGCTAAGGTTGATGGCAAAGGAACTTCCACCATAGAATCAACCATTGAAAGAGATGAGAAATGTTGCGAGACATTGTCCAATAAAACTAAGACACCTATTGGACTATCAGTAACAAATGGTTAGGTGGATTCTTGGTGTAGTGACTCCTTGTTAGATGGCTTTTGGATTCATTGTCCCACTTGTGAAGCTTTCATAGATGCTTTAAATCTATGTTCCTTTATTACATCAGCCATCTTATCTTTGATGAAATAGGGGCAAAGCTTTTCCACATGCCCTATCTTGCCATAGTAGAAATAAAAAATAGGCATATCGTCATTGCGAAAATCAATCCACGTCTTACCTGCATTATGAGTGGATAGAGAGATTCCATGTTTTAGAGGTTGGTTAACATCTATAGTTGCCAACGCTTTGGGGATAAAGCCATGGTTATCCTTAATGTAGAAAAAGGCTTGCTTCTTGGATAGGGCCCAATCTTTCACTGAGCTTCCTTCCAATATCCTTAATTTTGTACTATCCAGGAAAACCCCCAACACAGGACCCAAAAGGGAACAAGGTTGAAGCCATAAGAATCAAGATCATGATCTGGATCCTAGCATTTGATAACCAAGAGTTAGCCTTTGTAGTTCCATTGCTGCCTTCTCAAGACCATGTAAGCTTCTACCTCTTCCTTGAAATAGAAATAGTATATCTTCGATTCAATTTCTTCACACTAGAGCCCTTTAGGGTTATTCTAAATTCCAATGAGCATTATGACGAGGGTTGCATGGATATGAGGTCAGTTAGAGAAAAACTTTCCTATCTGACTCTGCTTCAAGGTTTCCTCGTGGTTAGGAACCACCAAATTGTCCAAGGACACCACTTCTCCTTCATTGTCAAGGCTAACAGGATGGTTTAATGGTGGTGCCATGGTTGATGGACGACTAGCGAAGGGGGATGAGGAGGACAAGAGCATATCAGATGAAAGGTTGGGAACGATCTTTAAGAGCCTAGACGAAGAGCAACCGAACAACGATGTTGGTTGACTCGATCATAGGCTGAATAGTAGAGATTGCTTCGAACAGAATAGGGAGAAAGCAATGGACAGGGCTGAGTAACATATAAATAAAGAAAGAATGGAGCCATATATGTAGAATAATATTTTAAATTGAACAAGACAGGATGGCTCAACATGTTGGACTGTGAATCGTGTTGAGAATTCAAGTATGAGTTCTAGAGCTATTAAAATAGGTCGACTTATTGGGTCAGTTTGAATAGCCTAATAAAAAGTAAGGAATGGGCTAGAAAAATTCAAACTCGAACTTAATTTAGCTCAACGTGGCTTGAATTTCAATTATTTTTTTAATCTAATAAGGCACACCAAAAAGAATATTACCATTTTTTGCTTGAAAAACTAAAATCCAATTGACAATTACATTATTTATCTAATTTATTTATCATTGCCCAAAACTAAAACTAAGTAACTCAAATTTCCTATTTTTCACTTATTTAATTTTTTTAAGATTAAATTCATTATTTGAAAGAAAAAAAATTGTCAAGCTAGTGAGTCAGCCCACCTAACCTGCAATCTGCAACTCGCAACGGATTGGGCTAGACTAGAAAAATGCTAACTTGAAACATACTTGGCCTGGCCTAGCCCATTTTGACAACTCTAATGAGTTCCAAGTGGATATATAGGTAAAAAGAAGTTTCGCATTAGAAAGGAATGGACAGTGTGAAGATTTTATAAGTGTATGGACCCATGAACTTAATGCATTAAGATTTTGGGTTGAGATGTGGTGTTAGCCCATTATTATGGTTCCTCCTTAAGTTCATTCAAATTAAAGCAGATGATTTGGCTAGGGTGAGTACCTTATCATGGTTGTTGGTATTCTCATGGTTGTTTTTGCCATTGGAGAAAATAATGGAATGAGGTAAGATCATTGACCCGTTACTCCACTCAAGGAGGAATGTCTGTGTGTGGTGTCCTTGTATGTAGACTCACACTTGAAAGGGAGATTGTTGGGGATTCAAGTTTGAGTTCCAAGTGTATATGTTGGTAAAAGAAGTCCTACATTGAAAAGGAAAGGACAAAGTGAGAACATTATAAGCAGATGGGCCCATTAACTTAATACCTTAAGATTTTGAGTTAAGATGTGGTGTCAAGCCCTATTGTGGTTCTTCTTTAAGTCCATTGGTAGCATATTTCCCCAATATTTTGGGCTCCCCAGCAATTTGAACCATGTCATTTGATTACCAGTTTAACATCTGTTTCCACTTGAGTTGAATGGGAAGTTTATTGTAAGTCTTCCCTCATGTGGCACCCACAAGCTTTTAAAGTTAAAAAGAAAAGTATATGTCCTTCTTTAAGATTCAAATAATAGCAACTTGTAAAAGAAGAAATAATTTTTTAAATTTAATTTCTTTCTTCTTGGAGGTGTGTAGCCTTGGCGTCGACATAGAGTTAGAGAAGAAAAATATTTTGCTCACTTCGTGACATCTATCGGGTGGTCATTTTTTGCTCTGATTTTGATGAATTTTTAGTATATTATTTTTGGCATTATGAGCTTTTATCTGTAGGGTCAAATTTTTATTTCCTCGTCTTTTTTATTGGGTTGTTTGTACCCTTTGTGGGTTTAGAGTATTGTTACTTTTATGATTTCCACTTTATTGATAGTGGGTAAGGGCTTTTATTAGATCCTTTTTTATTGGGAGACACTTTGTTATACTTATTGATCTTTTATGGTGGAGATTTTTTCTGGTCTAGGTCATGTGGTATTTACTTCTCAAAATTAATCCTTTGGCTATTTTATTTTGTGCATTCTTGGCCATATCTTTGTTTGGGATTTTTTTGTTTGTCGTATATTTTCTTCTCACAAGTTCTTTAACCTGGGAAAAGATTATTTTTGCCTACTTATTTGCGTCATTGTTTCTGTTGTGTTCACACCTCTTTCCCAATAGCTAGATCAGAGTCGATGGTTCGGTTAGGGCAAGTACTTTATCATGATTATTGGTGTTCTTATGGTTGTTGCCACAATTGGAGAAAAGGCCAACTTTGGTAAGAACATTGACCCATTACTCTGCTTGAGGGGAAGTGTCTGTGTATGATATCCATGTATGTGGACTCACACTTGAGTGAGAGATTGTTGGGAGTTTAAGTGTGGGTTATAAGTGGATATGTGGTAAAAAGGTCCTACATTGACAAAGAATGAACAAGGTCAGGACTTTACAAGTGTATGGACTTATAAACCTAATGCCTTAAGATTTTGGGTTAAGACATGTTGTTTGCCACTATTAAGTTCATTTGAATTAGATATCCCCAGTGCTTTGGGTTCCCTTATCTCTAACAAGTGGTATCAAAGCCAATGATTTGGAAAGGGTGAGTACTTTGTCACAGTTGTTGGTGTTCTCATGGTTGCTACCGCCATTGGAGAAAAGGCTAACTTTGGTAAGACTATTGACCTATTACTCCACTCAAGGAGAAGTATCCATCTATGGTGTCCTTGCTTGCACTCTTACACTAAAGAGGGAGATTGCTAGGAATTCAAGTGTAAGTTTCACATGGATATTTGGGTGGAAAAAAGTTCCATATTGGAAAGGAATGGAAAAGGTAATGACTTAAGGTTTTGGGTAAAGACATGGTGTTAGCCCACTTTTATGGTTTCTCTTTAATTCTATTTGAATAATATCTTCCTGGTATTTTGGGCTCCCATAGTTCTGACATATCAACCATGTTTATGGTTTAGTCAACCCTTAAAAATTGCCTAAACCTTTGAACCACCATTATACCATTAGAACTGGCCAAAATTGGATCAAACTGCTTTCCTGCTTGAACCAAAATTAGTTTCTAATAACCAATTGGTTTTGTGAGGATGGGCATGCCAAGGCCCCAAATGAAGCATTGACGAGCAATATTGGTGGCTTTAGTGCATCAAAAGGTCGAGAACTTGATGTGTTGGAACTGAGTCACGTTGAATTTGTTTGATTTGGTTTGGTTGGTCTAGACGAAGCTCTTGAGCCAGACGAGCTTAAACCTAAGCGTGAGTGCAAGGCTGGTAGTATGGAGTACTCTATTTTTGGTGACCTTACCTATGGATTTGGGTTGCAAAGTTATGGTTATTTTTGTCTTCTTTGTTATTGCATCAAAAAATAATTGCGTGGTTGAGAAGAAATGATGAGCTTTCACCTTAAAACTTTGAGAGATAAAGATAATGAAAGAGTGTGTAATAAATAAAAAAAGCAAAATGTGTTGTTGGGGTTAATGAGAAAAAGTGCTTAAGAAGAAAGTTGAAATTTTTTAAGAAGTAACAACTTTCTCTCATCTGAGTACATAAGGTTGTGTCACCTAAAAACCATAGAAAGTAGATAAGATAATATTATAAAATAGGTAAAAAGAGTCTTTTGGCCCTTTATCTTATCCTCTCTTTTTTCAATTTAGTACCTTTTTTTTTCATTTTGGTCAGTTTGGTCCCTTAAGTTTAGAATCATCAACCAATGTAGTCCTTCATAACAATTCTATCACCCACACTAATGAAAGTGATGACGTGTTACTAACAGTGATGACATGACTATAAGGTAGAGATGATGTGGTGATGATATGACCATAACTGGTTAACGATGCCATAACTTTTGTTAGTGGGGTTATGGAATCATTTCGAGGACCACATTGGTTGACAATTCTAAACTTAAAGGACCAAATTAACAAAAAAGAGTTATGAAACCAAATTAAAAAAAAGAAATAAAGATAAGGAACCAAAACATCTTTTTTGCCTATTAAATAAGAATTAGAAAGAAAATGAGCTAGATTTGTATGACTAAAACTCTAATAAATAAATTAGTTAATTTAGTATTTTAGATTTTGAACTAAGTCAATTGTTTGAACTAATATCTAATTATAATTATGTATATTCAATTTCTATTAATTTGAGTTATTTATTTTTGTAGTTTATGTTATTTGTTTAATATATATGTTATATATAAGTATCATTTAGTTATTTTGTCATCCGGTTCGATCACCAATTTAACTATTTAAACCAATGGAACCATAGACTAGCCCAATAGCTAGAAGTATGACCAAGAAAGACTATAGGTGAAACGATTGATCTCCGAATAGCATATCAACTTGGTTTTAAAATTTTGATTAATATATTCTACATTTTTGATGTTATTTGTTTAATATATATTTTATGTTCTTAATTGCTTGATTTGTTTGACTATTGTTCATCATTTGTGCTCAGCTCTGCATTATAAGTATGTAAACTATGAATCTGAATCAAAGTTACTACAATTTGAATACATTCTTAACTTACTTAAAATGAACCTTCTTTATTCAAATTTTTTGTTTGGTTACTAATTAATTGTGTTATTTTATATGTGAAACTTGGGTGGATTATCTTATTTGACTTTTAGACAAGCATGATAAACCTAACACCTCATGTTAGGCTAAATTAGATAGGTGATAGCAATTTAGGACTATACAAACAATTAGATTGCCAAGAACTAACTTTTTCAAACTTAAGTTATTAAGCGAAGGCTTATGAATGGTTTTATTACATCTCTAACATGTTACTTCACACAAGGGCCCTTTGAACTAGAAGCATGGATAATGCACAAGTCCAATTTTAATATGTGCTTAAATTTAATTTGTATTTAGAACAATGGAGGAGGCAAGGACTGAACCCCCGACCACTTGATCAAAGAGGCTCTGATAACATGTTAGGGATTAACTCTCTCAAAAGATTATGTCATTTGATTAAAGTGCATGAATGTCTTTATAATATCTCAGAAATAGGCAATCAGGGTTTCGTCATAACAGTGTCTCTCGATAGGTTAGCCATATCTACTTTCATCGTGTGTTATGGCTTGCCAAATTGATAGTTGTCTATTGAAAAAGAATGACAGAGAAAATGATATAGTGAGGAGCGCTATTGTTAGCAACTTAACCATCAATCTTTAGCCAACACATGTATGCCTTATATTATATATCAGTTTTAGTCTCTTGAAATTATAGGCAAAAATGGTACTTTGGTCCCTTAACTTTATTACTTTCTTCTATTTGTTCATGTAATTGTTCTTTTGTTAGATTGGCCCTTTAAGTTGAAAATTGTTAATCAATGTGTCCTTGTTAAGGATTCGGCTACCGCAACTAATGATATCTGAGGACGTGGCATAAAACGGTAATGATGTGGCCATGAAAGGACCAAAATGAAAACATAAAATAAGATAAGGGACCAAAGTACCAAATTTTTCCAAATTTATTTCCTTGCTTTTCATCCCTTCCCAAATACTTCTACACCTCCTTCTCTGCCACAAATCCATCATGAAAACAACTATAAGATTTTAGCGATCAATCCACCTACCCATCACCTTGAAACCTATATTCAATGACCACTAAAAATTAAAAAAATCTTTTTAGCCATGAATCAATGCATATCCCCAATCAAATTCTCAAGGAACTAGCTTAAATTTCCAAACATACATATCATTTAGCCACCCAAAATTCCTCATCAATAACAGAAACACTAATATCACTTAATAGCAAAGAAACCACACAAGCCATAATCACACAAAATACATTAGCACCCAAACATTTAATTCATGTTTCCCTCACCCAAACGAGATAGCCAGAACACCAAGCAGCCACTGCCTTAGCACCTACCACTCATTGCATCCGTACAAACACAATAACTTCCATACCCCAAGCAACCACCATTGAGCTACATAGAATATTCCCTGCACTGTAAACCTCACCATGAACCATCATAGCCACCATAACCCACAACCCTTGCATTTTCAGCTACAACCAGTCCTCTAACATTGGCATACCACAAAATGCATAACCCCTGCTTTCTTACCTCACCAAAACGTGACCAAGATGCACCACCAATAGTCACAGACCCTATCAGTCTATCTCCTATACACATGGCCAAACCATCTAATCATGAATCCATTTCCCCTATTTCCATAACCTTTGCGTAAATGGGTACTTTGGTCAAGCTAGGGTAAGCCCTAATTTCTGCCAGGAGAAGGAAGGATAGTTAGTGATGGAAAGTTCTAACCACTAAAATCCATTGGGGGAGGGAAGGAAAGCAAGGGTAATAAATTTGGGGAAAAATAGTACTTTAGTCCCTTAACTTATTTTCTGTGTTCATTTTAGTCATTCTATTACTACGTCAGAGCCACATCATTACCATTTATACCATGTAGTAAGGTTTTGTTAGTTGTGGTAACTGAATTACTAATGAAGACCACGTTGTTTAATGATTTTCAAGTTAAGGGACCAAATTGACAAAAAAAAGTTATGGGAACAAATTGGGAAAAATAAAATTAAAAGATCAAAGTATCATTTTTGCCTAAATTACATAACTATTTAATTATGTATTACTTTAGGCATTGAAGCGTTGTGATGCACATTGGATAAGGATATATTTATGCTATTTTAAGGATAATTATTGTCGGCACTCAATTTTGTCGAAGCCTTTAATAGTTAAAAAAAGAATAAAAAATAAAATAAAATAATAAGAAAGAAAGAGGAGAAAAGATGTGCACTTAGGTTTTTTTAAACATAATATCCCGCATTGATAAACTATTTTCTCCAATAAGTCACACATCAGAGAAATCACGCTCTTTCACATTTTCCTTCTCTTATATAAAGAGTTAATCATCAAGTATTTGAGTCATTCAGGAAATTATACACCTGGACTTAATACTAAGTATAGAACTTGAAGGCTTTAGTAAAATTTTTCTTACAGGTGGACTGCTTTTCAAGATTTGATTTGTGAGAGTACGTGAGACCTTGTGTACCTAGCCCTACAAGCATAGTGTTTTTATATACCTTGGAGGTAAGTTTGTTTATTCCTTTTTATTCTTGTATTGTTTATTTTAACTTATTTATTTGTTAGCTTGGGTTATTTATTAATTTATTAGTTCTTTTTTTTTGCAAACATTTTAAAATTAATTCAAGATAATAATAAAAGGTTAGCTGAGCTGTGACAATTTTTTAATCCCGTGACCGTTTAAAGGTTAGCTAAGTTGTGACATCTTGTTAGTATGAAGATTTAATTAAAATTAACTAATCCACAATTATATTTTCTAAAAAATTACGTGATTTTCATTCTCTATTACACTTGGGGGGATATGTAAGAGTGAAAGTCAAGTCAAAATTAAATTTTCATAATTTATAATTTTTATTTTTCTTTGATTTGTGAATATTGCTTTAATATTACAATGACATTTGTTACTTATTTGGACTTAGGATTACTGATAGTAATATATTTTATTTATTTAATAATCCTCTCATTAGGCTTCTTAAGATTCAATTAGGCTTAATTAAGTTAGTTTTGTCATATTTTATGATATTGGGCTTAATTGGATCATTGAAGGAATTATTGCATGAATTAGTCTTAATTTGTCTATTTGGCAACATTCAGTAAATTGGCTATAATCATTTGATTGATGTGATTCTGGTCTTGTAAGAAAGCTAAGACAATTCTCTACAAGTTTCATGAAGACCTCAAGAGATAAATCACACGTTTGGATAATTTAAATTGGAGTTGAAGCAAGTACTAGAGTGTTGATCCTGACAGCTTGACCTCTGTGCATTCATCAACCCATTTCTTGAGATATAAGAGTACAATTGACACCAAATAAGTCCAAATGAAAGATAAGACACAAATCTACAACTTTCTTGAAGAACACAAGAGTTGGTTCGGATGTCTGGTAGGTCATATTGGACCTAGAATTTAGAACAGAGGTGTTATTGCTAGAACCCAAAAACTGTGCAAAGATTGGGCTATATCTTAGGTTGTAGGAGTCAGATTGGGATAAAACTAATGACATTGGAAAGCTAAGATAAAACTCTTCAACTTTCATGAAGACCACTTATGCAATAGGTGATGTTATGATAAAGTTATAGTTATGTGAAGACAGTTGAATTGGTTGAGCAGGGAGACAAGCATGACAATAATTTTCCACTCATCCTCTCACTCATTAAACAACTCCCTTGTCATTTTGTACACTTCATGCTCTATAAAAGGCACCATTGGTTTCTCATTAGAATTATCTTAGTTTAGAGATCAAGATCTTGTTCTTGTATTATTTTTTTCTCTTGTTGTAGTTTTCTTTTGTTCTAAATAGAAATTATGTTCATCTTCATCTTCTTCTCTCTTTCTTTCTTCTTGTTTATGAGTAACTAATTTTGATGTTGCTTAAATGAAAGGGTGAAGCTTTTGGTAATGAAATAAGGTTAGATTAAATCTCTTTGTTGTCCTTGAATGATATATTATCAGGTGATCATTATCTGTGTTGTATTTTGTTTTCAATCAATTTAGAAACCCTCCATTTAAAGTGGAGATCTTGATTTGTTGTAGATAAGAGATTGACACAATGAATGCTTGAACTCATTTATAAGTGTTGGTGTTATTAACCCTCCTTGTAAAGTGGAGATCTTGCTTTGTTATAGACAAGAGATTAACATAATAAATGCTTGAACCCATTTACAAGTGTTTGCGTTAGTGGATAACTAAAGGAACCATAATATAACTACATATATAACTTCAAAAGAACTTTGAATGTTGTATTTTTTTATTGGAACCTCTGTTATGCGTGGATTCTAATTAAGTTATAAAAAAAATCTTAACCTTAATTTATATACCAAGAGTGGATCTCCTAACCCAAGCAAATCCATTTTAATTAAAAACAAGTTTTATCACTTTTATTGTTATGACAAATCCTTTCCTTTCCTTAAATAATTTTCTTCATCAATTCCCTGTGGATCGACCTCAGACTCCCGAGAATTTATTACTTGAGACAATTTGCACTTAGGCTTGCAACACATATCAATTCACATCAAGTTTTTGGCGCCGTTGCCGGGGGCTTGATTTGAAGAACAAAATTATCGAGGTTCTCTTTCTTTAAGTAAACTTCATCACCTGGTATATTCTTTCTATACTCTTTTAATTTTCTACTTGTTAATATTTAATGGCTGGTTTTATCACCTACTTGTTAATATTTGATAGCTAGTTTATACCACCTACATATATAGTTTCTTTTCTATTTTAAGTCACTTATTTATGCTTAATTGGTATCGTGATTCAAATTCTAGTCATTTGGTTAAAATTAATCTTGGTATTTTATATATTAATCTGTTTGAATCACAATTATACACATTGAACACATTGGATGAAAATGAAAGTATACATGATGAACATGAAAATCAACCGTTGCAAACCACGTGCAAATATTTGCATCCATCTCGAAATTCTAGTCCATTATGTTTTATCTTTCCATTCAATGTTAACAATTTTATATTTAAGCCGGGTATGATTTCATTACTTCCTAATTTCCATAGTTTAGAATTTGAAAGCTCATATTTACATCTAAAAAAATTTTAGGAAGTATGTATCACTTTCATTGATCAAAATTGCGCTGAAGAAATTGTTAAACTTAAATTGTTTCCTTTTTCTTTGAAAGATAAAGCAAAAACTTAGCTTAACGCTTTGAAACCAAGATCAATTAGCACATGACAAGAAATGCAAAGTGATTTTTTAAAGAAATTTTTTTCAACACGTAAAACCAATGCTTTGAAAAGACAAATCCAAAATTTATCCCAAAATTCAAATGAAGCATATTTTCAAAGTTGGGAATGTTTTAAAAATTTGTTAAATTGTTACCCACATCATGATTTTGAAAAATGGCGCATTATAAGCTTCTTTTATGAAGGGTTAACACCTGAAACTAAACAATTTCTGGAGACAATGTGCAATGACGAGTTTTTTAATAAAGAACCTGAAGAAGCTTTAGAATATTTAAACCATTTGGCTGAGAATTCTCAATCTTGGCATGGTACTAATCCTTCTGAAAATTCTATTAGATCTAACTTTGCAAGTGCTAGTAAAGGAAAATATCACCTTAGTCAAGAAGAAGATCTAAATGTTAGGTTCTCCAGTTTGGCTAGAAAGATTGAAGCCATGGAATCAGGAAAAGTAAAAGAAATCAAATATGTGTAAAATGAAGAAATTTGTGGCATTTATGATGAATTAGGATACTCCACAAATGAATGTCCAAAAATTCTTATTTTTAAAGAAGTTGTGCATGAGCAAGTAAATGTAATAAACAATTTTAAAAAGTCATTCACCTCTTCTTTTTCAGTTTCATATAATCTGGGATGGAAAAATCACCTAAACTTCAGTTGGAGGACTAATAATCATGCAGAATTTATGCAACAACCACTTCCTCAAGAACAACTAGATTCTCAAAATTCTCAAGGATATGCACCTTACGTCCCACCATACAGAAAAATCCTTGAAGCAATATGGCATGCATTCATGAAAAAATAAGAGGCCATTAATAACCAAAATACTTAAGCCATGATTGACATAAAAGACACTTATGCTAAATTTGCTTCTATACTCACCATTCACGAGAAAGGAAAATTTCATTCTCAACCTCAACCGAATCCCAAGGGTCAGTACAGTCTAAATGAGGGTAGTTTAGAAAGCAAACAAATAGATTAAGTCAAGTCAGTGATAACTCTGAGGAATGGAAAGATTGTTGAAAAACAAATTCCTGAACATTGTGAGAAAGATGATGAATCAATTCCCCAAGATAAGGAAGAGGTCGATAAGCCACCTATCCAAAAAGAGACCAAACTCTCGTCTTCACCCTCATTTCCTCAAGCATTAAACAATCCAAGAAAATTAAATGATAACACTAAAATTTTTGAAATTTTTAAACAAGTGAAGGTCAATATTCCTCTGTTAGATACTATCAAACAGGTTCCTTCTTATGCCAAATTTTTGAAAGACTTGCGCACTGTTAAAGGGAAACTAAATGTGAAAAAGAAAGCCTTTTTGGTTGAATAGGTAAGCTCTATTCTTCAGAATAATAATGCCATGAAATATAAAGACCTTGGTTGTCCTACAATTTCATGCATTATTGGAGAAAATAAAATTGAACAAGTTTTACTTGATCTTGGTGCTAGTGTTAATTTGCTTCTATATTCAGTTTATCAGCAACTCAACCTTGGTAAGTTATAACCAACTTTTGTAACTCTTCTACTTGCCGATAGATTAGTTAAAATTCCAAGAGGAAAAATAGAAGATGTGTTGATACAAGTTGATAAATTCATATATCATGTGGATTTTATTATCTTGGAAACTGAACCTATAGTTAATAGTTGCAAGTCAATTCCTGTTATTTTAGGTCGCCCATTTTCAGCAACATCTAATGCTTTGATAAATTACAGAAATGGAGTGATAAAGCTAACATTTGGAAATATGACACTAGAGCTTAATGTTTTTAACATTTGCAAGCAACCACAGGAAGTCCATGACGAAAAGGAGAAAGTTGAAGGGATTGAGGCCATTATAGATGATCAGCTTCAAACTAGGAGTTCTTCTGACCCATTTGAAATTTGTTTAATCAATTCATTTGACTCAGGTATGCAATTAGATGATGATAATTCTGAAATATGTTCTTTGCTTGATTGTACATAGGTAATGGAATACAAAGGATGGAAGCCGAGATTCAAAGAGCTAAAACCCATGAATGATAATACCCATGAAAAAGTACCCACACTAGAACTAAAGTCATTACCTACTGAGTTGAAATACACATTTTTAGGATAAGAACAAAGCTTTTCAGTGGTAATTTCGTTGACTATTACCAAAGAACAAGAATGTATGTTAATAGAAGTACTTAAAAGGCTTAAAAGTGCAATATGATGGACATTAAAGGACATAAAAGGCATTAATCGATTAATTTGTACACATAAAATACATTTAGATGATAATGCTAAAACATCTCAACAACCTCAAAGATGATTAAATCCACACATGAAAGAGGTAGTTAGAGTTGAAGTTCTCAAATTACTTGATGTTGAAATTATCTACCCTATCTCTGATAGCTAGTGGGTAAGCCCTACACAAGTTGTACCTAAGAAATCTGGAATAACGGTGGTTGAAAATAAAAAAGATGAATTAATACCTATGCAAGTCTCATCTAGTTGGCGTATGTGTATTGATTTTAGAAAATTAAATGCTTCCACTAGGAAAGATCATTTTCCCTTGCTATTTCTTGATCAAATTATGGAAAGGGCAGCAGGACATCCTTACTATTATTTTCTTGATGGTTATTCGGGCTATTATCAAATATCCATTGCATTAGAGGATCAAGAAAAGACCACTTTTACATGCCCCTTTGGTACTTTTGCATACAAAAGAATGTCTTTTAGCCTTTATAATGCTCCAGCAACATTCCAAAGTTGCATGTTAAGTATTTTTAGTGACATGGTTGAGCATTATTTAGAATTTTTCATGGATGACTTGACAGTTTTTAGAAATTCATTTAAAATTTGTCTTGATAATTTGGAAAAAGTTCTTAAAATATGTGAAGAAAAAGGACTTGTGTTAAACTGGAAAAAATGCCATTACATGGTTACCTCAAGAATAGTGTTAGGTTATGTGATATCTTCTAAAGGAATTGAAGTTGATAAGGCTAAAGTTGAATTAATTGCCCATTTGCCTTCACCAAAAATAGTCAGGGAAGTTCGTTCATTTTTAAGACATACAGGAATTTACAAAAAATTCATTAAGGACTTTGGTGCCATATCTAGACCATTATATAATTTCTAATAAAAGATGCACCATTTGATTGGACTCAAGAATATCAAAAATCTTCTAAAAAATTAATTGATCTTCTGACATCTACTCCTATCATGCAAACCACTGACTGGTCTTTGCTTTTTGAGTTGATGTGTGATGCTAGTGATTTTGCTGTTGGCGCTGTTTTAGGCCAAAGAAAGCAAGATAAGCCTCATGTAATTTATTACGCAAGTCAAACTTTAAATAGTATACAAATGAATTACACCACTACTGAAAAAGTACTACTTGCCATAATTTTTGCATTGAATAAATTTCAAGCTTATTTAATTGGTTCTTCTACTGTTGTTTTCACTGATCATACTATTGTTCGATATTTAATGTCTAAGCAAGATGCTAAACCTAAATTGATACAGTGGATCTTGTTACTTCAAGAATTCAACATTACAATAAAAGATAAGAAATGGGCCAAAAATATTGTTGCAGATCATTTGTTCAGACTTATGACAGACTCGCCTTTTGATATCACACCTATCAATGATTCTTTTCCCAATGAATTTTTATTTTCTGTCGATTCCATGCCTTAGTTTGCTAACATAGTCAATTTTCTTACAATAGGAAAGATGTCGCCTCAGTGGATACACTAAGACAGAAGGAAGTTTTTGGCTGAGGTGAAATTTTTTTATTGGGATGACCCATATTTGTTCAAATATTATCCTAATCAAATTATTCGAAGATGTGTACCCGACAGTGAGGTAGGTAGTGTCATTAAATTTTGTCACTCAGAAGTATGTGGAGGTCACTTTTCTTCAAAGAAAACAGCTGCAAAAATCTTGCAGTGTGGATTTTATTGGCCTACTTTATTTAAGGACAGCTATGCATTTTGCAAAAGTTGTGAAAACTGTCAAAAATTAGGTTCCATTTCTAAACGAAACATGATACCTCTGAACCCTATCCTTGCCATTGAAATTTTTATTGTTAGAAAATTGATTTCATGAGTCCATTTCCATTATCATTTGGATTTGTGTATATTTTAGTTGTAGTTGATTATGTCTCAAAATGGATTGAGGTGATTCCATGCCGACACAATGATCATAAAATTATTCTTAAATTTTTAAAAGAAAATGTCTTGAGTCGATTTGGAATCCCTCGAGCTATCATCAGTGATGGGGGAACACATTTTTGCAATAAACTATTTGAATCCTTAATGAAGAAATATGGCATTACATACAAAATTGTAACCCTTTATCACCCTTAAGTAAGTGGACGAGTAGAATTAGCAAATAGGGAGATTAAACAAATTTTGGAAAAAATGGTTAACCCAAATCGTAAAGATTGGTCTTTAAGACTAAATGATGCACTTTGGCCTACCGTACTACTTTCAAAACATCTTTAGGCATGTCACCCAATCGGTTAGTCTATGGAAAACCTTGCCACTTGCTTATAGAACTGGAGCATAAAGCATTTTGGGCTATTATAGCTTTCAACCTAAACCTTAATAATGCTTGAAAGTACGCAAATTGGAATTAAATGAACTTGAGGAATTGAGAAATGATACATATGAAAACTTAATAGTTTATAAAGTTAGAGCAAAAGCTTTTCATGACAAATCAATTTTGAGGAAATCTTTTGAAATTGGTCAAAAGTTCTGCTTTATAATTATTATCTTCACATATTCCCTGGAAAATTGAGATCTATGTGGAGTGACCCTTTTGTTGTCAAACATGTGTATCCACATGGGGCCATAGACATTGAGAACCCTAGGAATGGTAATGTGTTTAAGGTCAATGGACAAAGACTTGAACCATTTCTAGAAACCCAAGTTGTTGAGGTAGAATCCATCTCCCTTTCTAATCCTTGTTATAAGGAGAATTTATTTTAATTTTGTACTTTCTTTTTGCAGTTCTTTGTGACACTGGTTAAGTGGTGGATAACGGTACTCCGTGGCTCTCAAGTCAATTTGTTTTTCAGTTTCCTATAATAACTGATTCATTCTCCTTTAAAATGGATGTCATTCTCTCAAATGTAAGAGAATATTTTCCTTCTCTTCCTCAAAATGCTCTAACAAAAATATACAAAGCTAAGTGTGAAAGATTGAGAATGTTAATACACAAGGGCATCCTGAAAGATATACATTGGATAATCGAAGCAAAGGTCCCTTTAGCAGGTGAATTTTCAAATTTATTTGCCTTATACATGCCAAGTTTCGGTAAAAGTTTGTATTCTAAAAGGAGAAGAGTCAAAAGAATGCAGGTTTGTCACAAATGTGCACGATGGAATTGTAACAAGCAATCTTATTCTTTGGGGATAATTTCCATAAACCAAGAAGATAAAATATATTTTATTAAGAATGAACTGAGTAAGGAGTCATTAGATGATATCTTATTGACTTTTGAGACGCATTCTTGTGGAGTTGTGTATCGTGAACTTCTTAATTTGTGGAATCTCTTCAAGGACGAACATAAATGTTATAGTCTTGGGAATCTGACTCTAAAAGACCTTATTTGCTAATTTATAAGAAAATTGGATGGGAAACTTATCTTTGACACATAGAAGGTGTTTAAGCCATTATTGGACGTAATACTAGAGGAAGATATGAGCCATAATCACAACAACATATATGTTATTATCTTGTTCATCTTAAAAAAAAAGGGGAGGGCGAAACTTCGGTTGTACCTAGTCTTTAATTAGATCAAAGGGTCCAGGAAGATGCCCGTCCTGTCATAAACTCAGGGGGAGACTTTTGCACACCGGTTTGTAAATAAGGTTCGTGTGCCATGTTCTGTAGAGATCCATGTGCTACATTCCCAGTTCTTGGAAACTAGGCTCTGTAGCATTGTTTGATCGAAAGAGGAGTCCTATCTTTGCTGTGAATGTAAACAGCTACTGAGCATTAGCTTGTACTTAACTGTATGAGCTCTGATGCGTCAGGTCATGCCGAGGGTGTCGAGCATTCACGAATTCTAGATTATATGCTCTAACGAGTACACGGCTTCCTGGGGTGTAATTCTAGCCTAGGCAGAGATCTGACGCCATGCCTTGTGAGGATGGACTGCACTTATGATGCGCAGTATAAAGATATGCCATAACAACTGTACTGGTGACACACAATATAAAGATATGCTCTCTTTGTTGAATAAATAAGCGTGAGAGCCAAACCTCTAGTTTTGGACTGGTTCCAACTCTCGTTTTCTTTCAAAGAAATAAAAAAAAATAAGTAATAATAATAATAATAATAAAAGAAAAAAATCTGTGTTTCTTAATTTTAAACTTTTCTAACAACAGTCAGCCTACCCATATAGGTGCTATCATTATATTTTCCATTCTTTTCCCTATTTAAACACTCTATTTTCTTTATTTCATCCAACTCGTAATCATTCAAAGGGAGGGTGAGTATAGAAATGAAGGGAGCTTCTTTTCATCGATTTATAAATATTTGTGTATTTTGTGGGCCAAGTTTTGGGAATGGTACAGAGTTTGTAAAAGCAGTAGGCACTCTTGGTCGAGTGCTTGCTGCGAGGAACATTCATATAGTATATGAGAGAGGTATCATTAGGTTAATGGGGGCTGTATCAATCTCTGCACATCTAAGAGGCAGTCAAGTTTTAGGTATCATTCTTAAAGCTTTAACTCAAAAGAACATCACTGGAAAGATAATTGGGGAGGAATTACAAGTATCAACTATGCATGGACAAATGAGGAAAATGCTTCAAAATTTTGATGCATTCATTGTCTTACCAGGTGGCTATGGTACTTTGACAAAAGTTTTTGAAATTGTCTCTTGGGCCCAACTGAATATCTACCATGAACCCATAGGTTTGTTATATGTGAATAATTTCTTTGATGGTTTGTTACCTTTTCTTGACCATGTTGTGGAACAGAACTTTATCACACATTCGGTCAAGTAGATCCATGTCTTTGCTTCCACTGTCGATGAGTTAATTAATAAATTACAAGCTTTTTTTTATGAACCTGATCCAGTAATATCTTAGATAGATTGGTCAGAAGGAAGCAGCAAGGAACATGGATTTGATCTGACACTCCATCTATAACTTACCTTTACCTTTGGTTTTATTTATCATACTTTGTTTCTGTTTAAATTTGTGTCAGGTTTCTCTTTTCCATAATAGCCACAACAGGTAATATCTTCTATCCTTTATTCATCTATATTTTAACATTAAGGACAATATTGTGATCTGGTTGAGGGGAAGGATAGTTGACATAAAATGAAAAAAAATTGGGGTAGTATGTTTATTAGTATAGTTGTTAGCAACTTACTAACATCAAAACCAATTAAGGATGACAGAGTAAGGAGTAAATTATGTCATTGAGGTAAATTTACTCTTGAAACGCATCTAAATTGAAGAAGTAACTATTTTGTGTTGATTTATGGAAGTAACAAAGTGTTATCGTTTGATTTCCTTTGAAAAATTCAAGTGAATGCACTCTCACATCCTTTGAAGCAATTGAAATTCAGGGATCATAACATGATTAAATAAATTGTCTTCTTTCTTAAATTTCACATGCTTGGTTATGGATGTTGAATTGGTGGATTAAGAATGATAGATGTATGCCTTTTGAGATTTTGAGCTTATTGATGAATGGATTAAACATTTGTACCATTCTTTTCTTTCTTGTATGATTTTCAATCATGAAATTGTTACTCTAGAAATTGCTTTGACTCTATTTGAGGCTACATTGTTACATGCATACATAAACATGATTGAGACATTGTTCTTGAAATAACTACTTTAACCAAATAACCAAAATCACATATTTTTCCTTGTTTAACCCCTTTGAGCTTATTTGACCATTTCTTGTTTTTAGCTCATTATATGCCTTTAAAAAAAATATTTTCTTACACAATCTTAGGGAATAAGAGAGCATTAACATTGGATGAGTTCTTGAACAAGTGTGGGGGTGTAGGTAACATCCCGAAAATTACTTATTTCATGACAAGTATTCATTTTATAATACTTATGATTTTTGGAAATTTTTTTGAAATTTTCTGATTTGTTTGATTATTTTAATATTTTTCTCAATTTACGTATGCATGAAGCGGGGCCAAGAAAATAAAATATTTTTCTCGAGGCCAAAAAGCTTTGAACTGTAGAAGCATCGACGGAGGATCTTACTAAACCTAAGACTGGACACAGTTTATGAGGTTTTCGTTTATCGAAATTTTATCTGATAAATAAAATCATAGTATATTTTATTATCTGTGGGATAATAAAATATTATTTCTACTAACTATAAAAATTATCCACTAGATAATAACTCTAGCAGATTATTTTTATCTAATCACTTTTATGATAGCATCTAAGTATCATCATCACCCTTCACTTTATCGAGAAGTGTGTGAAGCTTCTCAAGAAAGCTTCAAGGAAGCTTTCTACTCAACCATCACACACTCTCTCCTCTCAAATGGGCTGCACGGCTGGAGGGAAGGAAAGAAAAAAGATTGTATCATTTCATTTTACTTCTCCAATTCACATTTCATTTCTCCTTCTCTCCCTCACGCACATCTCCCTCTTTCTCTCTTCTCCCACACGGCCACACCACTATTGGTAAGCAACCAAGGTTTTCTTGCTCAACCAACCTTGTTTCTTGCTTCCTCTCATTATACTAAGACTATTCTCCTTGGAGGTCATCCCCTAAATCCATTTTTATCTTCTTCCACCATTGAAGCTCAAAGCTTGGAGCTTTAAGGTAAAAGATCATAGCTTTTTCCATTTTTCCATCTCATTTTTGTGGTCCTTGGCCACCATTGTGACCAAGGACTCCCTTTTCAAGCTTTGATCTTGGATTTCTTGGGTTTCACTATCTTAGGATTTTTCTTGGAGGTGTTGGACGAATTTCAAGAGGCGTCAAGGAGCTTGTTCTCTTGTTTTCTCTTGAGGTAAGAAGGAGATACTCCTCTTCACCCAATCTTGGTGGTGAGGAAATGCCTTTGGTGTTAATGGTGAGGAATCCATTGTGGGTTTCTCACTTTGTTTGTGAATTTGATAATGATATGTTTTGGATGTGTTCTAAGATTTTCTATGCTTGTCATTATGAATCTTGATGGATTTGTATGTGTCTAGATGCTTAAATATGTATATGGATTGGTACCCACTTAATTTGGAAGCTTGGGGAAGCTCATTTTCATGGATTCTGGTGTAGATTCATGGGTTGTGTGGATCTACACGGCCCAGGCCGTGTTCCATACTAGAAACACAGCTCAACACGGTACAAAATGTCACACGGCCGTGTAATCGAGCAGCGCAAAAAAGGATGTTTTTCCAGAGGCATACACGGCCTAGGCCATGTAATTTGGCACGGTCGTGTACTCCAAGTCGTGTACTTTAGCACAGTCGTGTACTTTGGGAAATAAGAAATGTTTGGTTTTTCTAGTCCTTTGGTGGCTCACAATCTCTTTAGGCATTCATTATGAGGCTTTGTAACAAGTTAGAACTTAACTAATTAAATGAATAGGCACTTAAGTAGGAAATCATAATGTGGAAAGGATAATGAACACAACCTTATTATATAACTTAGTGTGAGGTTTGGATAAAGAAATAACATGAGTTTGAGGAGGGTTGTGAGGAACTTAAAATAAATATTCTAAGAGAGTTTAATGCAAAAACATAATGGAATTGAGGCACAACTTTAGTAATAATTTTGAAAAGTTTGTGTTCACCTTTAAGGTTTTAATATTGACTTAATGTGGGTCTGTGATTGAGATCAAAGATTTATGATGAATGATTGGGATCGATATAGCATGTGAATTTGGTTAAGTTATCATTGTGAATATATGTATATGTATGCATTGAATCCTTATGCAATGAGGCATGTTGATATAGTCTGACATGATGAGCATGATTGAAGCATGCATTGACATTGTGATTATGGAATTGAAGTATCGGACTAAGAAATATCAGATGGACAATTTAGTCAGATATGGTTCGCCTTTATAACCAGAAACGTCAGATAGACAAATGAGTCAGATGGGACTGGTTATCAGAGGAAACCCAGTTAACAATGGTACTATATAGTCGTATTGACGGTTATATAACATCATTGATGAAAATGGTATTGAAAAATTATATGGACGGTTGCTTTAATACCATTGGGAACGGTACAACGGTGGTTGAACTATTATTAAGGCCATGTTGCCTAGGAGTTGAATCACACCTTAGTGCGGATTCGAATAGGCTAGTGTAGGTCCTGCAATGGACCTTGGGGGCATCAGGGAGCGAGCGTCTCACAGCGGACAGTTGGTAGCCCCTCTGGACTATGGGACAAACTGATGCAAACGCACCGACGATCCAAACAGTTGATAGCCCCTAGGCAGAGAGTAGGATCATCAAGTATAGTACCATCTAGAGGTGTAAACCTGACATTAGATTCTAGATAAGTGGACTCGATGCGACTGTCTAAGAGATCTGCTCGAGAAATAAGATTTGAAGCATATTTACCTTGGGACAAATAAATAGAATTAACAGAGGAAAGAACCTCAAGACCCAAAAAATAATTGAGAGGGCCAAGATCCTTCATCTCAAAATTGTGGCTCAAAAATGTTTTAAGATCAGTAACACCAGAAGTATTATCACCTGTAATAATCATGTCATCAACATAAAGAAGTAGTAACACAGTGCCACTATCAGTCTTACGAATGAACAAGAGTTGAATCATGAAAACTAGAGGAGAATCCAAGTTGACTGATGGTGGAACTGAACTTAGCAAACAAGGCTTGAAGAGCTTGTTTAAGACCATACAAAGCTTTGTAAAGAACACAGACCTTGTTAGGTGGACAAGAATAACCAGGTGATGGTCGCATATAGACTTCTTCATCTAAGTCACCATTAAGAAATGCATTCTTCACATCCATCTGATTATGAGTCTAGTTGTAGGTGGCAGCAATAGCAAGAAGAGTAGGAATAGAAGTGAGACGAGCAACTGAAGCAAATGTTTCTTCATAATTAATCTTATATTCCTAAGTAAAACCTTTGGCCACTAAGCGGGCCTTATAACGATCAACAGACCCATCAGATCGAATTTTAATCTTATAAACCCATTTATATCTGACAAGAGCCTTATCAGAAGGAAGATCAACCATTTCCTAAGTACCATTATTCTCCAGAACCTGTAATTCTTTGTTCATAGCTTGTTGCCAATAAGAGTCAGTGGATGCTTTTGAATATGTCTACAGTTCATGAAAGTGAAGCATGATAGAAAAATAATGATAATCACCAAGGTAGTGAAGGTTTCTTACCCAAGAAGGACAAATGACAATGTTAGATGTAGAATCAATAGTCGAGATAGTGTTAGCGGGATGAGTTAAAACTTCAAAACAATGATGAGAGCTCACTAGGAGAATCGAAAGAGGAACCTGAAGGTAGAGAACCTGTCTCAGACACATCTGAACACTCTGTATCAGAATCATGTGGAAAAATATCAATAGATGGTGTAATGAACAAGAGGGCAGAGGTGGAAGGAATAGAGTTGAACTGAGATGGTGTGGAGAATAAATTATCCTCCCAAAAGACAGCACGACGATAAATACGAATGGGCTAAAAGATTAGATCCCAGCAGCGATAGCCTTTGTATTCAGTAGCTTAACCAAAGAAGCAACAGAGATGGGCACGGGGTTCAAGCTTAGTGTGTTCATGGGGTTGAAAAAGAACAAAACAGACACAACCAAAAACTTTGAGAGAATTGTAGTTTGGAGGTTTTTGGTGAAGACGTTCATAAGAAGATACATTACCAAGAACAGAGGGAGGGAGATGATTGATAACATAGACAACAGTAAGAGTAGCTTTACCCTGCATACATTCAGGACAAGATGAGGAAATGAGCATAACTCGAATGGAGTCAAGAATGTGTCGATGCATCCTTTCAGCACGACCATTTTGTTGAGATGTACTAGGACATGAAAACTCAGAAAAAGTTCCCTGTTTAGTAAGAAAAGTGAGTAGTTTTGAATCATGATATTCTGAGACATTATCACGATGAAAAACTTTAGTTGTATTTGAAAATCGAGTTTTAATCATAATGGCAACGGTAATGTAGATTTGAAGAAATTCAGAATGGTTTTTCATTAAATATATCCAGGTGAAACATGAATAATCATCAATAAAAATCATAAAATATTGACAACCTCCCATAGTGGGTATAGGAGCTGGACCCCAAATATCAGAGTGCACAAGATCAAAAGAGGAAACAGAAATAGGAGTACTTTTATTAAAAGATAAGGCTGATTGTTTAGCTGTTTGACAAGATGTACAATGCAAAGATTCTTCTTTAACAGACCCTAAAATACCCTGAGAAATGAGAGAACTTAATTTACTATGAGAATTGTGACCAAGACGTTGATGCCAAGCTGAAGAAGAGAGGAAGTAGACGTAGCACAAATAGTTGACACGAGAGATAGAGGAACATGGATGGTAGTAAGCTCAAACAATCATCCAACTTTACGAGCATTCCCAATGTTCTGCCACATCTATGGATCCTGCATAAAACAACTAATAGAAGAAAAAGTAAAGGTAGGTAGGGAGATGAGACCCTTATGACTTACTTCCATAAGAGACTCATCAGTAGTATAAGTAGAATGAATGGTATCTTTAGAGAAAAGGGAAAAAATGCATGGGATAAGGAAGTCATATGATTACAGTATGCAAAATCAAAATACCAATGATTATTACTCGTGGTAGCTGTTAAGGCAATAGGAGTTGCCAGATTGAGAAAGGACTTGCTTAAGAAGAGACTCAAGATCAGTAATGGAAAAAGAGATTTGGGAATCAGAGGCATTGTCGGCAACTGAAGCTGCAAGCATAAGTTTGGATGAGGAACTGGTATGTGGTTAAAACTTACTCTGATCAGACCTTTATGGACAAGTATAATATTATGGACGAGTAGGGCACTGCTTAATCAAATGTCCTGGAAGTTTGTAGTATTTACATATCAGAAAGGGATAATTAGGAGCAATATGACTTTTCTTCTTACAAATGTGGCACTCTATGGTGGGATATTTAGCAAAAACATGACCAGGTTTATGACAGTAGCTACATAATTTACCCCTCTGATGAGTAAATGCAAAGGCCAAATCTGCTTTAGGTCGAAGAAGACCCAATCTAGTTTCTTCTGATTTCAAACGAGGAAGGGCATCTTCAAGTGTAGGCAAGAGATCCTGACGTAGTAGAGAAGCTCAAACAAGCTCATAATTATTAGTGAGAGCCATCAAAAATTGGATGAGCTTAGTGCGATCATAGTACTCCTTATATAGCTTAACATCACTTTTGTGTTTCAAGACTGACTCACACAGAATCAGTTGATCTTAGATAGTTTCCATCCGAGCTAGAAACTCATATACAACTTATCTGGGTTCTTATTTCAGACTATTGAGCTCCTTCAGCAGTTGATATCGATGAGACAAATAAAAAATTGTATATCGATTCTTGAGATAATCCTATACCTCTTTGGTAGTGTCAAAGCATCCAAACTGTAGATAAATGCTGGAAGTGGAGGTGTTTCAGAACCATGTGATAATCTGATGATTTTTGCTATCCCAATCATCTAATTCGTTAGTAAACTTCTCATCAGTGTTTTTTTTAGCTTTGACAGGGTAAGTAATATCACCTGTGACATATCGCCAAAGTCTTCGGCCTTTCAGAAAGACATGTAAGACCTCAACCCAATGGGTGTAATTCAAACCATTGAATAAAATTGGAATGGGCTGAACAATATTAGACTTTTCTATAGTAGCAGAGAAGAATAATAGCAAAAAGTACATTTTTGGGGCTAAATTAACAAAAAATGTCCTAAAAGATAAAAAGATTTCATTGGAAAACCTTAAGAAGGGGTCTGGTACCACATCAGCACTAGCACATCAAGTGACACGTTAGCCAAATAGACCGAGTCAGCAGGCCACGTCAGCGCCTTCACCACATCAAAAGGGCAATGGGTCAACGATGGCGCGAATTGAGTCGTAGAGCGAGTCGCGGGTCGCTACTAGATTTGGCGTGTTAGACACACACGTAGAGGGGGAGGGCGGCGCTTGAGGCAGAGGACGACAATGAGATTTTGGTGGCCGATTGATCGACGAATGGTGGTTCCAACGGTGCCTATGGTGTCAAAAATGAAGGTCTAGGGAGAGGTGAAAAGGAAAAGGGAAGTGGTGAGGGATTTTGGAGCTACGATAATGAACCAGCGGACGGATGAATAGTGTGCGCATGATGATGGAATGATGAGCGCACGGTGACGAAATGGCGAGCACACTATGTCGAAGTAGTGGGCAGTGGCGGGTAGCAGTGGTTTGGAACAGTGTCTAAACAGAGGTCTAGAGTTGTGTCTAAATGGAGCGGACAATGATGGTCTAGAGCAGTGTCTAAACGGAGCGGATATCTGCAGTCTGGACTGAGATCCTAGGCTCTTTGATACTAAGTTAGAAATAGAAACAAGGAGGTAAATACTGATAAATTTATGTATATTTTTGAATAAATGTATACAAGATGATTAGCTTCTATTTATACAAGAAGGCTGTTATACAGAAAAAGAAAATAATAAAGTATAATTATGTACTAAATTAATTATAATTATCCTTAAAAATAATTGTAATCAATCATAATTTCAATCATAATCAATCACACGCTAACAATAAGAGTGAATTCTTTTTTGTCTATAAGGACCTTTCTACAAAATTAAGCCTAAGACTTTCGTTCTCTCATTGTTTGAGTGTTGAATGAGCTCCATTGGCTCACCGGGGCCTTTGACTTAGTTTTCAAATATCTGATGCCTTTTCTAATTTCTTCCAATTTGAAAGTATTCAAAGTCCAAAGCTAGTCAAGTTTCCCTCTGTGAGCGTAGTGGTTACAAACTTCTAACCCCGTTCAAACGATCGGTCAAAAACTTTAAGGAAAGTTTTTATTGTTCCATATTGAAGATATGGAGGATGTCATTGCCAGTATGTTAGACCACGTTCATGACATGAAGGCTAAGAGGACTAACAAAAGGCGAGATGGCGTTGGGTAACCAAGAGCTTGTAATGAAGCTCATTGGAAGCGAGCTTCATAGTGCATCCAAACTAATTCGGTCTTCTCCCACTATAATTGGTGGAACCTAGACATGTATGTTTCTAGCCTTTCTTATTATATTTTAATATCACATTCTTGAATTGACATCCTTTCTTCTTATTTGGCAGCTTTTTTTGTCAACAATCCTATGGCACCAAGGCTGGATCCCACCAAGCTCCTCTCATTGAAGACCACCTATGAGAAGACTAGATGATAGAAAGAGCTTAGCAAGGAATTTGCATCACCTATAAGTCTCTAATTGGGTGGGATCTCCATTCGATAATGACAAAAAAGAAGGAGCCCAAGCTTGCTGTCGAGAAAGGTATTGTTTATAATTACAAAAAGTAACAGCTCATGATTCAATAGACTCCTCAAGATGAGAAGTGACCTAGGTACAAGAAACTACCCTGTTGAGCCTCTTAACCTATCTCAATAGTCATCCTATCGCTATGACCAAGTGTAGATCTACTACCAAGGTGTCCGATTTTTCTCAACTCAAACCTTTCACTAGGTAAGAGAGGATCAAGTCAATGTTTGATAAGCATATGAATGCTAAGGCAAACCTACAATGTACAATAATCCCAAGTGTTGGGTTCGCATTTTGTTGATCAAAATATCATCTCATACTTTAACCAGCCAAAATCATCAATAACTAACTTGACAAATTGTAAGACTAAACTCTAACTAATCATGATTCACAACTTATAATCAAATTGTCACTAATTGGCTTGATGTACTATAAGGCTAAGTTGAAATTGATCATGATTCACAACTTATATCTTAAAATTAATTGTTGTTTGCCTTTGGCTTTTTACTGAAGTTACTTAGCTGTAATCAAGAAAGATGTGCCAATAGCAATATATTTTATTCATTATATAATCCTTTCACTGGGTTTCTTAAGTTTCAATTAGGCTTAATTAAGTTAGTTTTGTTACATTTATTGATATTGAGCTTAATTGGATCATTGAAAGAATTATTACTTGAATTAGCTTTAATTTGTCTATTTGGTAGCGTTCAGTAAACGGGTTATAATTTGTGTTTTAAATATATGATTGATGTAATTCTGCTCTTGTAGGAAGGTTAAGACAATTCTATATAACTTTCATGAAGACCTCAAGAGCCAAATCACACGTTTGGATAATTTAAATTGGAGTTGAAACAAGATCTGATCCTAATAGCTTGACCTCTGCGTACTCATCAGTCAATTTCTTGAGCTACAGCAGTTCAATTGACACCAACTAGTAGAATTGGAAAGTTAAGACCCAAATCTACAACTTTCATGAAGAATACAAGAGTCATATCGGAAGTATAATAGGCCATATTGAGCCTAGAAGTCAGAACAGAGGCGTTGTAGCTGGGCCTGAATAGTGTACAAATATTGCATCATATCTCAAGCTATAAGAATGATATTGGGCTGAAACTAGCAGCATTGGAAAGCAACTTTCATGAAGACCACTTTTCTATTTTCTGACGGCAGCTATGAGTTCAATACCTAATCATTTTAGAGACAAGCATCTCAATAAATTTTCACTCATTCACAATTATCAAACAACTCCTTTGGTATTTTCTACTCATCCACTCACTCATTAAACAACTCCATTGTCATTTTGTGCTCCTCAAGCTCTATAAAAGGGAGCATTGGCTGCTCATTTGATCATCTTGGCTTAGAGATCAAGATCATGTTATTGTGTTATTTGTTTCTCTTGTTGTAGTTTTCTTTTGTTCTCAATTGAAGTTATGTTCATCTTCTTCTTCTTCTCTCTTTCTTTTCTCTTGTCTATGAGTAACTAATTTTTATTTTAATTAGGTGAAAGGGTGAAGCTTTTAGTAATAAATTAAGGTTACATTAATTTCTTTTTTGTACTTGAATGATGTATTATCAAGTGGTCATTATATGTGTTGTATTTTGTTTCCAATCAATTTAGAAACTCTCCTTGTAAAGTGGAGATCTTAATTCATTGTAGACAAGAGGTTGGCACAATGAATGCTTGAGCCCATTTATAAGTGGTGGTGTTAATAGAAAATTAAAAGAACCATAATATAATTACATATATAATCTTAAATGAACTTTGAATGTTGTATTTTCCGATTGAAACCTCCGTTATGCATAGATTCTAATTGAGTTATAAAAAGAATTAATATTATCCTTAATTTACTTACCAAGAGTGGATCTCCTAACCCAAGTAACTCCTTTTTATTTGTGACTAAGTTTTATCACCTTTATTGTTGTAACAAAATCTTTTCCTTACCTCAAAGAATTTTTCTTCATCAATTCCCTGTGGATCGACATCGGACTCCCAAGAATTTATTACTTGAGACAACCTACACTTGGGTTTGTAACTTATAATTCACATCAAGTTTTTGGCGCTGTTGCCGGGCAATTGATTTGAAGAACAAATTTATTGAGGTCTTCTTTCTTTAAGTAAACTTTACCACCTAGTATATTTTTTTTATTCTTTTAATTTTCTTACTTACTAACTTTCTAACTTTCTAACTTACTAACTTCCTAACTCGCTAACTTTCTAACTTGTTAATTTATTAACTTACTAATTTACTAACTATGATATTTAATGACAAGTTTATATTGCCTACTTGTACATTTTTTTTTCTATTTTAAGTCAGTTATTTATGCTTAATTGGTATTGTGATTCAAATTCTGGTCATTTGGTTAAAATTAATCCTCGTACTTTATATATTGATTTGTTTGAATTACAATCACACACATTAAACACAATGGCTAAAAATGAAAGTATACATGATGAACATGAAAATCAACCGTTGCGAACCATGCATGAATATTTGCAACCATCTTGAAATTCTAGTTCATCATGTTTTGTCTTTCCACTTAATGCTAACAAATTTAGATTTAAGCTGGGTATGATTTCATTACTTCCTGATTTTCATGGTTTAGAATCTAAAAGCCCATATTTACATCTAAAAGAATTTGATAAAGTATGTACCGCTTTTAATGACAAAACTTGCACTGAAGAGATTGTTAAGCTTAAATTGTTTTCTTTTTCTTTGAAAGATAAAGCAAAAACTTGGCTTAACGCTTTGAAACCAAGATCAATTGGCACATGGCAAGAAATGCAAGGTGAGTTTTTAAAGAAATTTTTTCCAACACATAAAACCAATGCTTTGAAAAAACAAATCCAAAATTTTTTCCAAAATTCAAATGAAGCATATTTTCAAAGTTGGGAACGTTTTAAAGATTTGTTAAATTCTTTCTCACATTATGGTTTTAAAAAATGATGCACTATAAGCTTCTTTTATGAAGGGTTAACATCTGAAACCAAATAATTTGTGGAAACAATGTGCAATGGCGAGTTTCTTGATAAAGAACCTAAAGAAGCTTTAAACTATTTTGACCATTTGACTAAAAATTCTCAATCTTGGCATGATACTAATCCTTCTAAAAATTCAATTAGATATAACTTTGCAAATGCTAGTAAAGGAAAATATCATCTTAGTCAAGAAGAAGATCTAAATGCTAGGTTTGCCAGTTTGGCTAGAAAGATTGAAGCCATTGAATCAGGGAAAGTGAAAGAAATCAAATCTATGCAAAATGAAGAAATTTATGGCATTTGGGATGAATTAGGACACTTAACAAATGAATGTCCAAAAATTTCTATTTTTAAAGAAGTTGTGCATGAGCACGTAAATACAATGAATAATTTTAAAAAGTCATTCACCTTTTCTTTTTCATATTCATACAATCTGGGATGGAGAAATCACCCGAACTTCAGTTGGAGGACTAACAATCAGACACAATTTATGCAACCACCATCGCCTCAAGCGCAACTGGATTCACAAAATTCTCAATAATATACACCTTATGTCCCACCATATAGGAAAAACCTTGAAGAAATATTGTATACATTCATGGAAAAGCAAAAGGCCATTAATAATCAAAATACTCAAGTCATGATTGACATAAAAGACACTCTTGCTAAACTTTCTTCTGCACTCACCATTCATGAGAAAGGAAAATTTCCTTCTCAACCTCAACTGAATCCCAAGGGTCAGTATAGCCTAAATGAGGGTAATTCAGAAAGCCAACAAATAGATTAAGTCAAGTCAGTGATAACTCTTAGGAGTGGAAATGTTGTTGAAAAATGAATTCCTAAACCTTATGAGAAAGGTGATGAATCAAGTCCCAAAGATAAGGAAGGAGTTGATAAGTCACTTGGCCAAAATGAGGTGAAACTCTCGCCTTCTCATTATATCCTCAAGCATTAAACAATTCAAGTAAATTGAACCATAACATTGAAATTTTTGAAATCTTTAAACAAGTGAAGGTCAATATTCCTCTATTAGATGCTATCAATTAGGTTCCCTCTTATGCCAAAATTTTGACAGACTTAAGCACTGTTAAAAAGAAACTAAATGTGAAAAAGAAAGCCTTTTTGACTGAACAGGTAAGCTCCATTCTTCAGAATAATAATGCGTTGAAATATAAAGACCCTGATTGTCCTACAGTTTCATGCACCATTGAAGAACATAAAATTAAACAAGCTTTACTTGATCTTGGTGCTAATGTTAATTTGCTTCTGTATTCAGTTTATTAGCAACTCAACCTAGGTGAGTTAAAACCGACTTCTGTTACTCTTCTACTAGCTGATAGATTAGTTAAAATTCTAAAAAGAATAGTGGAAGATGTGTTGGTTCAAGTTAATAAATTTATATATCTTGTGGATTTTATTATCTTGGAAATTGAACTTATGAATAATAGTAGTAAGTCAATTCTTGTTATTTTAGGTCGCCCATTTTTAACAATATCTAATGCTTTGATAAATTGCAGAAATGGAGTGGTAAAGCTAACATTTGGAAATATGACACTGGAGCTTAATGTTTTCAATATGTGCAAGCAACCACAGGAAGTCTATGACGAAAAGGAGGAAGTTCAAGGGATTGAGGTCATTATAAATGATCATCTTCAAACCAGAAGTTCTTCTGACTCATTAGAAATTTGTTTAATTTATTCATTTGATTCAGCTACGTAATCAGATTATAATAGTTTTGAAATATGCTCTTTGCTTGATTGTACACAAGTAATGGAATACAAAGGATGGAAGCCGAGATTCGAAAAACTAAAACTCATGAATGATAATACCCATGAAGAAGTACCCACACTGGAACTAAAGTCATTACATGTTGGGTTGAAGTACACATTTTTGGGAGAAGAACAAAGCTTTCCAGTG
The DNA here is from genome assembly GCA_029884595.1 of Ormosia semicastrata. Lineage (NCBI taxonomy): Eukaryota > Viridiplantae > Streptophyta > Magnoliopsida > Fabales > Fabaceae > Ormosia > Ormosia semicastrata. Next base: position 5,891,489 of record JAQQTO010000045.1, read on the forward strand.
GTAATTTCTTCATCCCTTACCAAAGAACAAGAAGGTATGTTGACAAAAGTACTTAAAAGGCATAAAAGTGTAATTAGATGGACATTAAAGGACATAAAAGGTATTAATCCATTAATTTGTACACATAGAATGCATTTAGAGGATAATGCTAAAACATCTCAACAACCTCAAAGAAAATTAAATCCATACATGAAAGAGATAGTTAGAGCTAAAGTTTTCAAATTACTTGATTGTGTAATTATCTACCCCATCTCTGATAACCAGTGGGTAAGCCCTACACAAGTTGTACCTAAGAAATCTGTAATAACAGTGGTTGAAAATGAAAAAGGTGAATTAATACCTACGCGAGTCCAATCTAGTTAGCGTATGTGTATTGATTTTAGAAAATTAAATGCAGCTACTAGGAAAGATCATTTCCCCTTGCCATTTCTTGATCAGATTCTGGAAAGAGTAACAGGACATCCCTACTATTATTTTCTTGATGGTTATTCAGGATATAATCAAATACCAATTGCATTAGAGTATCAAGAAAAGACCACTTTTTACGTGCTCCTTTGGCACTTTTGCATATAGAAGAACGCCTTTTGGCCTTTGTAATGCTCCAGCAACTTTCCAAAGATGCATGCTAAGTATTTTCAGTGACATGATTGAGCATTATTTAGAGGTTTTCATGGATGACCTAACAGTTTTTGAAAATTCTTTTGAAAATTGTCTTGACATCCAGACTTACAACAGGTTCACCTTTTGATAACACACCTATCAATGATTCTTTTCCCAATGAATTTTTATTTTCTGTTAATTCCATGTCTTGGTTTGCTAACATAGTAAATTTTCTTATAACAAGAAAGGTGCCGCCTCAGTGGACACACCAAGACATAAAGAAGTTTTTAACTAAGGTAAAAAAAAATATTTGGATGACCCATATTTGTTCAAATATTGTCCAGATCAAATCTTTTGGAGATTTGTACCCGATAGTGAGGTAGGTAGTGTCATTAAATTTTGTCATTCAGAAGCATGTGGAGGCCATTCTTCTTCAAAGAAAATAGCTGCAAAAATCTTGCAGTGTGGATTTTATTGGCCCACTTTATTTAAGGACAGCTATACCTTTTGCAAAAGTTATGAAAATTGTCAGAAATTAGGTTCCATTTCTAAACGAGACATGATGCCTCTGAACCCTATCATTGTCATTGAAATTTTTTATTGTTGGGAAATTGATTTCATGGGTCCATTTCCATCATCGTTTAGATTTCTGTATATTTTGGTTGCAGTTGATTATGCCTCAAAATGGATTGAGACCGATATAATAATCATAAAATTGTTCTCAAATTTTTAAAAGAAAATGTTTTGAATTGATTTGGAATCCATCGAGCTATCATCAGTGATGAGGGAACATATTTTTGCAATAAATCATTTAAATCTTTAATGAAGAAATATGGAATTACACACAAAATTGACACCCCTTATCATCCTCAGACAAGTAGGCAAGTAAAATTAGCAAAGAGGGAGAGTAAACAAATTTTGAAAAAAATGGTTAAACCAAATCGTAAATATTGGTCTTTAAGACTAAACGATGCACTTTAGGTTTACCATACTGCTTTCAAAACATCTTTAGGCATGTCACCCTATCAGTTAGTTTATGGAAAACCTTGTCATTTGCCTGTAGAACTGGAGTATAAAGTATTTTGGGTCATTAAATTTTTTGTTACCAATGTTAGTCATGGCAACCATTACCCAAGAGGGGGGTGAATTGGGTATGAAAAACTTTTCACAAAAGCTCTTAAAATAAACATAAATATTTTAGCTAATAAATAAAAGAGAAAGAATTGCGAGAAGAAGAATAAAAGCTTTAAGAATAGCAAATAAATAAATGTGCAATAATATAAAATTACATAAAATAAAGAGATTGAGAAGAGAAAAGCAGGCACGATATTTATCCTGGTTCGACCACTAACCCACTTGTGGCCTACGTCCAATCCTCGAAAACAATTCGAGATTTTTCACTATGTATACAAGCTTCAATAGGTGCTTGCTACCGTTACACAAAAGAGCACTTTTCACACACAGGGAAACTCTACCCTTGTGCTAAAGTCTCAGTCTACAGGGATACCTCACCCTTATACAAACCTTGAAGGGATACCTCACCCTTATACAAATCTTGAAGGATATCTCACCCTCAATATAGAAGAACAGAAATTTAGATGAAGAGAAACTCTCACTTAGAGCAAATAATACAAATTGAAGTGCTAACAGGCTCTCAAAGGATATCTCAAAGTTTTAGCAAAAAGAGCACAGAAAAATAGGCGTAAATTATAAATCACATTTTTCAGAGCAAGCGTAAATTAAACAAATAGCTGGGCTACTTTCAGATGAGATCCACAGTCTCAATTTACAGAGTCAGATAGAAAATAGCCGTTGTAGAAATTAATTCTGTAATTATTATGAAAAAAGTGTCCGTTACATACTATATTCGGATCTGTATTTACCGTGTTTATTCGAATAAGCCTTCTGCTATTCGAATAACACATTCTTATAAAAACGTTTTTGAAACTGGTTATTCGAATAACCTTCGTGTTATTCGAATAACCTTCGTGTTATTCGAATAACGCTGCCACAAAGGCTTTCTTTAGAAAACTGGTTATTCGAATAACTCTAAGTTTATTCGAATAACATTTGTTAAGACAGACTTCTGGGAAAAGGTTCTATTCGAATAACTGATGAGTTATTCGAATAGCTGATGTAAAACAAGCTATTTAGAAACCTTTTATTCGAATAACAGGAGTGTTATTCGAATAACACTTTAAAGCACAGAGTCATGCAACAACCAAATTTAAGGCTTTATTCGAATAACCAATGAGTTATTCGAATAACTCAATTTGTAAAACAGTTATAAAAGCTTGAAAAACATCCCAGAAAGTTTATCAAAAACACCAAAACATTTTTAAGTTATTTTCAAGATCAAAACAATTTTGGTATAAGTTTAAGAAAAATATTTTTGTTTTATCTTGATGCACTAGGAGATATCCAAAGAGATTCTTGAACAAAGAGACTCTAAGTCCTAAAGCTATTCTTATAATATCTTGGACTTGGTCTTTCCATCATCTTCATTTTGTCTTCATGTTTGTTATCATTGAAAACATTCTTCAAAGACATATGTCTAATCACATTCTCCTTGTGTTGAGCTTAATAGATATCTCTTGCTTTCTTGTTGTAATGCTCACTCTTGGTTCTTGGACTATCCTACAAAATATTGCTTATTTAAACAAGCATAGTTAGTCCAAATTCATAATTCAATATCTTCATATGCATGATTCATAAATGTATAACTCTAATTAGTTTAACATGCATATAAGACATTCATATACACATCCAAATAAGATATTTATTAATTATTAATGGATATGCTCTATATAGGATGCAACAGAACACATTGCACATTTTCATTTAAGCAAGGTATGAATGGTGCATATATCTTATTGCATGATTATTAAGTGAAATATAACTAGGCAAGGTACATATCATGCATGATACAAAATATCACATTGAGCACATCTATCAAGTATAAGTATCATTCTATTTGTCTTGTATTTGTCATCATCAAAACTTAACATATTAAACCATTTGGGGCAAACTTATTTCCACAATCTTCTCCTTTTTGATGATGACAAATCACCGAAGAAAAAATATGTTGAGTAATATACAATAATGGATATTCATGTAAGCATATCAAACAATAAGCACAAGAACATATTTTTCTTTCCAATTTTCACTCCCCCTATTTGACATCAACAAAAAGACTTAGCAAAAAAAATATTTTCTCCCCCTTCAATTTTACATATGATTCAAGAATAGAGAGATGAAATAATCATGCTTTCAAGATATAGAAGATTATTCATGCAATGCTTGTCATATTTGTCTATGTCAACATTTCGCATATGATTACAGTAAAATACTTTATGTAATCAAACAAGGATGTAAAGCGAGAGATATAAACAACTTAAGAGCTAGACCCCCCCTCAAAATATGCATATTATCAAAAAATAAAGCAAGGGCAAAAAAATTTATTCTTAATTCAAAAACAAAAAACCATTTTAAAACTTCTCCCCCTTTCAAAAAGAATTTTACAAGAGCACATTATATTTCAAAAGCATTTTAGAAGGATGGAGATGTTTTATATTAAAAAACATATATTTATTGAAAAGCATCTAGTCATTTAAGATTAATTTATCAATAAGTATCATACAATCCATATCATATAAAGTACCATAATAGCTTAGGGATAAAGATACTTATTGAGATAGATGAAGAGTGATGCTTCTTTAGAATGTTCTTCATTTATTTGTCCTTTGAGTATTGAGCTTTCTTCCATTGAATATTCCATTCCATTGCACTTGAAGAAATGCTCCGTTATCTTTCTCTTCATTTGAATTCCATTCAACTTTTCTCGTTCATCCACATATGCTTGTATGTAAAAATCTGATGGTTATATTTGAAACATATAGAGAAACTTTGCAAAGCTAACTTTAAAAGTCCTCTAAAACATAGGTTAGCATCAAATATCATTTAATCTCATTTACAAGCATAAATTAGGTTGATATATAATTTAAAGCATGTATCACATTATCAACCATGCAATATTAGTTCTAACAAGAATGCATGAAGCACATATGCACTTGAATCCAAAAAAAAATTGTTTAAGCATATTAAGGCATGATTCAAGTTTATCAAGAAATACATGATCAACATCAAAACTTATATAACCATTTTGGGGCAAACAATGATCATGTTAGGCATGTAATATCAAGTAACAAATTTTAGTACTCACACATGCCAAGAACGAAAAGTCCCTTATTGTAATGAAAGAATTGAAAAGCCATGGAGCTATAACTTTTTGAAATCATTTGCTTCTTGTTTCCAAAATTTAACATATCAAACAAGAAGACATGTAACATTTTACTTTCCAATCTCCAAGTGAGTATATAAGACAATTAGGCATCAAAGAGAAAGGATTAGAATGACTTCTGAGAATGTGAATTTACATATTTAAACAAAGAGAATTTATCACAACCTTAATAACAAAGATATTACCATAGCATATCATTCCAAGCAAAAATGGATGCATATCTAGCATGTTAGCATATGTAGAGATACTTTCAAGACATAATGCTAGAAAAGCGTAACTTAAAACATGTTAAGGCATACAAACAAATTTCTACTTATCCAAATATCACATGATATTCAATTTAAAGTATATAAAAAAAGATAATAGTTTGATATCACAAAAAATGTACTCTTTGAATTTTTGTAGATGACTCTCACTTCCACCAACTTCCAAGCTTCAAGCTTTCATGAGGGAATAGAAATTCTTTGCACCCCTTTTAAAAGTTGAATCCTTTTAAACTTTACTATCCTCAAGTTGAATGGACTTATTCCATTTAAATGCTTGCTTGAGGTAGTTATCACCCTACAATACAATTCAAAGTTCTTTCATTGGTATCCATGAATTTTGGATCCATAAAAGTTAGTCAATATGCCAAACTCATAAGCAAATAAGCATTCAAAGTAACAAATGAGTTCACAAAGGCAAAAGAAATTTCATTTCATTGATCAAATTTAGCTAAGGACATATAAACATCAAAAGAATAGTCAATTACATTTAATTAAGCATTTGCATATCATAAAGTGCATATTTTCAGACAACACAACCAAAGAATTTTGTATATATTAACGGAACATAGCAGAACCTTATGTTTAAAAAAAACGTGTTTATTCGAATAAAAGAAGAAGATCTGGGTTTTATTCGAATAGATGAGCAGGAAAATCCGAGCATTGTGGCCTTTAACATATTTTATTCGAATAACCTATGGGTTATTCGAATAGACAGAGAGCAATCAGTCAAGACTGATTAAAATAGGTTCTGGTTATTCGAATAGTCTGAGGTTTATTCGAATAGACAGAGATCAGTCAAATAAGACTAATGAAACAAGCTTCTGCTTATTCGAATGATCTGAAGATTTATTCGAATAGACAGAGATAGCAGCAGATATTGAACTGACATAGGAGTCAGTTTATTTGAATAAACTTAGTTTTATTCGAATAAAGCTATTAAAAGCATATGTTCAGAACTAGTAGCCAACCAAATAGACTTATTTGAATAAGACTTGCTCTTATTAAAAAGGCATTCAAAAACATATTTTAGTGGCTACAAAAAAGGTTTATCTGAATAAAAACCTTTCTATTCAAATAAATATATCAGAACAGCATCAGCGGGTTAAAACCAATAAGTGCAAAGATTAAAAATAATCAAGCAATTTAGCACTCATTTTAACATGCATTCATGACAATCAAACCAAATTCTTGATTCTTACAAAAGCATTTTGAAACAACCAAGGATTATGTTAGAAAGGGATAAAACAATATAAAACCATCTAACACAAATACTCATTTTAAGTCATGATTAAACAAAAAAATTATGCTCAATGATATTATCATCAATCATGTCATGTTAAGCAAGGAGCATACTTTATCTAGCATATTAACATGTAGAAATATTTTCAAGACATAAAGGTAGAAAAAACATAATACGAGTTTCCACTTATCCAAAGTTTGCAAGTCCAAGCTTCTTGGAAACAAGGAAAAGAGCTTGAAATTATTTCTGGTTTTTGTACTTGGAGCAGCCACTTTCAAGATGCCAAAGTGAGTTCTTAGCCTTCAAGCACACCTACAACACACTTCAATGTTTGACTTTTGGTACCCAAATTTTCTTGGGTCCTTGCGTGTTAGTTTTTGAATATTAATCTATTATGCTCTCATAAAGATCAATTTTTCATAATATGTAAATTGAGCACAATAAATTAAATAACCAATTATCATTTAGCGCCTAACCGATAACATGCTTGCTTTCATGATATGTAGACAATTTTAAAGCATAGCAAACATACCTAGGCATTATAGAACCTTATGTACTAAGATATATAACAAATTAATGAATTATGATACAATAAGAATGAACATAATTATGTGCTAAACATAATATTCAAATTTTATCAAGTACACATGATTCTATCCTCTACCTAAGGCCTACAAGGAATATACCTCATATTCATTATTATCATTTTTAAGTGAATGTGCATAAGAGGTAAAAACTTTTGATACCTTGGCCTTGGTAAACAAGGAAATACATTTTCTTATCCATCGCTTCTCTTTTGGAGTCTTGAACTTTGCAAGTTCTACATTTTGTACTTGAGAAGCTTTGGTTGAAGCTATCTTCCTTCTTTGACCAAAGTTTCTACCATTAGGCTTTGGAAGCATTCTCCTTGATAATTCCTCTTTCTTTTGACCAATTTGTCCATCCTTTTGAGAAATATTCTGCATAATTAAAACACTAGGAGGACACTTTGGTACCCACTTCATTTTGGGTCCTTGAATGTTAGTATTAGGGCCTTTAGGATTTTTAGGCACCCATACCATACAATTTCTCATATAAGGATTTCTTCTATAATTGCATAAATGAGAAATATGTCCTAAATGACCACAAAAATTACAAATAATTGAATTTAATGATGGCTTGGTCTTTTGAAGATCATCTTTGAAAAACTTAAGCTTTTTCTTGTTATTACATTCTATGTTATTTTTGCCACAAGCTTTACTTGAATTTCTATGTGGAATAACATTGATTTTATTCTCATTAACAAGCATAGAATGTAAGCAATTAGAATCATTCGCTTTAGAAAATTTGAAAGATAAGTCATCAACTTGATTTTTTAAATTAATGCATTTTTCATAAGAGGTTGAGATTTCACATTTCAAAGACATTTCCTCATCAAGAAAAGCATATTCATTTTTCAAAGTTTCAATTTCATTTTCAATAAAGGAAATGTTTTCCAAGCACGATAAGTTTTTCTTTTCTAAATTCAACAAACCATCATACAATTCATTATATGCACTTTGCAACTCATCATAGGAAGGACTATAATATAGTTTAGAATTATTTACCTCAAAGTCCTTTTTAGCCATATAGAAAGTAGTTTCAATTTCTAGGGTACTTGCCCCTTTAAAAGAATCACCTTCTTCCTCATTAATTTTATTTTGCTTTGCTTCTTCTTCGAATTGAGCACCATCATCACCAAGAGGCATCTGGCTTGCTTCAGTAGTTTGAACATCTCTTTGAGCATGCGTTTCATGACAGGCTTCCTTCAATGGCTTGTGCTCTTCTTGCTTTCTATATGCAACTTTATGAACAAAATCATCGTTAGCAAGATAAAGAGCATCAAGGGTATCTAAAATTTCTTTGGCACTAGAACAATTTTTAATTTCAGTATAAGCATCATCATTCAAACTACTTCTCAAAATTTACATAGCTCTAATATTCGAAGAAAAACATTTTTTGTCAAAACTATTCCAAATGTGTTTTGATTTATAAGTAAATCCATTTAGCACAACATCCCACAAATCCAAATCAATAGATTGCATATAAAATTCTATTCTAGTTTTCCAATAAACAAAATGCACACCATCAAAGAATGGTGGTTTATCAATTTCAAAACATTCCATTTTGAAAAATTTTCAAGGTTGCTAACAAGGATCTTTAACTCTAAGCGATTAAGCTTTTAACAGAGCACGAAACTCTGATACCACTTGTTAGTCATGGCAACCATTACCTAAGAGGGGGGTGAATTGGGTATGAAAAACTTTTCACAAAATCTCTTAAAATAAACACAAATATTTTAGCTAATAAATAAAAGAGAAAGAATTGCGAGAAGAAGAATAAAAGCTTTAAGAATAGAAAATAAATAAATGTGTAATAATATAAAATTGCATAAAATAAATAGATTGAGAAAAGAAAAGCAGGCACGATATTTATCCTGGTTCGACCACTAACCCACTTGTGGTCTACGTCTAGTCCTCGAAAACAATTCGAGATTTTTCACTATGTATACAAGCTTCAATAGGTGCTTGCTACCGTTACACAAAAGAGCACTTTTCACACACAGGGAAACTCTACCCTTGTGATAAAGTCTCAGCCTGCTGGGATACCTCACCCTTATACAAACCTTGAAGGGATACCTCACCCTTATACAAATCTTGAAGGATATCTCACCCTCAATATAGAAGAACAGAAATGTAGATGAAGAGAAACTCTCACTTAGAGCAAATAATACAAATTGAAGTGCTAAGAGGCTCTCAAAGGATATCTCAAAGTTTTAGTAAAAAGAGCACAGAAAAATAGGTGTAAATTGTAAATCACATTTTTCAGAGCAAACATAAATTAAACAAATAGCTGGGCTACTTTCAGATGAGACCCACGGTCTCAATTTATAGAGTCAGATAGAAAATAGCTGTTGTAGAAATTAATTCTGTAATTATTATGAAAAAAGTGTCCGTTACATACTATATTCGGATCTGTATTTACCGTGTTTATTCGAATAAGCCTTCTGCTATTCGAATAACATGTTCTTATAAAAACGTTTTTGAAACTGGTTATTCAAATAACCTTCGTGTTATTCGAATAACGCTGCCACAAAGGCTTTCTTTAGAAAACTGGTTATTCGAATAACTCTAAGTTTATTCGAATAATATTTGTTAAGATAGACTTCTGGGAAAAGGTTCTATTCGAATAACTGATGAGTTATTCGAATAGCTGATATAAAACAAGCTATTTAGAAACCTTTTATTCGAATAACAGGAGTGTTATTCGAATAACACTTTAAAGCACAAAGTCATGCAGCAACCAAATTTAAGGCTTTATTCGAATAAGTAATGAGTTATTCGAATAACTCAATTTGTAAAACAGTTATAAAAGCTTCAAAAACATCCCAGAAAGTTTATCAAAAATACCAAAACATTTTTAAGTTATTTTCAAGATCAAAACAGTTGTGGTATAAGTTTAAGAAAAACATTTTTGTTTTATCTTGATGCACTAGGAGATATCCAAAGAGATCCTTGAACAAAGAGACTCTAAGTCCTAAAGTTGTTCTTATAAGATCTTAGACTTGGTCTTTCCATCATCTTCATTTTGTCTTCATGTTTGTTATCATTGAAAACATTCTTCAAAGACATGTGTCTAATCACATTCTCCTTGTGTTGAGCTTAATAGATATCTCTTGCTTTCTTGTTGTAATGCTCACTCTTGGTTCTTGGACTATCCTACAAAATATTGCTTACTTAAACAAGTATAGTTAGTCCAAATTCATAATTCAATATCTTCATATGCATGATTCATAAATGTATAACTCTAATTAGTTTAACATGCATATAAGACATTCATATACACATCCAAATAAGATATTTATTAATTATTAATGAATATGCTCTATATAGGATGCAACAGAACACATTGCACATTTTCATTTAAGCAAGGTATGAATGTTGCATGTATCTTATTGTATGATTATTAAATGAAATATAACTAGGCAAGGTACATATCATGCATGATACAAAATATCACATTGAGCACATCTATCAAGCATAAGCATCATTCTATTTATCTTGTATTTGTTATCATCAAACCTTAACATATTAAACCATTTGGGGCAAACTTATTTCCACAACCAAGTGGCTTCCAGTACTCAAGAGGGGGGTGAATTGAGTATAAAACTTTTTCTCAAAACCTCTTTTTATTAAAAACAAATATTAAAACTTAATAAATAAATGCATAGAAAGAATGAGAAGAAGAAAAGAAACAATAAGAACAGCAAAAAATAAAAGTGCAGTAAATTAAAATTGCTTAAAATAAAGAGATTGAGAAGAGAGAAGTAGGCTCAGTATTTATCCTGGTTCGACCACTAACCCACTTGTGGTCTACGTCTAGTCCTCGAAACAAAAGCTGAGATTTTTCACTATGTATACAAGCTTCAATAGGTGTTTGCTATCGTTTACAAAATAGAGCACTTTTCACACACAGGGAAACTCTACCCTTGTGCTAAAGTCTCAGCCTGCAGGGATACCTCACCCTTATACAAACCTTGAGGGATACCTCACCCTCGATACAGAATAACAGAAAGTAGATGAAGAGAGACTCTCACTCAGAGCAAATAATACAAATTGAAGTGCTAAAGGAGCTCTCACAGAAATATCTCAAAGCTTTTAATCAAAAATAAAACGTAGAAAATATTTTCACAAAATAGAGCAAGTAGAAAACAATTTAGAGTGTTGGGTAATTTTAGACGTGACCCAAGATTCCTATTTATAGAGAAAATTAGAAGAAATAGTCGTTGGGTAGAATTAAAAACCATTTAAGCCGAATTAAAAACCTGTTTGTTTCCATATCAGTGTTCGTGAGCAACGTGTTTATTCAAATAGCTTAAGATGTTATTCGAATAACACTGTTCCTGAAACCATCGTGAAAAAGCCATTTGATATGGGTTATTCGAATAACACGGTTAAAAAGAGTTCAGACAAAAAAGGGTTTATTCGAATAACATTTGAGTTATTCGAATAATTCACTTATAAAGATAGTTCAGAAAAACCTATTTATTCAAATAGCTATCCTGCTATTTGAATAGCATCTTTAAAAATAGAACCTCGTGAAAGGGTTTATTCGAATAGAATAAGCTCTATTCGAATAAAGCAATACAAAACAGTTTTGGAGAAAATGTTTTAAAGACACTAAGTTTCTTTTAAAAACAAGTTTTATCTTTTCTTTCAAAAATAAAGAGATATCAAAGTGAGCTCCGTACAAAAGATCCTAAGTCCTAAAGCTAATATTATATAAACTTGGACTTGGTCTTTCCATCATCTTCATTTGGTTTTTACGTTTGTTATCATCAAAACAAGTCTTCAAAGGCATATGTTCAAACACATTCTCCCCCTTTTTTATGATGACAAACTATCAATGAGAAAAGAGTTAGTGCATATAATTGGAATTCACAAAGAGGTATAAAAGCTTACTCCCCCTCTTTAATTATAAAAGGTAATGTATATCAGATATGTGCGCAGCTCCCCCTTTCAATTTGAATCCAATCTCGTTTTAAGTTCACCTGTCTTTTCTCAATTAAATTCAAATTTTTCTCCCCCTTTTGTCATGAGCAAAAAGGAGGGGTAAGTCCCATAAACATATATTCAAATATAAGTGCATAAAAGGAAGCATACTCATATCAATACAACAATAGATCATCAAGAAATTGTATTTATGCATTAACCAAAAAGGATTCAATTACAAAAGCCAGAAATAAATAACATAAAGGCAAAATAGAGATCCTAAGAACTAAGGTTCCTAGAAATAGGTATCCGGAGGTGCTAGTGAAGAAGCTGGTGCAGGAGCAGGTGAAGCAGATCGGAGGGCAGCAACCTCACGCTCAACACCTTCTATTTTATCAAAAAGAATAGAGAAGGTATGTTCCATATAGGCTCTGTTATCATGCAAGGTGGCCATGATCTGCTCTAAGGTAACTGAAGCAGGAGCAGCAGCAGGTACATCAGCAGGGGCAGCAGGAGCGTCAGCAGGGTCTAACTCATCCTCAGCAACCTCATCTGGGTATACCCAGCCTTCATCGGTTTTGGATCATCTTCATTTGGTGTAAGGTGTGGGAGCCAAAGACATTGTGATGAGTCAGGGCAAAGGCTCGCTCAGTCTCCAAGACCTGGGGATACTTGCTGAGCAAGGTAGTGACGAGAATACCATAAGGCAAGTTAGATTTTTCCTTGCCCTTGGCCCTCATCATGTGTTTCATGATAAACACAAGCCAATTGATCTGATGGCCATTCTTCAAAATTCAAAGCATGAAGATGTCATATTCGCTAAAGTAGGTGTAATTTTCACCGCAGGGAGCCAGGATATGAGCAAAGGCATAATGCAGAAGCCTATCTTAGCTCTTCAGCATGCCACCTTTGAGACCCTTGTCAGGCAAGGCTAGACCAAGCTTTAGCAGGTCCTCAATCACCTGACACTTATTGAACTCTTCAAGGAAAGGGTTGTCACCATCTTCAACGAGTACGTCGATGAACTACAACCCAAACAGAGTCTGCCAGTCCTGTGGTGTGATCACAATATTCTGATCACAGACCTCAGAGAGAAGGTTCTGGCCATCAAATGCCAGATTACAGAAGAACATCTTCACCAAAGCTGGGTAGAGAGTGGCCCGGTGAGAGCAGAGCTTTAGAACTCCCTAGTTTTGCAGCAGGGTCAGAAAGTCAAAACCTCTGTGTTGCTGGAAGAATGAGAGGTCAAGATACTTGGGCTGGACAAGGTTACGCTCCCAGAAGTGCGTAATGAAGAGGGCACGGTGCTCTTCGTTGGATGAGAGCCTTCTCAAGTTAAGTGGATTGTTGCATGGAGCAGTCTTCGTGCATGGGCGCTTGTTGGAGGAGGAGGTCATGGTGATTGGAGGTGTGGAAGAGAGAAAGATGGCAGGAAGATGGTGGAGGAGAGTAGGAGAGAAAGAAACGATGGGCAGAAAAGGTGAAGAGTAGAAGAGAAAAGAGGGAGTGAAACGGTTGGGCGCGCAGGGACTATTTAAAGAGAGGCCTGTGTTTATTCAAATAAACATAGGTTTATTCAAATAAACCTTGCTTAGAAACTGAAAGGACAAGCGTTGAAAGAGAATTTTTGCTAAGGTTTATTCGAATAAAGGGAGTTTCTATTCGAATAGATTATCTGGGAAAGCCAAGCGTTTTGCAGACTTACAGGATTTATTCGAATAACTGTAGGGGTTATTTGAATAGACTGAAGGCTATCAGTCAAGGCTGATAAACCAAGGCTCTGGTTATTCGAATAGCCTGAGTTGTATTCGAATAGACAGAGAGCAAAGACTGAGACTGATAAACTAAGGATTCTAGTTATTCAAATAGAAGGAGATTTATTCGAATAGACAGAGAGCATATCAAACACAGGATTAACACAGAAGCCAGTTTATTCGAATAAACTAAGTATTATTCGAATAAAGCTGATATTCAACACATTATTTGACAAGCTGTAAAGAATTTTATTCGAATAAAAACTTGTTTATTTGAATAAAACTAACAAAAAAGCACAGAAAAGCATACATTCAAGAATTCAAGACAAAGCATATATTCATGTGATTTAAAGATTAAAGAAAGATAATATTCAGCAATAAAACATGCAATCATATATTGGATTGATCAATTATGCCCAATTCTCCTTGAATATAAAATAATGCTTCTTTTGCTAAAGGTTTAGTGAAAATATCTGCAAGTTGCTTAGTTGTTTCAACAAACTCAAGAATGCAATCCCCTTTTTGTACATGATCTCTGACAAAGTGATGTCATATCTCTATATGCTTTGTTCTGGAATGCAGAATGGGATTCTTAGAGATATTTATTGCACTAGTGTTATCACATCTTATCGGGATATGATCAAGCTGAAGACCGTAGTCTAAAAGTTGTTGCTTCATCCATAGAATTTAAGCACAACAACTCTCGACTGCAACATATTCAGCCTTAGCAGTAGACAAAGTCACACTATTTTGTTTCTTGCTATGTCAAGAAACTAAAGAACTACCAAGCAAGTGGCATGTCCCACTAGTACTCTTTCTGTCTAATTTGCACCCAGCAAAATCAGAGTCAGAATAGCCTATTAGGCTACAAGAGGCACCCTTAGGGTACCAAAAGCCCATTTGTGAAGTGCCTACTAGGTATTTTATTATTTGTTTAATAGCACTTAAATGAGATTCCTTATGGTTTGCCTGATATCTAGCACACATGCATACACTAAACATAATATCTGGCCTACTAGCAGTAAGATAAAGGAGAGATCCAATCATACCACTATATTTCGTTATTTCTACTGATTTACCTCCTTCATCTTTGTCTAAATAGCAGGAAGTACCCATTGGAATGGCCATATGTTTAGCTTTTTCCATTTCGAATCTCTTGAACAATTCCTTGCAGTATTTGGTTTGACTTATGAATGTCCCTTCGTTCGTTTGTTTGATTTGAAGTCCGAGGAAGAAGTTCAGCTCTCCCATCATTGACATTTCAAATTCATTCTGTATTGTCTTAGCAAATTCTTTGCACGGGGATTCATTAGTAGCACCAAAAATGATATCATCCACATATACTTGCACAAGAAGAATATCATGCTTTTTATTTTTAATGAAGAAGGTAGTATCGACTTTTCCTCTTGAAAAATCATTTTCTAAAAGGAACTTACTCAACCTTTTATACCAAGCTCTAGGAGCTTGCTTTAAGCCATATAAAGCCTTTTTAAGTTTAAAAACATGGTTGGGTAGTTCATGATTTTCAAAACCTGGAGGTTGTTCAACATATATCTCCTCTTGAATAAGAGCATTTAGAAAGCACTTTTGACATCCATTTGATATAATTTGAAATCCATAATGCAAGCATAGGCAAGTAACATTCTAATAGCTTCTAATCTAGCTACAGGTGCATAGGTTTCTTCAAAATCTATACCTTCTTCTTGATTATATCCTTTAGCGACCAGCCTAGCTTTGTTTCTAGTTATTAACCCATTTTCATCAAGTTTGTTTCTAAAAACCCATTTAGTGCCAATTATAGGGTGATCATTAGGTCTAGCAACTAATTCCCAAACTTGATTTCTTTCAAACTGATTTAATTCCTCATGCATAGCTAAGATCCAATGTTCATCATCAAAAGCTTCAATTAAATCCTTAGATTTAATTTGAGAAACAAAAGCTAAGTGATTACAAACATTTCTAAGAGAATTACGAGCACTTACACCTTTAGATACATCACTGATAATCTGATCAAGGGAATGATATTTTGAAGTTCGCCATTCTTTGGGAAGTTCCAAAGCTTGCGAATCTTCTTATCTTTGTTTATCTTCTTGCTCCTTGATTTCTTTTTCCTTGCTATCCAAATGTGTTTCCACCAAGACTTCTGCAACATCATCAATAACAAGATCCTTTCTCGATCCATTTGGGTCAGTTTCATCAAATGCAACATGTATAGATTCTTCAATAGTCATAGTTCTTTTATTATATATACAAAAAGCTTTACTATGATTTGAAAAACCAAGAAATATACATTCATCAGACTTAGCATCAAACTTGCCTAAGTTATCTTTTCCATTATTTAAAACAAAACATTTGCATCCAAAAACATGAAAATGTGAGACATTTGGCTTTCTTCCCTTATACAACTCATATGAGGTTTTCTTTAAAATAGGCCTTATAAGGGCCCTGTTCATTACATAACAAGCTATACTTACAGCATTCGCCCAAAAGTACTTAGGAAGAGCAGCCTCATTAAGCATAGTTCTCGTCATTTCTTCTAAAGAATGATTTTTCCTTTCTACAACTCTATTTTGTTGTGGAATTCTAGGGGTAGAAAAATTATGATTAATGTCATGTTCATCACAATAATTTTCAAAAACATTGTTTTCAAATTCGCCACCATGATCACTTCTTATAGAAGAGATTTGAAAACCTTTTTCGTTTTGAATAACTTTGGCAAGTCTTTTAAAAGCTAGAAATGCATCATTTTTATTTGCAAGAAATAAAGTCCATGTAAACCTAGAAAAATCATCCATAATTACTAAAGCATAGTAATTCCCACCAAATCTCATAGTTCTAGAAGGTCCAAATAGATCCATGTGCAAAAGTTGTAAAGGTCTAGTAGTTGAAACTATATTTTTGCTTTAAAAGAGACCTTTTTGTGGAAATAAGTTTGCCCTAAATAGTTTTATATGTTAAGTTTTGATGATGACAAATACAAGACAAAAAAAATACTTTGCTTATGTTCTTTGTTGCATCCTATAGAGCATATCCATTAATAATTGATAAATATCTTATTTGGATGTGTCTATGAAAGTTTTATATGCATGTTAAACTAACTAAAGTTATACTTTTATGAATCATGCATATGAAGATATTGAATTATGAATTTGGACTAACTATGCTTGTTTAAGTGAGCAATACTTTGTAGGATAGTCCAAGTATCAAGAGTGAGCATTGCAATAAGAAAGTAAAAAATCTCTATTAAGCTCAACACAAGGAAAATGTGAATGCCTATTTCATGAAGGTATTGATAACATCAAAGTCATGTCAAAAACCAAGTCCAAAGGAAGATTAAATGGTATAACTTATAGGACTTAAGGTCTTTATATAAAAAGCTTTATGGATATCTCAAATATATTTTTACAAATGGTTTTCACATGCTAAAATGTCCAACAAACAAGTTTTGAAAAGCTAGTTATGGTAATAGTTCAAATCTATGAAAAATAGCCAAGTTTGAGTTTTGTAAAACTGAACTTTGGTCACTCTTTTGATTATATCTTTTAAAATACTTTGAGTTTTATTTTGAAACTTATTTCATTTGAAAATAGACTCAAAGATCTTTCCAATGACTAGTCATTTGCTTTAAACGAATAAGAAATGAAGAAGTTATGACCATTTAAAGTTAATTTTTGAAATCAGAGTGGTTTATTCAAATACAGGATGTGGTATTCGAATAACACACCCCAGAAAACATGCCAGAACATGGTTTTAAAGATGTATTCGAATAACAAATGTGTTATTCGAATACCATGACTCAGAAAACGTTTCAGAACATGTTTTTGAAGGTTTATTCGAATAACAAACTAGTTATTCGAATAGAGACGTTAAGGAACGTAACTTTTGAAAGGATTTATTCGAATAACACATAGGTTATTCGAATAAACATGGCCAGAATCATGCAACGGCTATTTTCAGATGCTTGTAATATGATATTAATTTATACCCAACGGCTCTTTTTCGTAGAACACTATAAATACATATTTTTAGGACATCTTTTAGCAACACCCATTTATCTGAAATAATTTTTTTTTGCTTTATTTTGTGATACATATTTTACCAAACTTCTGTGCTCTTTTTCATCAAAATTTGACATATCCTTAAAGAGCTTCATAGAGCTTCAAATTGTATCATCTACTCTTTGTGAGAGTTTCTCTTCATCTATATTTCTGTTCTTCTGTATTGAGGGTGAGGTATCCTTCAAGATTTGTATAAGGGTGAGGTATCCCTTCAAGGTTTGTATAAGGGTGAGGTATCCCTGTAGGCTAAGATTTTAGCATAAGGGTAGAGTTTTCCTGTGTGTGAAAAGTGCTCTTTTATGTAATGGTTGCAAGCACCTATTGAAGCTTGTATACATAGTGAAAAATCTCGGATTGTTTTCGAGGACTGGACGTAGACCATAAGTGGGTTAGTGGTCGAACCAGGATAAATACCGTGCCTGCTTCTCTCTTCTCAATCTCTTTATTTTACATAATTTTATATTATTACACATTTATTTATTTGTTGTAAAGCTTTTATTCTTCATCTCGTAATTTCTTTTCTTTTATTTAATAGCTTAAATATTTGTGTTTATTTTAAGAGCATTTGTGAAAAAGTTTTAATACCCAATTCACCCCCCTCTTGGGTAATGATTGCCATGACTAACACTTTATTTGTTTACCCTTTTGACATGCATCACATAAATTATCTTTTACAAAATTAAGTTTGGGTAGTCCAATTACTAGCTCTTTAGAGACCAACTTCCTTAAGAGATCCATATGAATGTGTGCAATTCACCTATGTCATAACCATGAATCATCATTCTTACTTAAAAGGTATTTCACATCATTTGAAGATATATCATCAAGACTAATCATATAGATGTTATTTACTCTATGTCCAATGAATTTAACATGCTTATCATTTTTATCTTCAATTATGCAACAATTTGAATCAAATATTACCCTATTTCCTTTATCACATAATTGGCTAATATTAAGTAAGTTATGTTTCAAGCCTTCAACAAGCAATACATTTTCAATAGAAGAGTTACGATTCTTACCAACTTTGTCGATTTCAAGAATTTTTCCTTTGTTGTTATCACCATAAGTAACGTGTCCATGATTCTTGAGAATAAGCATGGTGAATTTTGAGTCATCCCCAGTCATGTGCTTGGAGCAGCCGCTATCGAGATACCAATTTGAACTCCTGGCTTTCAAGCACACCTATAACACATGTGTAGTTTTTAACCTTTGGTACCCAAACTTTCTTGGGTCCTTGTGTGTCAGTTTTGGGTATAGTACCCTTGGGAACCCAAACCATTTTTGTTCCAATTTTTGTATTTATGTTTTTCCTTACATTATATGTTGATGCACTATGTCCTTTCCTTCCACAGTAAAAACATTTAATAAAAGGACTACTTGAAACACTAGAATGCACAAAGAAATTTTTATAGAGTTTTTGTTGATTTTTCGGGTTATAACCTATCCCAACTTTTTAAAAACCACTCTTTGTCTTCCTAATAAAATATTTAAGTTATCACTTCCAAAGGTGAATTTAGAAAGAGTGTTCTTTAAGTCTTTAATTTCTTTTTCAAGCATATGACATGAAGAAAAAGGTGAAGATGTAGAAGTATGTGAAGAATGATTTGTGCATGCATCAATGATTCCCAAAGTTTCATTTTCAACTTTTAATTCTTCTATTTCTTTATTTAAAGCAAGAATTTGATTTTCTAAAGAAGAGATTGTTTTCTTAGAAGAAGAGATTGTTTTCGTGAATTTTAAAGACTCTTCATGCAATTTTTCAAAGGCATATTGTAATTCATCATAAAAAAGCAATAAAGTAGTATTAGAATTACCTCATTTTCGCTTTCTTCTTATTCTCCTTTGGCTATGAGACATAGTTGAGCTTCCTCGCTATCTGAGCTGTCAGTTGAATCTATGTCATTTTCATCCTATGCTATATAGGCTTTTCTTCTTTTTCTTTCCTTGAAGGGCTTCTTTTCAAATTTTTCCTTCTTCTTTTGGTAAACTAGGTACTCCATTTTCATGTGACCAGGTTTGCCATATTCATAGCAAGTTGGAGTCGATGAAGCTCCTTCACCTTTGTAATGAGTCTTCTTCGGAGGGAATGAAGGTCTTCTTTGCATTCCCTTCTTCCTGAGAAATTTACCAAATTTTTTAACTAACAGACTAAGATTTTCTTCGCTTACCTTGATGTTCTTTGAGCTTTCTTCATTTTCTTCATCATCATTGTCGAATGTTGAGGAAGTGGCTTTAAGCGCTATCCCCTTTTTCTTTTTATCGTTTTCTTCGCTTTGACTTAATCTGCTCAATTCCAGTTCGTGCTCATGAAGTTTTCCAAAGAGGGTAGTGATAACTACATAAAATGCAGTTATTTAGACCCTATCTTTGCGCTAAAATGAATGCTAAGTCCTTGTTTAAATGCATATTTGGAGGGTTTTGTACTTATATTTGTCATATTCTGATTCTAAGCCTTTCTGATGTGTTATTGTGCAAAACTGTGTTTAATTGTCATTTATTAAGTAAATTTATATATGTTATTGATTTGGTGTATTTTCTATGTTAGAGGGGCTCCAAACAAGGTCAAATATGGAGCAATTGAGCTTAAAGAGGAAGAGGAAGCCAAATTAGACATTTTAGTGGTCACCGCCACGGCGCAAGGTGTTGCACGCCGCGGCGCTGAGAGGTTTTCAGCCAGGCCATACTTTCACCCGAGGCAAGAGCGCCGCGACCCAGATGAAGTGGGTGCGGTGACGTAGATTAAACCGACCCATTGAGCGCTGCAACGCGCGTATGTGGGCATCGTGGCGCTGAGGTGGCCAGCTGAGCCTATAAATAGATTTTATGCATTTTTCTCTGTGTTCTGGCCATTTTTGGGCTATTTTCATTTTCTCCCTTTTTAAGTTTAGTTAGTTTAGGTTAGTTTTAGGTTAGATAGTTTGGCTAGATCTTCATTGATAGTGGATTGGAGTCAAGGATGAAGGATTGAAAGAGGATTCAAGCTTTAGAGACAAATTAATGAGCTTCTTTCTCTCTTTTTCCTTTCTCTCTTCTCTTCCTTATCTGTTGTATAGCTAAGCTTTGTTTAGGAATATTTTGGATCATTTTATATATATTAATGATGTGTTCTTCTCTAAGTTTGTGTGTATGTTTGATTATGGTTCAATCATTATCTGAGTTAATGCTTGTTGTTGGTTGGCATCGATTGCATGATCCTAATATTGGTAAATGAACTAGACATAGGGATTTGTTGATATGGATATGGTGTGGTTGATACATGTTCGGCGAGTTCAATTGGCTTGGATGAGTTAATTCATTAATAGGATAGAAATATACCTATTGGCCATGTATAGTGTGTGATTGAGAATAGATCGTTCATGAGTGGAAGTTAAGCTGGCTCTCAAGGAAACTTAATGAGTTGGGCAATTGAAACCAGGGTTGATTAACCTAGACATAGGCTTTTGACTACATCAGATTCTCAAGCTAACCTAATCAATGCATTTGTGTTTATGAGGGGGATTGCATGTTGTTGGTAGATGTAAGGGGTGAAGGAGGATTTCCTGAAACCTAACCATGTTTATGTTTATTGCTTTTGTAGATTAGGTTTAGTTTAGTTTAATGCTTTCTTATTTTTATGTCCTTGTCTAGAATAGATTAGGCTATTGGTTGGTATTTAGCTTTATATCGTAATATCCTCGTGGGAATGAACTTTTACTCTATATCTATATTACTTGAGCGATTCGTTCACTTACTGTAGCAATCAGGTAGCTAGAGTCATTGTCAACAAGTCCCTTGATTCTGATATAGCTGTTACCTTAGGTTGCCAAATCCTGTTAAGACATCTCAATACTTTGTTAATCAAATCTTCGTTAGAAAAATTTTTACCTAAAGATGCAAGATGATTAACTATGTGGGTGAACCTCTTTTGCATTTCCTGAATGCTTTCTCCTTGATTCATTCTAAATAATTCATATTCACGAGTTAGAGAATTGATTATTGACCTCTTTACTTCACTAGTACCCTCATGGGTAACTTGCAAAGTGTCTCACATTTCTTTAGCAGTTTTGTAATTTGAAATTCTAAAAAACTCATCATATCCCAAAGTAGTAGTAATAATATTTTTGGCTTTTAAATTATATTGAACTTTTCTTTTGTCTTCATTAGACCATTTATTTCGTGGTGTTTCGGTCCTTACACCATCGACCTCATGTGTGGGTATAAAAGAGCTGTTTTCGACAGCATCCCATACATCTAGATCAATAGCTTCGATGAAGATTTTCATTCTTTTCTTCCAATATGCATAACCATCCCTATTGAAAAAGGGTGGTCGGTTTATGGAAGATCCTTCTGAAAAACCATTTGAAGAAGCCATATTCTCTTGAAGCTATTAAGCTCTTTATACAAGAGTCTAGTTCTGATACCACTTGTTACCAAGTGGCTTCCAGTACTCAAGAGAGGGGGTGAATTGAGTATAAACTTTTTCTCAAAACCTATTTTTATTAAAAATAAATATTAAAACTTAATAAATAAATGCACAGAAAGAATGAGAAGAAGAAAAGAAATAATAAGAATAGTGGAAAATAAAAGTGCAGTAAATTAAAATTGCATAAAATAAAGAGATTGAGAAGAGAAAAGCAGGCTCAGTATTTATCCTAATTCGACCACTAACCCATTTGTGGTCTACATCTAGTCCTCAAAACAAAAGCCAAGATTTTTCACTATATATACAAGCTTCAATAGGTGCTTGCTACTGTTTACAAAATAGAGCACTTTTCACATACAGGGAAACTCTACCCTTGTGCTAAAGTTTTAGCCTGTAGGGATACCTCACCCTTATACAAACCTTGAGGGATACCTCACCCTAGATACAGAATAACAGAAAGTAGATGAAGAGAGACTCTCACTCAGAGCAAATAATACAAATTGAAGTGTTAAAAGAGCTCTCACAGAAATATCTCAAAGCTTTTAATCGAAAATAGAACGTAGAAAATATTTTCACAAAATAGAGCAAGTAGAAAACAATTCAGAGTGTTAGGTAATTTTAGACATGACCCAAGGTTCCTATTTATAGAGAAAATTACAAGAAATGGCCATTGGGTAGAATTAAAAATCATTTAAGCCGAATTAAAAACCTGTTTGTTTCCATATCAATGTTTGTGAGCAACGTGTTTATTCGAATAGGTTAAGATGTTATTCGAATAACACTGTTCCTAAAACTATCGTGAAAAAGTCATCTGATATGGGTTATTCGAATAACCACTGTGTTATTCGAATAACATGGTTAAAAAGAGTTCAGACAGAAAAGGGTTTATTCGAATAACATTTGAGTTATTCGAATAATTCACTTATAAAGATAGTTCAGAAAACCCCATTTATTCGAATAGCTATCCTGCTATTCGAATAGCATCTTTAAAAACAGAACCTCGTGAAAGGGTTTATTCGAATAGAATAAGCTCTATTCGAATAAAGCAAAACAAAATAGTTTTGGAGAAAATGTTTTAAAGATACTAAGTTTCTTTTAAAAACAAGTTTTATCTTTTCTTTTAAAAACAGAGAGATATCAAAGTGAGCTCCGTACAAAAGATCCTAAGTCCTAAAGCTAATCTTATATAAACTTGGACTTGGTCTTTCCATCATCTTCATTTAGTCTTCACGTTTGTTATCATCAAAACAAGTCTTCAAAAGCATATGTTCAAACACACTCTTTTATTCTCTTTGATATTTAACTTGTCATATATATATTATCCCTTTCCTTTACCGTGACCGCATTACAACCCTAATACAATTTTCATGGGCTGAATTGAGTGAAATACCTACCTTTTAAACACTTGAGCGATTGAGAGTGAATCTTGTGAAGATCTATCATTCTTAACTCATGCTTTTCAATTGAAATTTCCTTACTTGTTGGTTTGAGATGTGAAGAAACATTATCTCATAAATATTTTGATCCCTTGAATCTTTGGTTGCTTTTCATGCTTATAGACTTTTGCATTCTTGAATATTATTAGAAATTAAGTCTTTTAAATTTTCTAACTTTTGAGTTTGTGTTGTTTTTCCTTATTCCCTAGCTTTGATCTTATATGTTTTGCCCGAGAATGCAAAAGTTAAGTGTGGGGAAATTTGATAGCAATATATTTAATTCATTTTATAATCCTTTCATTGGGCTTCTTAAGGTTCAATTAGGCTTAATTAAGTTAGTTTTGTTACATTTATTGATATTGAACTTAATTGGATCATTGAAAGAATTATTGCTTGAATTGGCTTTAATTTGTCTATTTTGTAGCATTCAGTAAACTGACAATAATTTGAGTTTCAAATATCTAATTGATGTGATTCTGGTTTATTAGGAAATCTAAGACAATTCTCTATAACTTTCATGAAGACCTCAAGAGCCAAATAATACGTTTGGATAATTTAAATTGGAGTTGAAGCAAGATTCAGAGTGCTGACAGCTTGACCTCTGCGCACTCATCAACCCATTTCTTGAGCTATAGGAGTTCAATTAACACCAAACTAATGGAATTCAAAATTTAAGACTCAAATCTACAACTTTCATGGAAAAACACAAGAGTTAGATCGGAAGTATAATAGGTCATATTGGGCCTAGAAGGTAGAACAATGGAGTTGTCGCTAGGCCTGAATAGTATGTAAAGATTAGGCTATATCTCGAGCTGTAGGAATGATATTGGGATGAATCTAGTGGCATTGAAAAGCTGAGACAAAATCCTATAACTTTCATGAACACCACGTTTCCATTTTCGGACGGCAGCCATGAGTTCAGCACCGAATCATTTTGGAGACAAACATCTCAATAATTTTCCACTCATTCACAATTATCAAACAACTCATTTGGCATTTTCCACTCATTCACCCACTCATCCACTCACTCATTAAACAACTCTATTGTCATTTTGTGCTCCTTAAGCTCTATAAAAGGGAGCATTGGCTGCTCATTTGATCATCTTGGCTTAGAGATCAAGATCATGCTATTGTGTTATTTGTTTCTCTTATTGTAGTTTTCTTTTGTTCTAAATTGAAGTTATATTCATATTCTTCTTCTCTCTTTCTTTACTCTTATTTATGAGTAACTAATTTTTATTTTACTTAGGTGAAAGGGTGAAGCTTTTGATAATAAATTAAGGTTAAATTAATTTCTTTCTTGTGCTTGAATGATGTATTACCAAGTGGTCATTATATGTGTTGTATTTTGTTTCCAATTAATTTAGAAACCCTCCTTGTAAAGTGGAGATCTTGATTCATTATAGACAAGAAGTTGGCACAATGAATGCTTGAGTCCATTTATCACTAGTGGTGTTAATAGATAATTAAAAGAACCATAATATAATTAAATATATAATCTAAAATGAACTTTGAATGTTGTATTTTTTGATTGGAACCTCCGTTATTCGTGGATTTTAATTGAGTTATAAAAAGAATTAATATTGTCTTTAATTTACTTACCAAGAGTGGATCTCCAAACCCAAATAAATCCTTTTTATTTGTGACCAATTTTATCACTTTTATTGTTGTGACAAAATCTTTTCCTTACCCGAAAGAAGTTTTCTTCATCAATTCCCTGTGGATCGATCTCGGACTTCCGAGAATTTATTACTTGAGACAACCTGCACTTGGGTTTGCAACTTATAATTCACATCGGTTGCTAAACATTATCCCTTGATCTATAATGTTGGTATTGAAAAATGCGTTGAGTATGCTGAATTCATATTCATACTTGTTTTGTTGGCTAAGGGTATAGTATGTCAATGTTTCCATCTCTAACCACTTCTGGCACTTAGCTTGGGGCCTAGTGAAAGCCTCTCATCATTGGGTGTCTTCTCGTCCTCTTGTTGGATAAGAAATTTGATTAATGACTAGGTTTGTGTAGTCATTTTGCCTAGTACGTAAAAACAAGTAAATGATAAGTTAGGCAATTTATACGAAATGAGAAACACGCATTAATAACAGTAAACGTAAGTTATGGCGCACAAAAGTAGTGGATAAGCTTCTAGAAATGGATTGGAAACTGGGGTGCTAAAGCTTGTTTACAAGTAGTACATGATTAGTTGTAATAGGCTCAGATGTTAGAGGCATTCTATGTCCTCGAATGATCTTCCCATCTAAAGTTTCAAGCTAGTAAGCTCCTTGTTTGAGTTTGGAGAATACTCAATATAAAGCCTTCCCAATTTGAGGCTAGCTTACCTTCTTCTAAATTCATTATGTTGGAAAAGAAACGAGTATATACACAGCAGAAGTAACAACACACAAATGGGTAATAAGACCTTTCCCGCTTGAAAGAACCTGTGAGGAGCAAAATATATAGCCAACTAAAAAATATATCCAAGGGTGCACAAAAAGAAATAGACAATGAGAACACACATAATTTTAATATGAAAAATCCCCTCAATGTGATAAGTAAAAATCACGGGACCTAGTCTAGAAAAATCTCTACTATAACAAATCAATGAGTACAGCAAAGTGTCTCCTAACAAACAAGGATATCACAATAGCCCCTACTCACTACCAACAAAATGGAAATCAACAAAGCAACAAACCTCAAAAACAACAAAGGGGTACAAACATCCCAACAAGTAGAGATGGAGAAATAAAATTTTGACCATACAAGTAGAAACTAACAGTGCAAGGAACAACATACTGAAAAATTATCTAGATTGGACCACAAATGAACACCTGATCTGAACACACAAGATCAGCTCTCAAAACTTTTATATTCTATTCTCTCTAAAGAAACGGCGGCACTGGTTCTTATTCACAACAGAAAAGAAGATGTGCTATTTTTAAAAGCCCTATCTTTCTTTCTTTGTTTTTTTTTTTTTTACTTTATGGGATAAGCCCACTAAAGTTGGACCCACACAACAAACTCCCTTTCCAACTCAAGTGGAGGCAAATGCCAAACCGGCAACCAAACAATAATTTTCAAACTTCTCCCTCGATAGAGTCTTTGTCAACATGTCTAAACCATTATCATCAATATGGATCTTCTCAAGTTCCAACAACTTAGAGTCCAGAACATCACATATCCAATGATACCTCGCATCAATATGCTTAGATCTACCATGGAACGTAAGATTCTTACCGAGATGGATAGCACTCTGATTATCACAAAACAAAACATACATCTGCTGAGTAAAACCAAGTTCATGCACACAATTCTTCATCCAAAGAAACTTCTTACAAGCCTCGATAATAGCAATGAACCTAGCCTCAGTAGTAGACAATGCAACATACTTTTGTAACCTAGATTGTCAAGCCACAGCTCCCCCTACAAAGGTAATCAAATAGTCAGAAGTAGACTTTCTAGAGTCAACATCCCCTGCCAAGTCTGAATCTGTATAACCACAAAGAACAAGTTTCCTAATTCCAAAATAGAGTTTCAAACTGGAAGTGCCCCGGAGATACCTTAATATCCACTTCATAGCTTTCCAATGCTCTTTACCAAGATTGAAAAGAAAACAACTAACCACACCAACTGCATGAGATATATTAGGCCTTGTGCAAACCATTACATACATCAAACTTCCTACCTCAAATATATAAGGAACACGCTATATGTCTTCTTTCTCTTCATCACTAGAAAAAGCTTGTCTAGTGCTAAGCCTAAAATGTAAAACAAGAGGTGTGCTTACAACTTTAGCTTTATCCATGTGAAACCATTGAAGCACTTTCTCAATGTACTTCTCCTGAGATAACCACAACTTCTGGGTCACTCTATCACGAGTAATCTGCATGCAAGGAATATGTCTTGCTGGTCCTAAGTCTTTCTGCAAAAGACTTACTAAGCTCTTTTTTTAACCTATTAATTTTAGAAGAATTATGACCAACAATCAACATATCATCAACATAGAGCAATAAAATGATGAATTCATTATCAAAAAATTTCTGCATAAATACACAATGATTGGAAGTAGTCTTCTTGAATCCCTGTTGAATCATAGCAGATTCAAACTTCTTGTACCATTGCCTCGGGGCTTGTTTCAAGCCATACAAACTTTTCTTCAACCTGTAAACATAATTTTCTTTACCTTTCACCACAAAACCCTCAACTTGCTCCATGTAAATCTTCTCTTCTAAATCACCATGAAGGAAAGCAGTTTTCACATCCATCTGTTCAACCTCTAAATCAAGACTGGCTGCTAAACCAAGAACAACTTGGATGGAAGACATTGTAACAACTAATGAGAAAATCTCATCAAAATCAATCCCTTTTTTTCTAACGATAGCCTTTGACAACTAATCTAACTTTGTATCTCGAAGTGGAAGTATTCTCATCATTCTTCAACTTGTAAACCCACTGATTTTTCAAAGCTTTCCTGTCCTTAGGCAACTTGACCAGCTCAAAAGTATGATTGTCGAGCAAAGATTTCATCTCATTATTCATTGCTATAACCCATTTTGCCTTCTGCTCACTCTCCATAGCCTCTTTGTAGCACCCAGGTTCTCCCTCGTCAATGAGGAGCACATATTCATCAGATGAGTAACAAGTAGAG
The DNA here is from genome assembly GCA_029884595.1 of Ormosia semicastrata. Taxonomy (NCBI): domain Eukaryota; kingdom Viridiplantae; phylum Streptophyta; class Magnoliopsida; order Fabales; family Fabaceae; genus Ormosia; species Ormosia semicastrata. Next base: position 5,919,704 of record JAQQTO010000045.1, read on the forward strand.
GAAATAAGATGTCTGGAAGACCTCATAAGTGAAACAACAGGTTCATCAACAACCTCACGAGTAGGAGCATCTACCTCATCAGCAACATTATCAACGACATCCTCAACCTGATCACCCTGAATATAATTATGCACATTATCATGATTTCTAAAGTCAGCTATATCAGGCATATGAAGCTCGGGAACTGGATCAATATAAACCAAACCATCAGTACTCGGAGACTCTGAATTCTTTGCCTTATCAATATCTTCAATGGTCTGATCCTCCATGAAAATAATATCACCGCTTCTAACAAGCTTCTTCTTAACTAGATCATACAACCTATAGCCAAACTCATCATGACCATAGCCAATGAAGATGCATTGCCTAGTCTTGACATCTAACTTGGACCTCTCATCTTTGGACATATGTACAAATGCTCCACACCCAAAGACATGTAAGTGGTCATAGGAAACATCCTTTCTATACCACACCTTGTCAGGAACATCAGTCTGCAAAGCAATAGTAGGAGATAAATTAATAATATGTTCAGTAGTATACAAAGCCTCACCCTAAAAAGATCCAGGTAACTTTGCTTTAGAAAGTAATGCAAATTGATATAGGTTGCAAACCCAAGTGAAGGTTATCTTAAGTAATAAATTCTCGAGAGTCCAAGGTCGATCCACAAGGAATTGATAAAGAAAAATTCTTTGAGGTTAATAAAGAATTTGTCACAATAATAAAGGTGATAAAACTTGTTCACAATTAAAAATGATTTGCTTGGGTTATGAGATCCACTCATGGTATATAAATTAATAAGAAGATTATCTCTTTTTATAACTCAATTGAAATTCACGTATAACGGAGGTTTTAATCAAAAAATATAACATTAAAAGCTCATTTAAGATTATATATGTACTTATATTATGGTTCCTTTAATTATCCACTAATGCCAACACTTGTAAATGAGTTCAAGCATTTATTGTGCTAATCTCTTGTCTACAACAAATCAAGATCTCTACTTTACAAAGAGGGTTAATAATGCCAACACTTGTAAATGGGTACAAGCATTCATTGTGTCAATATCTTGTCTACAACAAATCAAAATCTCCAATTTACAAGGAGGGTTTCTAAATTGATTGGAAACAAAATAAACACATATAATGATCACTTGATAATATATCGTTGAAGCACAAGGAAGAAATTAATCTAACATTATTTCATTACCAAAAGCTTCACCCTTTCACCTGAGCGAAATAAGAATTAGTTACTCATAAACAAGAAGAAAAAAAGAGAGAAGAAGAAGGAGACGAATATAACTTCTATTTAGAACAAAAGAAATTTACAACAAGAGATACAAGAAGATGGTCTGAATCTCTATACCCAAGATTGCCATTAATGAGCAATCAATGCTCCTTTTTATAGAGCATAGAGAGTACAAGATGATAATAGAATTGGTTAGTGAGTGTGAATGGGAACTTGGTTGGTGAGTGTGAATGCATGGAAAATGTGTGTCATGCTCACCAACCAATTCAGTGCCTAACTCATAGCCATCTTCACATAACTATAACTATGTCATAACGTCACCTATTGCATAATTGGTTTCATAAAAGTTGAAGGTTTTGTCTCAACTTTCCAATGCCACCACTTGCAGCCCAATATGACTCCTATAGCCTAAGATATAGCACAATCTTTACACACTGCTCAGGTTCCAACTACAACACCTCTGTTTTGACTTTCAAACCCAATATGACCCATTAGAAATTTGAATGAGCTCTTGTGTTCTTCATGAAAGTTGTATATTTGGATCTTAGATTTCATTTGGACTTAATTTGGTGTCGATTGAACTCTTATAACTCAAGAAATGGGTTGATGAATGCGCAGAGGTCAAGTTGTCAGGATTAGCATTCTGGCTCTTGCTTCCACTTCAATTTAAATTATCCAAACGTATGCATCATCTCTTGAGGTCTTCATGAAACTTTTAGAGAATTATCTTAGCTTTCCTACATGACCAAAATCACATCAATCACATATTTACAACTCATATTATAACCAATTTACGGAATGCTACCAAATAGACAAATTAAGACCAATTCATATAATAATTCTTTTAATGATCCAATTAGGCTCAATATTATAAAATTTGATAAAACTAACTTAATTAAGCTCAATTGAACCTTAAGAAGTCCAGTGAGAGGATTACTAAATGAATAAAATATATTGCTATTAAATTCTCTCACACTTAACTTTTGCACTCTCAAGTAAAACACATCGGACCAAAACTAGGGAACAAGGAAAAACAATAAAAACTTAAAAGATAAAAACTCTAAAAGATTCATTTTCCAATGATATTTAAGAATGAAAAAGTTTATAAGCAAGAAGAGCAACTAAAGATTCAAGGGATCAAAACATTTATAAAGTAACGTTTCTTCACATCTTAAACTAACACGCAAGGAAACTTCAATTAAAAAGCATGAGTCAAGAATAATAGATCCTCACAAAATTCACTCTCAATCCCTCAAGTGTTTAAAAGGTAGGTATTTCACTTAATTTAACCCATGAAAAATTGCACTAGCATAAGCTTGCTTATCTTCTACTTCTCCACTACTCAAAATACATGCACGTACAAATCAAGAGGACTTTATTCAAGGTTGTAATGGGATCAAGGTAAAGGCATGGGGTAATATGGATATGATAAGTTAAATACTAAAGAGAATAAAAGAGCATTAAGATTGAGTTCAAATAGTAAGTATGAAAGTTCATCCCAACTCTACCTAATGTAAATTTCCTTTACATATTTTTTTCGCTTCCTCTTTTTACCTTGTTGACCTTTCTTTACACTTTTTTTTTTGAAGATGGCTACTCTTTCCTTTTTCATCAACCGTTTTGCACATACACCCCCACATTTGTTCAAGAACTCATCCAATGTCAGTGCTTTCTTATTCCCTAAGATTGAGTAAGAACACATTTTTTATTTTTTTTAAGGCATGAAATGAGCTAAAAACAAGGAATGGTCAAATAAGCTCAAAGGGGTTAAACAAAGGAAAATATGCAAGGTTACTTATTGGGTTAAAGTAGCTATTTCAAAAAAAATTATCTCAATCATGTTTATGTATGCATGTGAAAATGTAGCCTCAAAAAGAGTCAAAGCAAGTTCTAGAGTAACGATTCCATGAGTGAAAGTCACACAAGAAAGAAGAGAATGATACAAATGTTCAATTCATTCATCAATAGACTCAAAATCTCACAAGGCATATATCTATCATTCTCAATCCATCAATTCAATATTCATAACAAAGCATGTGAAATTTAAGAAAGAAGACAATTTATTCAATCATACTATGATCCCTGAATTTCAATTGCTACTTCTACATAAAATAGTTACTTCCCTAATTTACATGCGTCTCAAGAGTAAATTTACCTCAATGGCATAATTTACTCCTTACTCTGTCATCCTTAATTGGTTTTGCTGTTAGTAAATTATTGATAATCATATTAATAAACATACTTTCCTAATTTTTTTTTCATTTTTTTAAGTCAACTATCCTTCCCCTCCCCCCCCCAAAATCAGATCACAGCATTGTCCCCAATGTTAAAATATATATGAGTAAAGGATATAAGATATTACCTGTTGTGACAATTATTGAAAAGAAAAACCTGACACAAATTTAAATAGAAACAAAGTGCAATAACAAAAATCGAAGGTAAATGGAAGTTATAAATGGCGTGTCAGATCAAACCTGCATTCCTTACTATTTTCCTCTAACCAATCTATCTGAGCTATTACTAAATCAATTTTATAAACAAAAGCTTATAATTTATCAATTAATTCATAGACAGTGGAAGCTGAGACAAGGATTTGTCTTGCAAAATGTGTGCTAAAGTTATGTTCTACAGCAAGGTCAAGAAAAGATAACAAACCATTAAAGAAATTATTAACATTCAACAAACTTATGGGTTTATAGTGGATGTTTAGTTGGGCCTAAGAGATAATTTAAAAAAATTCTTCCAAAGTACCATAGCCACCTAGTAAGCCAATGAACGCATCGGAGTTGTCAAGCATTTTAGCCATTCGTTTATGCATAGTTGATACTCACAATTCCTCCCCAATTGTCTTGCTAATGATGTTCCTTTCAGTTAAAGCTTTAGGAATGATACTTAAAACTTGACTGCCTCCTAGATGTGCAGTGATTAATACAACCCTCATTAACCCAAAGCTACCTCTCCCATATACTACATGAATTTTTCTCGCAGGTAACACTCGACCAAGAGTACTTGCTACCCTTTTTAAACTCTCTATCCTTCCCAAACCTTAATCCACAAAAGACATAAATATTTGTAAGTCAACGAACAGAAGCTCCCTCTATTTCTACACTCACCTTCCCTTTGAATGGATTATATGTTGGATGAAAATGAAGAAAATGAAGTGTTTAAATAGGGGGAAAATGGAAAATGTAATGATAGCACCTATATAGGTAGGCTGGTTGTTGTCAGAAAAGTTTGAAATTAAGAAACATCAATTTGTTTTTCTTTCTTCTTTTTTTTCTTCTTTTTTTATTTTATTTTATTTTATTATTTTTTGAAAGAAAACGAAAACTGAAACCAATCCAAAACTAAAGGCTTGGCTCTCATACCCGTTCATTCAACAAAGATGACATATCTTTATACTGTGTGTCACCAGTACAATTGTCATGGTGTATCTTTATATTGCGCGTCATGAGTGCAGTTCATCCTCATAAGGCATGGCTTCATATCCCTGCCTAGGCTAGAATTACATCTTAGGAAGTCGTGTAATCGTTAGAGCACATAATCTAGCATTCGTGAGTGCTCGACACCCTCGGCATGACTTGGCGCATCAGAGCTCATATAGTTAAGTACAAGATAATGATCAGTAGTTGTTTACATTCATAATAAAGATGGGACTCCTTTTTTGGTCCAACAACGCTACAGAGCTTAGGTTCCAAGAACTGGGAATGTAGCACGTGGCTCTCTATAGAGCATGGTACACAAACCTTATTTATAGACTGGTATGCGAAGGTCTTCTCCTGAGTCTATGACAGGACGGGCATCTGCCCGAGGCTCCTGATCTAATTAAAGACCAGGTACAACTGAAGTTTTGCCCCCCTTTTTTGAGATGAACAAGATAATAACATACATGTTGTTGTGATTGTGGCTCACACCTTCCTCTGGTTTTACGTCTAATAATGGCTTAAACGCCTTCTATGAGTCGAGGATAAGCTTCCTATCCAATTTTCTTATAAATTGGCAAACAGGGTCTTTTAGAGTTAGATTCCCAAGACTATAACGTTTATGTTTGTCCCTGAAGAGATTCCACAAATTAAGAAGTTCACGATGCACAACTCCACAAGAATGCATCTCAAGAGTCAATAAGATATCATTTAATGACTCCTTACTCTGTCCATTCTTAATAAAGTATATTTTATCTTCTCGGTTTGCGAAAACCATTCCAAAGATTAACATTGCTTGTTACAATTCCATCGCGCACATTTGTGACAAACTTATATTCTTTTCGCTCTTCTCCTTTTAGAATACGAACTTTTATCGAGACCTAGTATGTATGAGGCAAATGAATTTGAAGATTCATCTGCTAAACAGACATTTACTTCAATTATTTAGCATATATCTTCTAGAATGCCCTTGTGTATTAATAGTATTAATCTTTCATACCTAACTTGGTAGATTTTTGTCAAAGCATTTTGAGGAAGAGAAGGAAAATATTTTTTTAAATTCTAGAGAATGACATCTATTTTAAAAGAGAATGAATCAGTTATTATAGAAATTTAAAAAAATAAACCGACTTGAGAGTCACGAAGTATCGTTATCCGCCACTTAACTGGGTCACAAAGAACTCAACAACTTAGTTTTCCAAAATGGTTTGAGTCTTTATCCATTGATCTTAAACACATTATCATTCCTAGGGTTCTCAATATCTATGGCCCCATGAGGATACACATGTTTGACAAAAAAAGGGTCACTCCACCTAGATCCCAATTTTCTAGAGAATATGTGAAGATGAGAATTATAAAGCAGAACTTTTTGATCAATTTCAAAATATTTTCTCAAAATTGACTTGTTATGAAAAGCTTTTGCTCTAGCTTTATAAATTTTTGAGTTTTCATATGCATCATTTCTCAATTCCTCAAGTTCATTTAATTGCAATTTGTGTAACTTTCAAGTATCATCAAGGTTTAGATTGAAAGCTTTAATGGCCCAAAATGCTTTATGCTCAAGTTCTACAGGCAAGTGACACGGTTTTCCATAGACTAACATATAGGGTGACATGTATAAAGATGTTTTGAAAGCAGTACAGTAAGCCCAAAGTGCATCGTTTAGTCTTAAAGACCAATTTTTATGATTTGGTTAACCGTTTTTTCCAAAATTTGTTTAATTTTCATATTTGCTAATTCTACTTGTCCACTTGTCTGAGGGTGATAAGGGGTTACAATTTTGTGTGTAATGTCATATTTTTTTCATTAAGAATTCAAATGGTTTATTGCAAAAATGTGTTTTCCCATTACTGATGATAGCCCGGGGGATTCCAAATCGACTCAAGACATTTTCTCTTAAAAATTTAAGAACAGTTTTATGATCATTGTCTCGGCATGGAATCGTCTCAATCCATTTTAAGACATAATCAACTGCAACTAAAATATACACAAATTCAAATGATGATGAAAATGGACCCATGAAATCAATTCCCAACAATAAAAAATTTTAATGACAATGATAGGGTTCAGAGGCATCATGTTTCGTTTAGAAATGGAACCCAATTTTTGACAGCTTTCACAACTTTTGCAAAATATATAGTTGTCCTTGAATAAAGTGGGCCAATAAAATTCACACTGTAAGATTTTCGCAAATATTTTATTTGAAGAAAAGTGACCTCCACATGCTTTTGAGTGACAAAATTTAATGACATTACCTACCTCATTGTTGGGTACACATCTCTGAATGATTTGATCAGGACAATATTTGAATAAATGTGGGTCATCCCAATAAAAAATTTTCACCTCAGTCAAAAACTTCCTTCTATCTTGGTGCGTCCATTGAGGCTGCATCTTTCCTGTTGCAAGAAAATTGACTATGTTAGCAAACCAAGGCATGAAAATGACAGAAAATAAAAATTCATCAGGAAAAGAATCATTGATAGGTGTGATATAGAAAGGTGAGCCTGTTGTAAATCTGAACAAATGATCAGCAACAATATTTTTGGCTCTTTTCTTATCTTTTATTGTGATGTTCAATTCTTGAAGTAATAAAATTCACTGTATCAACCTAGGTTTGGCAAAAACTTGTTGTGAAAATTGGCAAGTGTATCGATTCGCAAAAGTAATAAAGATTCGCAAAAGTAATAAAGTAGTGAAAAGAGTATCGTCCCACGAGAATTATAATGCTAATTACTGATTTTGTTAATTAAACACTTTCTAAGCTACTGAAAGATGAGAGTTTGACAAAAGTAATAATAAAAACTAAATAATAACAAGAAAATAATTATAATAAAATAAAGTAAACCAAAGCAATTAAACAAGGGTTAAAAATGATGATAAGAAAGTGTTAGAGTTCAGACTTCACTTGAACTTTTTTTATGCAAATTAAAATAGTAATTTAATTAAGTTCTATTTCATGATTTAAGATCAATTCCCAATTTTAATTAATATCCAATTCCTTGGTTTATCAATCCTCTTCATACTATTTAGAATTAATCAATCCCTTAGCATAACTCCAAATAAAGAAGGCTTCATAAAAAATGAAGGAATTAAAAAAAGGATTACACAATCCGCAACTTCTATTCCTAGCTAGTGCAGAAATTGTGGTATTCATCACGTGCTCTAAATTCATGCAAATTTTTTCAAATCATATATAAACTCAATAAATCATTGCCAAATTGATCAGGTTTAGGAAAATATTAAGAATAGAGATAAAAACATAAATCATAAAATAGAAACTTAAATTAAACACATAAATTAATTCACATCGTCAAAGAACAAGATTTATCGTCCCCCTAACAATGGGAACTTAGTTACACACAGGAAAAGAAGAAAACAAAGGAAAGAATATGACAAACTCCATTGTAAATTGGTGGAAAGGTTGAAGAGAATTCTTAATCTCAAGCCTAGTTGCGCCCACACCACTTTAAGGTTTGTGCCTCTTTGACGGCTGCTACAAAGTTGTGTCTTATCAAGTGTGTGATTGTGATTCAAATAGATCAATATATAAAGTACCAAGATTAGTTTTAACCAAATGACCAGAATTTGAATCACGATACTAATTAAGCATAAATAAGTGACTTAAAATAGAAAATAAAATGTACAAGTGGGCGGTGTAAACTAGCCATTAATTACGATACAACTAGAAAATTAAAAGAGTAGAGAAAGAATATACCAGATTGCGAAGTTTACTTAAAGAAAGAAAACCTCAGTAAATTTATTCTTCAAATCAAGTCCCCGGCAACAGTGCCAAAAACTTGATGCCAATTGATATGTGTTGCAAATACAAGTGCAAGTTGTCTCAAGTAATAAATTCTCACGAGTCTAAGGTTGATCTACAGGGAATTGAAGAAGAAAAATTCTTTGAGGTAAGGAAAGGATTTATCACAATAATAAAGGTGATAAAACTTGTTCACAATTAAAAAGGATTTGCTTGAGTTAGGAGATCTACTCTTGGTATATAAATTAAGGATAAGATTATCTTTTTTTATAACTCAATTGGAATCCACGCATAACGGAGGTTTCAATCGAAAAATATAATATTCAAAGTTCATTTAAGATTATATATGTAGTTATATTATGGTTCCTTTAATTATCCACTAACGCTAACACTTGTAATAGGTTCAAGCATTTATTGTGTCAATCTCTTCTCTACAACAAATCAAGATCTCCACTTTACAAGGAGGGTTTCTAATTTGATTGGAAACAAAATATAACACATATAATGATCACTTGATAATATATCATTGAACCACAATAAAGAGATTAATCTAACCTTATTTCATTACCAAACATTTCATCCTTTCACCCAAGCAAAATAAGAATTAGTTACTCATAAACAAGAAGTAAAAAAGAGAGAAGAAGAAGGAGATGAACATAACTTTTATTTAGAACAAAAGAAAATTACAACAAGAGATACAAGAAGATGGTTTGAATCTCTCTACCCAAGATTATCATTAATGAGCAACCATTGCTCCTTTTTATATAGCATAAAGAGTACAAGATGATAACAGAATTGGTTGGTGAGTGTGAATGAGAACTTGGTTGGTGAGTGTGAATGCATGGAAAATATGTGTCATGCTCACCAACCAATTTGGTGCCTAACTCACAACCATATTCACATGACTATAACTATGTCATAACATCACCTATTGCATAAGTGGTCTTCATGAAAGTTGAATGGTTTTGTCTCATCTTTCTAATGCCACAATTTCAACCCAATCTGACTCCTACAGCCCAAGATATGACCCAATATTTGCATACTGCTCAAGTTCTAGCTATAACACCTCTATTCTGACTTCCAAATCCAATCTGACCCATTAAAAAATCTGAATGAGCTCTTGTGTTCTTCATGAAAGTTGTATATTTGGATCTTAGCTTTCATTTGGGTTTATTTGGTGTTGATTGAACTCCTATAGCTCAAGAAATGGGCTGATGAATGCACAGAGGTCAAGCTGTCAAGGTCAGCATTCTAGCTCTTACTTCCAATTCAATTTAAATTATCCAAATGTGTGCATCATATCTTGAGGTCTTCATGAAACTTTTAACGAATTATCTTAGTTTTCCTACAAGGCCAGAATCACATTAATCAAATATTTGTAACTCAGATTATAGCCAATTTACTGAACGCTGTCAAATAGACAAATTAAGATCAATTCATGTAATAATTCTTTCAATGATCCAATTAAGCTCAATATCATAAAATATGACAAAACCAACTTAAATAAGCCCAATTGAACCTTAAGAAGTCCAGTGAAAGGATTATTAAATGAATAAAATATATTACTATCAGAAAGCAAACATCTAACTCTTTCCATTAATATCTTGTTCATCCTTTTTGCCAGGCCATTAACCTGAGGAGTCTTAGGGAGCGTCCTCTAGTGTCTACTACTTTGTTGTTTGCAGTACTCCTAAAATGGTGTACAATATTCACCACCATTATCTGTGCGAATACATTTCAATTTCTTCCCTGTTTCTCTCTCAATAAACTGCTTAAAGACACCAAGCACATGGCCCTTAGTCTTCAAGGCATAAACTCAAAGTTTCCTTGAATGATCAATGATGAAAGTCACTAAGTAAAATGCACCACCAAATGTTATAGTCCTTATTGGACCACAAAGATCTAAATGCACCAACTCAAGCACCTCTGATTTCTTAAAAGGAGGATGACTCTTGAAAAAAGACTATATTCTGCTTCCTAGCCAAACAATGAGCACACTTTTCCAATTTTGCACCCTTCAAACTTGAAAGTAGATTTCTTTTTGCCAAAGTATCAAGTCTCTTCTCACTAATATGACTAAGTCTCTTGTGCCATAACTCTGACTGGTTATCACACTCAGCTATATTAACAACATCAACAAAAACTGAGGTCTTGGTCCAATACAAACCTGAACACTTCTTTCCATGTGCCACAACCAAAGAACCCTTAGATAGTTTTCACTGTCCACCACCAAATGTACTAAAATAGCCATCATCATCAAGAACATTAGCAAAAATCAAATGCAAATGGATGTCTGGTACTTGTCTGACAAACTTCAAAATCAACTTTGTCCCATTATTGGTTTCTAAATAAACATTGTCAATGTCAATCACCTTTGATATACCATCATTACCCATCTTCAAAATCCCATAATCACCAAGAATATAAGATGTGAAGAAATCCTTCCTAGAAGTCACATGAAAATAGGCACCACTGTCAACATCCCAGCTGGTCTCATCACAAGCAACATTAATCAAATTCTCATCACAGATAATCACAAGATCTCTTCCAGTAGTGGTGGCAACATGATCATCATTATCATTATCCTTCTTTTCTTGTTTGCCCTTGTTACCCTTGTTTTCTTTTTTTCATTTGTAGCAAAACCTTTGGATATGCCCCTTTTTACCACAATAGTGACACTCAAGGTTTTTGTATTTAGACCTTGATTTGCTTTTACTCTTGCTTTTGCCTTGTCCTTGATCCCTCTCACTGCTTCTCCTTTTATTTTCAGTAACAAAAACCTCTTACTGTGAAGAGGATGCCTGCTGAGTTCGTCGTTCGACTTCTTCATTCAAAACAGTAGTCTTTACATAATTCATGGTCACAACACCTCCAGGAGCAGAACTAGTCAAAATGACTTTGAGATTTTCCCAAGAATCAAGTAGAATATTAAGCAACCAAAGTCCCAAAATTTCATCTTCAAATTTTACACCCATGCCGGACAACTGGTCAAAGCATCTCTGAAAATCACTCAAGTGATCAGAGATAGAACTACCATTCTTGTAACTCAAGTTCATAACCTGCTTCAACAAAAACAATTTATTATTCCTAGATTTAGAGGCATACATGGTCTCAAGTTTCTCCCACAAAGTTTTGGCATGTGAATCATTAACAATATGATACAAAATATTATCATCTACCCATTGCCGAATAAAACCACAAACTATCTCATGCTCAAAAGCTCATTTTTCATCAAATTTAGTCTTAGGCTTTGCACTAACAAATACTGGTAAATGTCATTTTTTCACAAATAATAAATCTTTCATATTTCTTTTCCACTTGTGGTAATTTGTGTCATTTAAACTAATCATTCTATTGTAATTAGGATCCATCATTCAATCAAGTAAACAAATAAGTAAATAACTCTGATATCACTTGTTAGATCATAGGAGGAGCCTAAAAGCAGTGGAGATCTCCATCAGTGGGCTAAGTGAGAAACCACAATAATGTGTTTGACGTCATATCTTGACTCAAAACCTTAAGGCAATGAGTTTATGGAGCTTCCCACTTATATACTCTTCACTTAACTCATTATTTACTAATGTGAGACTTCAAAACTCACATTAGAATTTCTAACATTTTCTCCTCAAGTGTGAGTCCCAACATTAGTACGCTCCCCCTCAAGTGGAAGCAATTCTGAGTATTTACGGGGTTACTAATAAGACTCAAGTCTTGTCAATGTGCTCCACAACATGGGTTAGGGCTGAACCTGAGCACCAACCACTGTCTCCAAATACTAGGGCCAGATGAACCATCGGCTCTGATATCACTTGTTGGAAAAGAAATGAGTGTGTACAAGCGGAAACAACAACACACAAATGGGCAATAAAACCTTTCCCGCTTGAAAAAACATGTGAGGAGCAAAATATACAACCAACAAAAAAATATATCCAAGAGTGTACAAAAATAAATAGACAAAGAGAACACACACAATTTAACGTTGAAAACCCCTCAATGTGAGATGTAAAAATCACGAGACCTAGTCTAGAAAAATTTCTACTATGAAAAATCAATGAGTATAGCAAAATGTCTCCTAACAAATAAGGATATCATAACAACCCCTACTCACTACCAACAAACTATAAATCAACAAAGCTCAAAAACTACAAAGGGACACAAACAGCCCAGTAAGTAGATATGGAGAAATAAAATTCTGACCGTACAAGTAGAAGCTCACGGTGCAAAGAACAACATACTAAAAAATCATCTAAATCAGACTACAAATGACCACATGATCTGAACACACAAGATCAACTTTCAAAACTTTTTTATTCTCTCTTCTCTTATGAAACGGCGACATTGTTTCTTATTCACAATAAAAAAAAAAAAAGATGTGCTATTTTTAAAAGTCCTGTCTTTTTTTTTTTTACTTTATGGCATGGGCCCACTTCAGTTGGACTCACACAACACATTCCACTAATGTCTACCACCCTAAAACCAAGCCTTTTTCCCTAAATATTCTTGGTTATACTTTTATGGTATATCTCCTTTGCCATTTTTTACTTTTTAGCAACATCTCTGATATGTGTCATTTCTTACTCTTCTTCAAGGAGGTCGAGGTTAGCATGATGGCCATCCACATTATTCTATTCATAGAATAAATTTTTTTTTTAGCTAGGCTCTCCAATCTCCACATGAATATAGCATTTGTGTCTAAGGTTAGACAAAAGGGTGACTCCGAATTAAAGGATTGGGATATACCGCAAAGTACACTAGGTAGTTCCTTTACCCAATTTCCCTTCACTTCATTGAGAATATTGCATTGAGGTGAAGTATATCTTCACTTACAACTCTTAATAGAATCCTTTAAAGATTATGTCCGGTCCAAGTAAGCTCCTTTGTTGGGCTAATTTTGGTGACCAGATTTCAAATAAGGTTGAGAATAGGTACAAAGGCATTGACTTTTTTACGAAAATTGTGTAATTTAAAAATAATTTTTAAAGTGGTATAAATTAAAACTTAATTTTTAAAATAATATAAAATAAATAATGAAATATAACAAGTCGTATCTATCAATCATGACTTATACTTAAATATTTTTTATTTTTTAATAATAAGTCATGATTCAAAGACACGATTTTTCCAATGATAGTCTTTTTTATTATATTTAAGTAAGTCATATCTTTCATCTACGACTTACCTTATAAATGTTTTTAATTAAATTTTGGGTAAGTAGTAGATGTGAACCACGACTTATCTTTTTTTTTAAACAAATAAGTGAATTCATGGCTTGCATTAGGACTTAAAGGCTGGAGTTATCTTTTATAACTGAAGTTACATTATCTAGATCATATAATGTTTTGAATAAATATTTACTCCAATAGCAGGATTAGTGATTACAAGACTTAGAGTTATATAAGAATCATTATATTCATAAATATCACCAGTATCAGTAACAAATAAATTACAAAGAGAGTCATATAATGACATATGTTAATTTATGTATTAAAAAAAACTTCATATCAATAAAGGTAAAAAAATTATAATAATAAAAATTATAATTAACATTCTTAATTAATATCTCTAATAAGAGAATTAAACGAGAATGAACCGAGTTTCATATAAAGTAGCAATGGTAGAGAGAATTTAAAAAACATTCAAATAAGAAGCAGCATCAAAAGGAGGGGTTGTAATTGATAGACATAAACTAGGACTTAATGTAAGTCATGAGTGTCAATTATGATTTCATATGATATTTTAAAAAAAATAAGTAATACTTTATAAGTATGACTTACATAAATTAAAATAAAAAATAAAAAGATAAATCGTGTCTGTGAAATATAATTTACCTAAAATATAATAAAAAATGCAACTAAATTATAATTCTCAACTATAACTTATTATATATCATCATTTTATTTATCCTTTTTTGATAATTAAATTTTATCTATATCTATATGAGAATTTAGCTTTTAAAATATATTATTATGGTAAAAAAATCAAGGCACTCTGATATTTCATGTCAGTTGGGATTTTTCTAGTATGGGATTGAATGACCCACCTTTCTCTTGGGTGTCTTCCGCTATATATAAGGTTGTCTTGTCTCGCCATTCCCCTTGCGAATAGTATTAGGCATTGGGTAAGCTTTGTCTAAGATGTTGAGGTCATGAGTGACTTGACCATAATTGTTTGTCAATATATGGGTTTATAGAGATACCATAATTAATTTGTCTCAACAGTTTTATTATTTATCTAATTTTTATATTTAATTTTTTTAACTTACTTATAAACTTATTTTATATTTTATAAAAATATTATAATAACATATAATTTAATTTTATATTTATCTTATATGAATATAAGATAAATATACATTTATTACATGTGGATTGAAAAAAAAAGTTTTCCTTGTCTCTAATCCTTTCATTAGTGGTTAGTATTTAAGCGAGTCATAAAATAAAAAAAAGTACTCATACAAAAGTATTATCTTCAATATCATGTGCTGAAAATAAAGCATATTGTTTTTACTGCGGCGACATGTTTATAATCATGTTAAAATAGCTTTTTTATGGTACATAATCATGTTAAAATAGCTTGACTCCTTTTTATTGTTATTTCTCTTTTCCCTTTGCACTCTGATTTGCCAAGCAAGTACAGTTTTAAGCTATGAAGTGAGTTACTTTCCTGCATACGGAAAATGTCAACCACAAGTGAGAAAAAAAGAAGGGGAACCAAGTTTGAAGCACAAATGTACAAGGTATGTGTCATTTTGCTAATAGTAGGGATAGTCAAAATACAGTAAGATGATGGAGACCAGAATAAATAAAATACCAAGGGGCAACTTTCTTTGACAAGACTATATTATTATATGATTAATTAAAATAAAATATGAGGAGACATAACAAATTAAGTGACTCATTTAAAAGTAAAATTTATTAAATAAATATAATTTAAAAAATAATTATTAAAATAATTAAATTATGACTCTCAATTAAGATTTATATTTAAATTATTTTTTTATTTTTTATATTAAAGTTGTAATTAAAAATTACGAATTTTTTGTATTTTATTTTTTTAATTTAATATAAAAGTGTGATTCTCAACCATAATTTTAATATAAAAAATAAAAATAAAAAATTTAAAAATAAGTTTTAGTTAAGAGTCACGATTTATATTATTTTAATAATTATTTTTAAAGTTATATTTATTTAATAAATTTTAAGTCTATTTATACTTATTTAATAAATTAATCTAAATTAAGTAGTAGATTTCCTTTTTATTATATAGTATTTGATTATTTTTTGAAAAGTATTACAAATAATATTAGATAATTTTTTTTTAAATATATAAATAGAGATATATTTATTTTTAATTTAATAAAATATATCAAACTTTTTTTTAATAATATTATATTCAAAGCCAAACATAATGAGACTTCATTTTCTTGCACATATCCCAAGGTCAGTTTACATGTGAACCTGTGCTTGTCTGACTTATTTGGTCGTCAATCAATTGATTTTACACTTTTTTTAATTATTTATAAGAATTAAAGATATTATTAAGGTGACTTCTCGGGTTGATTGCAAAATATGTGTCCATCGTAGCCTTCATTTTTTTTACTTATCTTTCATATTTCGATTTTCTTTTATTTGTTCCAATTCTTCCTTTTGTTGATATAGTTTATTATCCATCTTTTTTAAATATTGGTTTATTCTTTTTATTTCTCTTTTTTAATTTAAATTTAATCTTCTTGTTTTTATATAATATCTTAATTTTTCTCCTAACTCTTCAAAGGTGCTTATTGTTAACTGAATTCGTATTTCTAATTCTCCCTGTCTCGTTATACTCATTTTATTTTGATGATTTTATTACCTACTCTGATACCAAATTCTTTTCTCAATCGACTAAATTCTTGTTTTATCAAGATTTTCTCAATTTTCTTGATAATCTTTGTTTCAAATACTGGGTCAAATCATTTACCTGAGTTGTTAATTTATTAACTTCATTTTCTTCACTAGTTTTTTCTGTTTCAGGAAATGTAATTGGTTTTGGGATTTGTTTTTCTTTAAACCCTAATAATTTTGGTTTATTTGTAGAAATTCTTAATTCTGTTATTTCATTTTTTCTAAGATAATAAATTTTACCTATGTCAGTAAATAGATGTGAAATGTCTATTTTATCATTGTCTTTAAATGTAATACTATGATGTGAATTTGTTAACATGCAGCTTACACAATAAGTTACTGAGAAAATTTTATCTTTAGGTCTCATTAGATTTTTTCTTAAAAATTTATATTCTAGAGTTAGTGTTTGTTCTAATCTTTGAGTATTTAGTGGTATTCTAAAATTTGGTCGTATTTCGAATTTTAATTTTTCATAAACTAAATTTCCTTCTATTACTCCTAATAATTTATCTTTTGCATCATTAATTCTATCATCCTTTAAAATTAGTTCTATTGGTGAATTAATTTCTTCCTGAAAGGTTGATTTAATCAATACTTGTACTGCACCTATACGAATATATCTAATTTTTCCTCTATCTTCATCATTTTTTATTTTTCCTTTTAATTCCATGGGTTTCTCTTATTTAGTAATAATAAACACATATTTCCTTGTGTGTCTGCTATATCCAACGGAGTTTCATTATTTAGTTTTCCATAGTAAATAATATTTTTTCTTTGATTAAATTTTCTTAGTATTCCGCCAAATTTTTCTTTTCCTTGCATGTTTGCATTTTTTGTTAAATCTAACTCTTCTTTTTGTATTTTCTTAAAAAGAGATTTATTTATTAAAATATTTCCTTCATAATTTCCTTCTTCTTCTTCAAGTATATAAATGTTCTATTTCATCTATCTTTTCCATTTCCATCTATATTAATTTATTTGAATAATCTTTTATTGTATAAATACTTAAATTAATTCTTGGAATTTCTATTTTTATGTCTTTTAAGGTTATAATTAATTCTTGATTTTATTTCATATGGTTTTACTACTTCAAGAAAATCTATTCCTAATAGTAATTTAGTATTCGCCTGATTTGAAATATATAATTCAGTCTGGATATTTATTTTTGAATTAAAATAAATTTCTATATTTATTTTTTCTCTAAATGTATTTTCTTCTTGATTAAATTTCACTACTGTTCGAGGTTTTGCTTCTTCTATTTTACTTGTTAAATCTTTACTTACATAACTAAGACATGATCCAGTATCAATTAGTATGGGTATAATAATTCCATTTACTCTTCCTAGTACATGATATTGCGAATAATTATCTGAAATGAGTTTGATAAACATACCTATTCTGGGATTATAAATTTCTACTGTTCTCCTTCCTTTGTTTTGTTCTTCTAAAAATTCTGTCAGCCCACTACTGCTTCCGTGGTTACTGCTTCTATGTTTGAGTGCTAGAATTTGTATAGAATAAAGTGTTTGGGTAAATTTGAGTAAGAAAATGAAAGAAAGATGAGTGGAAATAGGAAATCTTTTATTGATAAGTAATTATAAATACAAGAGGGTTTGGACATACTTTCAAATGCCTGACTAGCTCTTTTAAGAAACTAGCACAAAGTTTTCCTGAGGAAAACACTCACAAAGTTTGAGAATTTTTGGAATGAAAAACTCTGCCTAGCCTCAGCATAAGAGGTCTTATTTATAGGCTAGAGTGCCTAGACCTAATTACGTAAATATCCTTACAAACGTAAGTGCTTACATCAGAGATTTAATAATTTACATAGTGACGTAAGAGCTTGCATCACTCCTCTATAATTGCTTCATCTGATGAAGCGCATTCTTTAATTATGTTGGCCACTCCCTTGCTTTTCGTGCATCTTTCACATGCGTGGTTCCCACTTTCTTTAATCATTGCACATAAGCCATTGAGGACAGCTGGTCTGTACTCTATTAGTGGGCCTTGGAATGTGTAGAAAGAGAATTTGAATCCTGTTAGGAGATTCATATCTTTCTCCTTTATTGCTTTACCACTTGTTTTACTGAGTAATAAAGTTGTCGGTCTTTTATACAGTGTCTTGATAAATGATTCATTTCTGATGCTTTGGCATTGTAAATAAATGCTTACAAGCTAGTTTATCAATATATAAGTAATTTGGTCTTCTTCATAGATAACCCCATGTGTTTCATCTCTGAGTGGAAAATTATTATTGCTTATTCCCACATAAACCAAGTGATTAGCTTATTGCTTAGTAATAAAGTCTGGATAAGCTGAGTAGAACTTTAGAAAAATACTTCGTTCTTTTGCAATATTCTTTTTGAACATCTGAACTACATAAAATTATGAGGAAACAGATTAATTTCTTCTAAATTCAAACTTAAATAAAGATAGTCAATAAGTCCAAATTGGAACATATTGAATGCCAGTATTGGTGGTGCTCCAGGGAGGATAATTGCTTTGATTCCGAACAGCTTTCGATCAACCATATAAAAATAGTTGACCTTTTCTTTGTCATTCCAGTTGACTAGTCTTATGTGATTTTATCAGAAATTTTCTTCTGAGAATTGTACCTGCAATTCATGTTCTTTTCTAGAAATAATTTGAAAATTATCTAGGGAAGAAGGGATTTTCCCTGGAATTTTAAGTGGTGACTGTTTAACTGGTGGATTTTTGGTTGTTTCTGAGAAAGTTCTTGGTCCAAGATAAAGTTCCTTTTCTTTTCCTTTTTCTGAATATTCTTTCAATGCCTTCTCTGCTTCTTCCTTATTTGAATATGACTTGTGTAGAACTCCTGAGATCTTCTGACAGTATGGTGCTGCTTTAAACCATTCGTCATAAATTCCTGGAAATGGTCCGTTGAAGACTACGTACCATTTGTTGGTCTTTTTCTCTTCTTGTTGAAATACTTCTGCAAGAAAACCTTCTGCTTTGAGTTGCAAATTTAGAACTTTAATATCTGCTTCAATAAGTTCTAATTCTTTCAGCTTTTGAGTTTTTAATGCTTCCTTGAGTTCTAGTTGTTGCTTGATCATTTCTAATATACTTCACTCCATTCTCTAGATAAGATATTTGCAAGAACGTTCTTTTCTCCCTTAATATATGAGATTGAGTAATTGTATTCGGCAAGCTTCATTTTCCATCTAATTAGTCTTCCTTGTTTGCATGTTCCTTTGTGATTGATGTTTTTAAAACCTACAACATAGGTGGAGTCCATTCGGACAATAAATTCTTTATCAAGTACATAAATTCGATGTTTTTCCAACATACGAATTAGTGCCAAAGTTTCCTTTTCATGGGTAGGATAATTAATTTCACTGTTTGAAAAATGTTTCAGACATGTATGGACATAATAATTCTTTCTTTTGACGGGGGGTTTTGCTTTCATGACACCACCCCAATGTTCATTGGATGCGTCAATTTCAAAAAAATTAAATCATCATCCGACGGATGGTATAATTCAGCCTGACATAAGTACTTTAATTTAGTAATAATTGCTTCGTCTTCCTTTGTCCAAGACCAGAGGCAATCCTTCTTTGATTTTTTCTGAAGTACTTTCCTTTCCGCAGCAAGATTCTTTACAAAACCTTCATTGGAAATGTATGTCAGTAGACCAAGAAATCGTTGTAAATCTTTTTTATCTCTTAATTTTGTTAGAAAATTTTGAAGTTTTTCTAATACATGTTTCTGCATTATTATTTTTTCTTTTTCAATTTCTTGTCCTAAATAATTAATTCTATTTTGAGCTAAAACAACTTTTTTCTTGCTTAATACTACTCCGTGCTTTAAACATTTATTGAGTATTAATTCTACCTTTTTAAAATGATCATTTAAATCTTTGTTAGTAAAAACTAATATATCATCAATATAGATAAGGAAAAAATCTTTAAATTCTTTAAATATTGAATCCATTCTTCGTTGAAAAATACTTGGTGATTGTTTCATTCCCATGAGAAGTACATTCCATTCATATTGTCCTTATGGACAACTGAATGCTGTTAATGCCTTAGATTCTTCCATAAGCCATATTTGATAAAATCTTGACTTACAGTCAAAAGTACTGAACCAATTCATATTTCTTATTTGTTCAATAATTAGATCTTTTCTAGGAAGATAATATGCATCTCCTTCTATTGCATCATTCATTTGCTTATAATAGATTATCATTCGTCTTTTTCTTCTTTTGATTTCATTATGATTTTCAACATAGAATGTCGGTGAAGAATGTTTAGTTTTTTATGGTCTTATTAATCCTCTATCTTCCATTTCTTTAAGATCTTTTGCAAATTCATCTCTATCTTGTTTTGTATAAATCATGGGTTTACATTTAATTTCTTTTGTTGGATCTTTTAATTTTAGTTCAATTAACTCTGTATTTTTATTATTGATTTTTGGGTGTAATGGATTTTCACTACATGTTTTATTTAGAAGTTCTTCAATATAGGTTGAGATTTTTCTTTCGGGTTCTAAATTGATTAATACATGGCGAATTTTTTGGCATACTACCTCAACTATCTCACCATGTTTCAGCTTGCTAAACTCAGATTATTTTTTAGAGTAGATACATTCAGAAGAATGAATAATTGGGATTTCTATTATTTCTTTTAATTGTTTATTCCTCATATATGGTGTTTTGAGTGATATATAGTCTAGATATTGACAAAACGGAGAGTATAATCGTAAGAAATTATTTCCTAAGATTATATCTAAACCAGTTTCTTGTTGATATATGGTTGGAATAATAAATAATTTATTTTGGATTATCATAGTAAGTCGTTTTGCTAGTAAATGTAAAGGATGTATTAATCCATCCGCAATTTGAATTTTTAATGGTTTTTCTAATGTTTCCCATTTTTCAAATAATATTGTTGTTGCTAGGCAAATGCTTGCACTAGTATCTATATAAGCTTTTGTTTCCTTATTACTTTTTTCAATTTTTATTTTAATATAAGTACTATTCATATTCTATTTTTTCTGAAGATAATTCATCTTCTGAATATTCATATATACTATTTTCAGAGTCATTTAATTCTTCTTCCAATGGTTCTAAATTGTATATTTTATATACCCTCTTTATTAATTTTATTTTTTCTTTAAAATCTTTTTCTTTTCTTTGAGGACATTCGTTTGCATAGGGTCCTTCTACATTACATATCTAATATATACATTTCTTTTTTCCTTTTGGATAATATTTTTTGGTGTTTGTCTTTTCTTTCTAAAATATATTTTTTAATATTCCCTGTAGGCTTTTCTTTTAGGATAAGTTTTTCTTAATCTAGATTTTCTTTTATAGTATTTTCTTTTCTTTATGGTTTAATTGCATCCATAATTTCCTGGTTTTTCTATTTCTGGTATATCACAACAGATTACAAATCTTCCTTTATTTAATTGTCTAATTACTTCTCTTTGTATGCATTGTTCTCTTAATTCGTGATATAGAATTTGTATAATTCCTCCTAGTGTATTAACTGTTTTCATAGGTTGGGTTTGCCAGATAGTTCTTATTTTCGTATTAAGTGGGTATGGTAATTTATCTATAAAGATATCTCTATATATTTCCTTTGTATCAGTATTTAACTGATAGTAATATTGTTTATATTCACATATAAAACTATCTATTTCACACATATTACATATTTGTATTTTATTTAAATGTGCTTTTGCCTTTTCATGAAGAAATCTATTTACTTCGTCTCTATGTTTAATAGAATCATATCCTATGAATTCTTGATAGATAAAATGCATAATTAATCTAACAAATTCCTGATTATTTCCTATTGTTCTTGAATATTGGTACCATGTTTCGTCACTAATACTTATAAGAAATCTTTGTACATTTCCTTCTATTTTATAGACTAATAAATTTTTTACATCTAATAGACTTAATCCACTAAATCTTTCATCTGTTGCTATAAGTAAAGTCATTTCATTAGTCCATTGTAAGAGTACTTCTTCTTTATTTTTTACACAATTAATATTTAATTTATTCTCAATTCTAAAATTTTCATATCGAGGTTTAAATTCTTTTTGAATCTTAGTCCATCTACTATCTTTTCTAGCATATCCTTTATTATACATTATTTCTTGTTCGTATTTATCTCAGTATTTGTCAGGTTTTCCCCAGTATTCTTCCCATTTTCTTTTGGTTTTTGTTCCACTGGTTTCTCCTTTTTTCATAAATATTTCATCATAATCGATTCAGATTCTGAAGTACTATAATTTAATATTACTTCTTCATTTTCTTTATTTGTTTCTATTTGTTTTATATTTTGTATTTGTTTATTTTCTTCTTCAACTATTTTTAGTTGTTCTAATAGTTGTTGAATTTTTTCAATATCATTTGATTTCTTTAATAATTCTTTATATTCATCTTTTATTCCCTTCATGAGATTATTAGTTTAAGAAATTTTGAAGGTTTTTCTGCTCTAGTTGATCTATTGATTTTATTTGTTTTCCTGGTTCAATATTTAGTAATTCTTCCAAATCTCTTTTTGTTATATATTTATTATTTTGTTCGTCTTTTAAAAGATTTTCTAATTGTAAAAGTATTTCTTCAATCTTTTTAATATTTTTATTTTCATCAATTTTTTCCTTTATTTATATTATTAAGTGTATCTCTTATATTATGTATTTCATTTATTCTATTTTGTATTATATCGCATGTATAATTTGTAATTTTACTTGTATTTTGTATTAATATTATTATATTTTTATTTATTTCTTCCATTATTTTAATTAATTCTTTACTCATTATTTTAATTTCTTTTGATATACCCATTATTTTAATATCTTTTAAATTGACTTTTATTTATTGTTATTTTTATCTATTTTGTCCTATTAGAGGCACGGTGCTCCTAGGTACCAGAGATTTTACCTATTATTAAATTATATTTTTTTATTTAAAAAATTGAAATATAAATTAGTATTATTAATTTTTTTAAAAAATTAAAATTAATTAATATAAATATAATTATTAAATTTAATAAAAATAAAAAAAAAAATAAAAAAATTTAAGTAATGCATCTTAAAATTTTTTAAATAATAGATAAATTAGAATAAAATAAATACTTTTAAAAAACAAAAAAAATAGATGGAGTATTAATCCACCTTGGACCCACGGCAGGTCGTGTGTAATCAATGTTAATTAATTTTCTTGTCTCATTTTCTTCCATCTTATATATGCTTATTTTTTTTTTAGAAAAAAAAAGCTTTATCTAAGTTGAAAGCAGAGGTTGTTACACTTTTAAATTTATTTTGATATATTATAATTTGATTATATTCAAATGTCCTTCACTATTATATTACCTAAGAAAAATATGATATTTCATTTTTATTGATATCAAAAGTAAAGTTCTTATAACATCTGGAAGTGCTATTTTTCAAGTTATTTTAGGAGAAAGAAAAGAAGACATAACAAGTGGAGTTAGATGGACTAGATCCATCAAATCCTCTTAACATTATCCAATCATCTGATTTTATATACTATACTTGATTATCTAATTTTATACATAATACCTGATTATTCGATCTTATATGCTATACTTGATGGATTCGGGGCTAATGAACCATATCTTATACGTCATACTTGATTATCTGACCTATATCCAACCTACTTGATCTTATATACTCATAATAAGAATTTTATAAATTTGTTACTAAATTTAGTTATAAAATTTTTTGGTAGCTCATCCGTAGTTAAATTTCGAATGCATGAAGCTAAATTTTTATCAAATAAATAGTTGCAAATTAGTTATGAATTAATTATGAAATTTAACTACAAAAAATTTTGGTAGCTAATCCGTAGCTAATTAACTACGGATTAGCTACGAAATAAAATTCTCTAGCTAAATTTTGAATGCATAAAAGAAAAAAATTTATCAAGTAAATAATTACAAAATAGCTACAATTTAGCTACAGAATTTAGTTAGAAAAAATTTTTTCATAGCTAATCCGTAGCAAATTAGCTACAGATTAGCTAGCAAATTTTTCCGTAACTAAATTTCAATTGCATAAATTTTTTTTGACCAAATCAGCTCTCTTTATTCTTTAATCTCGTAGGCGCGCCCCGACCTTCACTAACATTTTCCTAAATCACATCTAGTTCAATCAATTGGTAAAAACCAAACCACATCCAAATTAAAATTTTCATTCCACAAAAACATTTCTCGTTCTCAAATTTTCAAATTCACGTATATGGAAAACCCTAGCCCTCTTTCTGCCAATCTACGAAGAACCCTAGAACAACACAATCCACTTCGCACCCACAATCCATTCCAGATCTGGATCGCACTCTTGTCATCCTTCATTGTTGATTCGCACTTCGCACTTCACTGCTTTGTTCATCCTGCATTGCTGATTCGCACTCCTATTCTTTCATCCTTCGAAAGTGCGTGAAAGTTTTGTTACTTACAACGTCTCCATTACAGTGTTTAGCCATTTCCATATATCTAAATAAATATAATAATTTATTTGTTTGATTTGGAAGGATTCAGTGTTCAGTTTGGGATTTGGAGTTTGTTTAATATGGGGTGCTATTTGTGGGTTTATTACAGAATCCATTTAACAAGAATTTGAGGTTGCAATTTTGGTTTGGCAAAATCATTTGGTTAGATAGAAAGTAAGATCCAAGTCTATAAATATTGTACTTTGAAAAAATTGTAACTAAATGCTTAGACAAAACTATTTATAGAATTTAGTTGCAAAGTTTAACTATTTCTTGGATCTATCTTGAACTCCTTATATGAAAATCTTCCATTATTAGGATAGAAAGTGTTAAAGACTTAAGAATGAGAAATATTTTTCTAGAAGTTAGGTTTATTTCCTTTTATATTTTCTACAAGATTTTTCTTAAGAAGAAAACATGTTTTAGAAGGCATATTGAGGCATTGGAATAAATTGTTTATATTTGTTGGCTTTCTCTTTTAAGTTCAATTTGACTTCATAGAAAATATTTAACATAAAGCACCTAACCAAAACATTCCTATCTTATTTATTATGTAACGGGTCAAATTTTGATTTAAAAAGAGGCTCTTTAATTATATTGAGTCAAACCCCCTTCTGCAACAGACAAGTCTTAATAACAAATTGAGATTGTAGGGGGGAAAGAAGTTATTTCTTCATAAAGGTATGGAGAAAATAAGAATTGAAATAATATGAATAGCAAAAACAAGGTGTCTAAAACATTGAGTAGATATCTGCCATGATCTAACTTTCATTGAGTTAAGTTCTTTAGTCCTGTTGTGGTCTTGTGTGTATGTGGGATCATGTTTTTATAGCCAACTACTGTAGGTCTTACACTTTGATTACTGTTAAATTTCTTTAATGGTTCTAGAGAGGGCTTATGTGGTTCAATATAGGTAGGACTATACTCATCTTGCACTAGTACTGCCCTTGGCATAGCAGTAAGTTTATATTACGCAGTTTTGCTTGTGCTGCTTAAAAAAACTGAGCCATAGTGAGAAAGCCTATGTTTGGATGTAAAGCAGCATCTTTGAAAAGTGTTTCATTTGGTTATATTTTCTCCTTCTATAGTCATCTATCTTCCAAGTACCAAATGAAATTCTTCTTCTCATTATGTGCTAATATACAATCTGAACATAAAACTTGCCCCATGAAAGCATTGTATTGGTTGATCTTCAGGATTATAATCCAATTTCTACATCTATGAATTGCTTGCAAACCAAATTTTTAGTTACTGATTGTTGGGAATGGAGATGCTGTTCTATTCTGACTTGCTATATATGACAACTTTCAAGTTGGCCTTACAAGTGCTTATATTATTAAAACACTATACTTCGGAAGGTATAACATAACTTCCTAAAGTGTTCATTATTGTCCCTTTCAAGTTTCAATTTGAAGTGGTAAAAAATTATGGCCATACATTCTAAGTCTGGTAGAATCATATACTTTTTCAGTGTCATCAAATTTGGAAGGAACTTGAAGCTCTAGTAAACTGGATAATATTGAAATGTGAATAATTGACAGGGCAATTAATAAGGGAAAAAAAGCTACTAAATAATGGAAAAGCATACAAATGTCACAGGTTGTGTCCTCTTTATTTTAATTATTTAATAAATGTTAAAGGGCATTTTGCTTTCATTTGCAGGCACTCTACAGATCGTGAAGTTCCACTTATGATGTTGATCGCATGTTTGTCATATATGGTCTACTATTTTTTGAACTAATTTTTAAACTATTTTTTTGAGTTGGTTTCATAGAAAAAATCAATTTTTTGAACTAGTTTCAAGAAAAACCAGTTCTGAATAGGTTTTTGAACTGGTTCTAAACTGGTTTTGAATCCAAACTGGTTCTAAACCGGTTCAAAATCCAAACTGGTTTCGAACCTGTTCAGAATTGGTTCAAAACTGGTTTGCTAAACCAAAACTGGTTCGACCCCAAAAGAAAACTGGTTCAGTTTTTGAATTGAACCGCATTACTAGTTCGGTTCGATTTTCATGACGAACCAAACCATGCCCACCCCTAAGACTTGGTCTAATACTTGCACACAGAAGACTCAGATTGAAATTGAGAAGTGTGTCAGAGCATTTAATTCCTGACATGATATCTCTAGCAAATGTATCTTTAGTAAATGAAAAATATCATTTTACACATATTACTGACCTCTGAATCTCGACTTTCTGCCAATCAATAATGAATTTGCTTATGATGAAGATATCACTGCAAAGACAGTACTCATCAATAGATGGTAACTAAAACATTTGAACAAGAGCATAATAATGAACTGTAAAGTTAAGAAATTTTATATAATAGATTTTAGAATAAGGCTTATGAGTTGTGATTGTTATTCTCATTTTCTAGCATTGAGACAGTAATAAATTACAACACTTCCTTCCGTTTCATTTGATGGTTTTTTATATTTGTGTACTAAAAAAATTGAATTATGACTTTTTAATCAGGTGGTGCAAATAGAAGGAGTTTTATTGAAAAAAATAAGAACATAGAGAGGTGGCTGAAGTGACTCAAGAATTGCATAAGTATTGCCTAAATAAACCTGTGAAATGCCCTTTAATATTTGGAGGTGAATCCATATTGTGCTGCACAACCTTGAGATTGTGTTAAATGCCCCTAACAACATGTCTTCCTATTTTAATTTGTTGGATCTTCTTAACCTTAACAAATAAACCTTAATTATTTTTGTATTTTATCTTTATCCATACTTTAAGTGCATTAGACAAAACAAAGTAGTGGGTTTCCCTTTCATACACCTAACTCTTTAAAAATAACCCATTAAACTAGAAATCAAATCTCTACCATTGTATAAAAAATTACCATTTTTGAGATACCACTTTGATGATATTTGATTTAGGTGGGCTCTGTCAAATCTGGGTGCCTAATGGATTAGTACAACATCTATTTGTGAGCAATTAAAGGCTTTGTTTAGGTTTAACTAATATCCTAATTACATAAGGATGGGGTTTTCAATTGTTAATCGTGAGGGATATTGTTGTATCAGCCCTCTGCCATAAGAAATGCTTCTCTTAATTAGTTTATTCTCTCATATCTTCACTTTAGCTTTAGGAATTGTCTTAAATATATAATCATGATCATAATTAAAATATATGTTACAGATTTAGAGTTCCTGGCTCCCCTCTTATGGTGCCAGCCGCTCCAACACTCATTTCATTCCCATTAAAGCTTAATTAATATTAAATTTAACCCTTGTGCCCATGTTTTTTTCCAACACTTGTCTGACAAAAGGGTGAAGATAGATGCCTAGTACATAAGCTGGGAGGTACAGGAGTGACTAGGTTTATCTAGTAAGAGTCTGAAACTATTATTGTCATGTTTATCTCCAATTTTAATTCCTTATGTTTGGTAACTACGAGAATAAGTTCACAGCACCTTGGGTCCTTAACCATATGAAGTAGGGTTGTGGGCAATAATGGAAGCGTTTTTTAGGGCTTTATGACTCAATATGAGTAAATGAGATAGTACTAGGGCCTTAAAGTACTTTAAATTGATATTTGTATGGCTTGTAAAGTTATATTAATTTTATGGATAAGCTGTGATTTGGGGGAAAAATAGGTGTTATGCATGTTCTGAAATAGGAGGTATGCACTAAAAGCATTGCTTAAATTTGTCATCATTTTGAGTAACTAAGATTTAAATGTAGCTTTTTCCACCTCTCCACAAAATTGAAGCTCATTTTTTCCTCCTTTTTTCATTAGGTTAAAGTTGTTATTACTCATTTATGTGTTTTCTCTGTTTGTGTGTGTGTGCGCGCATGCGCATTGAGGAAGCTAATAGTACTTTAAAGTTTTGCTTTATATTAACTATTTTTGTTTTAGAATAAATATCAATTTGTATCAGATTATGATTGTTGCATCGTAAAAACTGTTTAGGAAAGAACATGCATGGACCACTATTCAGATGGTTTGAAGAATCATAGAAAGGCAATTATGAAAAAGTTAAAGTCATTGATCAAACATGTCTAACCTTAAGGGCCATGGGCCTTCGACTTTGAAGTCAGAAGTGTGGGACCTAGTTGACATCTAGTTGACACTAGAGTGACAAAAGAAGTCTATTGCTGGTCGAAGCAACAGAGCGGCCATGCCTGATACTATACTGCACACTGCAGGCTCAATAAGCTTCGGTCAGTACAAGAAGAAGATGGTAATATAAAATTTCTTATATGATTGTTGCAACATCCTAATAATTCTATCTTATATTGTTGTATAATTATAGTACAAGTGAGTTAAAATTCTAAAAAAAGGAAAAAAAGTGATGCTATGTGAAGCCAAAGTGCACTTGAGGAAAACTTGCTGAGGCATACAAATGTTCATCAAACATAGTAACAACACACGACCCTAACATGGAAGTCCAACCATGGTGGTTAGAGTCATATCCAGGCCTAGGTGCTTCAAAGCTTCCATTCACATGATAATCGACATGGTTTTCATGTGGGTTCATCTCTGTAGCTGGTTGGAACTTCATATCATTCATTAAATTAAAATTGTATGGAAGGTATGGAACCTACCCACTTAATTGTAGTCCCACAGGAGCAGTGTTGCTCAAGTCACTAAGGACTCCATTTTTTTGCCTAGAATTAGAAATATCAGTTAAGTTCTTAATGGTAGTAAAGCTATTCTATCCTCAATAATGCATCATTTAATTTCTTGATTCTATTTCATGTCTAAAAGCACTGCTTACCTTGGTAGGAAAATATACAAAAGCAACATCACGCATCATTGCAATGCAATAACCAGGTAAATAATTGTTTAGGTGGTATTTAACTTTGTTTTTTAAAATCGATTCCTGTGGTGTAGAAATAGGAGACATGACTAAAATATCTTTATCTTCCAATTCAATGAAATGTATATTCCCTTCAAAATGAGTGTTGAACAGCATCTCCAACCTCTTTCATGGATTGCTAATGGTGACAACCAAAATATGGTTGTTCCCGAGGACACAAACTTGCTTCTCCACGAGTAGTATTTTCTGAAGAAAATGTATTCAATGCTTCAAAAAAATTTATTTGATAATTTTCTGAGTTTGCTTAACCTATTCATACAAAGTTATCTGTGAAGAATCTTTAAATTAGAGCAAAGTCATAAACAATATTTAATGGAAATGATGAATAATCTTATAAACATGTTGTCTTCTATTTGTGATTTCATATTTTATAAATATTCAATTAGAGATCTTATGGGTTAAATATTTCTAACTCAACTTATCAAATTGATTTGTTTCTTTCTTGGAGATGTAGAAGGCTCTAAAAGCACCATAGTTGGACTTCCACGTCAGGGCCTTGTGCTGTTACTATGTTTGATGAGCATTTGTATGCCCCAATAAGTTTTTCTTAAGTGCACTTTGGTTTCACATAGCAGTACTATAATTATACAATAATATAACTTACTTATACTATAATAATACTGTAAATATAATAAAAATTTTAGAATTTTATATTCGAATAGATGTTGATTATAGGAGACAGAGCTGAATCGTCTAGTCCCTTTTCATAGATTTGTATGAAAGTGTTTGACGAGCGCCGAACTCAGTCAAAATTATAACCGAAGTTATTACCTAAGCTTGTAGCACAGTGACAACACCGGATCATCTCCACGAGGATTGTAGATGCAATTTAATTAAATCAAGTGAAAGTTAACAAAGGAGGGTTTGACAGTTTAAGATCGCACTTAAAATTAAAGGAAGAAATAACAATTAAAGAGCAGTCAATTTAGAAACCTATCCAAGATTGAGTGGATTCAATCATAGACCATTCATAGAACACTTGAAGCGCAATTGAATTGTTAATTTGGATCTAACCGAGATCTCTGCATCAAATCCAGAATTCATACTAGACGATCGTCTAGAATTCAATTAACAAGTGATAAACACAAATCCGCAATCACACAATTCATGAAGATCTATGTTAATTTCAAGTACCGAATTCAATTAATTTAGGCACAAATCAGTAACCTAACTTTTTCAATTCTGTGATTAATTTAGATCAATTAGTTCTAAGTTTCATCACAAATCTCAATCTTCATTTATGTGATTAGTTTAGATCAATCAGTTCTAAGTTTCATCACAAATCTCAATCTTAAACCAAGATCAAATCAGATCAACATAAATAGAATCACCATTCATGCATTCAAGATCAAGAAGAAGAAAAAGAGAAGAAGAAAAGAGGAATTCAATTACAAATCAAATACAATACATAACCAAGGTCTCAAGAATCCAAACCACAATCTCTTCAAGAGTTCTAAATTGACCGAAAGTAGCTTAGCCCTCCATTACCACGAAGGGGAGCATCAAAATATACAAAAGCTATGAGAAACTATGAAGAAACAAGAAGAAACTATGAGAGAAATGAAAGAGAATACAACTTGTTCTTTCATGATAACTAATGGTGCCTTTTATAGAAGTCTAGGGTAACAAAATGATAAAGGGGAATGGGTGGATGAGTGGGTTAGTGAGTAGAGTAGTTGAGAGGGTTAGTGAGTGGAGTAGTTGAGAGGGTTGGTGAGTGACGAAAATTTCTTGTCTGACTTGGAAGCCAAAAACGACCAACTATACTTCAGACCCATGAAAAGTACTCTTCATGAAAGTTGTAGGTCTTTGTCTTGGCTATAACATTCATATCTGGATCGTCCAATTTGGCTTCCTCCAGCCCAAGATATGACCCAAATACCATAGGTTGCTCAAACCCAACTTCAGCACCTCTGTTCCGACTTGCAAGCTCAAACTGACCCATTAGACTTCATTTTTTCAAAAAGTGTTCTTCATGAAAGTTGTTTATTTGGATCTTAACTATCAACTATACAAATTTCAGCCCATCTCCATTATTATAGCTTGAGATATGATTTTATGAGTGCACACCGTTCGGATTCTAGTGACAGAACTTGTATTCTGACTTCCATGTAAACTTAGGTCCCTTAGACATCTGTTTAGGACTTCGAGCTCTTCATCAAAGTTATAGAGCTTCCTCTGAGCTTTCCTACAAGGTAAAATTCATGATTGTCAAATATCAGGAACTCAAGTTATGGCCAAAATACAGAAACAGTGTCAAATCTCAATAATGCTGAAAATATTCAATTAGGACCAATTTGAGCTCAAACTCACAAAATCATACCAAACTCAATCAATTAAGAATATGGAGAGTGTAAATGACTAAACATAAGGGTTTCTTAATGAATAAAATATGTGATTATCAAATTCCCCCACACTTAGCTTTTTGCACTCCTGGGCAAAACTCAAGACCAAAACAAGGACATAAGAATTTAAATTCCAAAGACATTCAAGAGCCCAAAATTTTACAATCAAGAAGAACAACCAAAGATTCAAGGGATCAAAACATTCATGAGTTAATAATTCTCCATATCTCAAACCAACAAGCAAGGTATCTTCAATATGAATCGAGAATGATAGATCTTCATAAGATTCCCTCTCAATCTCTCAAGTGTTTAAAAAGTAGGTATTTCACTCAATTCAACCCATGAAAATTGCACTACCATAAGCTTGCTTATCTTCTACTTCTCCACTACTCAAAACACATGCACACACAAATCATGAGGACTTTATTCAAGGTTGTAGTGAGGTCAAGGTAACAGAAGAAGATAAAATAGATATGAGAAGACAAATACCAAAGGGAATAAAAGCAAATGAGGGCTGAGTTCAAATAACAAGCATAAAAGTTCATCCCAACTCTAATGTATATCCCTTTACATATTCATTTCCCAATCCTTTTCTTTTTTTTTTCTTTTATATATATATATATATATATATATATATATATATATATATGAACATAACTATATACATACATTTTTCCTCTTTTTTTTTTTAGGCACTCTTTCCTTTTTCAACAACCATTTTGTACACACACCCCCACACTTGTTCAAAAACTCATCCATTAACCAAGCTAATGTTCTTTTATTCCCTAAGGTAAAGTAAGAACACGATTTTTCATTTAAGGCACATAATGAGCTAGAAACAAGGAATGATCAAATAAGCTCAAAGGGGTTAAGTAAAGGAAAATATACAAGGTTGGCAGGAATCAGAGAATTTTCAAGAAGTCAAAAGAGTGCTTAATATCATATTGAAAACAAGGTTGGCTATTTGGTTAAACTAGCTAATTAAGAAAGAGGGCCTCAATCATGTTCATGCATGCAAGTGAAATGTAGCCTCAAAAAGAATCAAAGCAAGTTCTAGAGTGGTCATTAACATGAGTGAAAATCACACAAGAAAGAAGAGAATGACATAAATGTTAAATCCATCCATTAGCCTCAAAATCTCATAAGGTATGCATCCATCAAACTCAATTTATCAATTCAATCATCCATCACCAAGCATATCAGTTCAAGAAGGGAGAAAAGTTATTCAATCATGCAATGAACCCTTTTTTTTTTTAAACAAAACAAAAAAATGCTAAAATCTCTCCCCCATACTTAATATAACATTGCCCTCAATGTGAAAGAGAGATATAGAAAATAACAACACAGCCTGATAAGAAGTGAATCAATGCTAAGCAGAAAAGAAGCACACTGTCAGTGTCGTATCAGACCCTTAAAAGAAATCAAATAATAAAATTTTAGTACTTTCACAATTTAATACTAATTAATTACTACCTAAAAAAAAAACTCCTTACTCTGCCACCAATTAAGATGCGTCTCAAGAGTAAAATTACTCCTTACTCTGCCATCACTAATTGGTTTAATAAGTCCATGACAATCATATCATACTTTCTAAACAAAACAACAACAATTTTTTTTCTATTTTTTTATTTTTATTTTTTTTGGGTCAACTATCCTTCCCCCCTAACTAGATCACAACATTGCCCTCAATGTTAAAATATAGATGAGTAAAGGATAGAAGATATTACCTATTGGAGAAAGCTGACACAAATTTAAACAGAAACAAAATACAATAAAATCAAACCCATTAAAGATGAAGTTCCAGATCTGGCTTTCTTTTCTTGTTACTTCCTTACGCTTCTATTGACTAATCTATCTGAGCCAATACCTTATCAGGTACATACTCAAAAGCTTCTAATTTAGCAATGACCTCATCAATAGTGGAGGCAGAGATAAGAAGTTGTCTTGCCGAAGGAGTGATAAATTTCTATTCCACAGCTTTGTCAAGAAAAAATAACAAAAGATCAAAGAAATTATTAACATTCAACAAACCAATGGGTTTATGGTGGATGTTCAGTTCGGCCCAAGAGACAATTTGAAAAATTTCTTCCAAAGTACCAAAACCACCGGGTAAGACAAGAAATGCATCAGAATTGTCAACCATTGTTTACATTCGTCCATGCATAGATGTTACCTGAATTTCTTCTCCAACTGTCTTTCCAGTGATGTTATTTTCAACTAAAGGTTTAGGAATAATAGCTAAAACCTGACTGCCTCCTATAAAAGCAAAAAGTGATACAACCCCCATTAACCCACGACAACCTCCCCCATATACAAGATGAATATTCCTCGCAGCAAGTGATCGACCAAGAGTGCTAGCTGCGTTTACAAACTCTAATCCCTTCCCATAACTCGACCCACAAAAAACACAGACATTTTGAGGTTACGAATAGAAGGCCCCATTCTATACTCTTCCTCTCTTTGAGTGTTTCTGAGTTGAAGGAAAATGGAGAAAATAGAGTGTTTAAATAAGAAAAAGAATGGAAAGGGGAATAATTGCACCTATAAGGGTAGGTTGACGTTTGTCGAAAAGGTTGAATTTAAGAAACACAGAATCTCTTTTTTTTTTGTTTTTTTTGTTTTTTTGTTTGTTTTTGTTTTTGTCTTTTTTTTTTTTTTTTGAAAGATGGCATGAAGAAGAAGAAGAAGATGATACGTACAGATTGTTTGTGGATATGGCTCACATCTGCTCTCTGGTTTAACGTCCAAGAATAGCTTAAACGTCTTCTATGAGTCGAGGATAAGCTTCCCATCCAATTTTCTTATAAATTGGCAAACAGGGTCTTTTAGAGTCAGATTCCCAAGACTGTAGCGTTTTTCTTCATCCTTGAAGAGATTCCACAATTTAAGAATTTCAGGATGCACCAATCCATAAGAATGCATCTCAAGAGTCAATAAGATATCATCTAATGACTCCTTACTCAGTCCATTCTTAATGAAGAAAATTTTATCTTCTCTATTTGGGGAAACCATCCCCAAAGTACGACATCGCTTGTTACAGTTCCATCGTCCACATTTGTGATAGACTTGTAACCTTTTTGCTCTTCTCCTTTTAGAATATGAACTTCTTCCAAGGCCGGGCATATATGAGTCAAATGAAATTGAGGATTCACCTACTAATCGGACCTTTGCTTCAATTATCCAGTGTACATCTTCTGGCATACCGTTGTGCATTAACAGTCTCAATCTTTCACATCGAACTTTGTAGATTTTTCTCAGAGCATTTTGAGGAAGAGAAGGAAAATGTTTGCTCAGGTTTGAAAGAATGACATCCATTTTGAAGGAGAAGAAGGGTTCAGTTATTTTGGGAAACTGAAAAATAAACTGACTTGAGAGTTACGGAGTACCGTATCCTCCACTTAACCGGTAACACAAAGAACTCAAAAACTTGGTTTTCCAGGAATGGTTGAGTCTTTGTCCATTAACTTTAAGCGCATTACCATTCCTAGGATTCTCAATATCTACGGCCCTAGAGGATACACGTGTTTGACAACAAAAGAACCGCGTCTCCTAGATCTCAATTTTCTAAGGAGTAGGTGCAGATGATAATCTCAAAGCAGAACTTTTTTGACCAATTTTCGCAGCTTTTGCAAAAGGTGTAACAGACCTTGAATAAAGTAGGCCAATAAAATCCATACTGCAAGATTTTCGCAATTGTTGTCGCTGACGAAGAAAAATGACCTCCACATGCTTCCGAGTGACAAAATTTAATGTCACTACCTACCTCATTGCACACATGACTATTTTTTTTTTTCTTTTTTTTTTTTTTTTTTCTTTTTTTATTCATAATGAGGATGGAGAAGGTTCATCACCTCCATTTTCGCATTCTCGAAAGTTCATGATATTGTTTGAGGCGGTGTCCATTTACGATGAAAGCTTTGGCAGTGACCTCACTTTTAATCTGAACAGCACCAGAAGGAAAAACTTTAGTAACAATAAATGGTCCATCCCATCTAGACCTTAATTTGCCAGGCATGAGTCGGAGGCGGGAGTTATAGAGGAGAACTTTTTGACCAATCTCGAATGTTTTCCTCAGAATCAACTTATCATGGAAGGCTTTGGTCTTCTCCTTATAAAGTTTAGAACTTTCATAAGCCTCCAAGCGGATCTCCTCTAATTGCTACAGCTGCAGCTTCCTCTCCATACCTGCTTGACCTAGGTCCAAGTTGCACCTTTTCACCGCCCAGAATGCATGATGCTCAATTTCCACCGGCAGGTGGTAGGCTTTTCCAAAAATAATCCAATACGGAGACATCCTGATTGGTGTCTTATAAGCAGTCCGGTAAGTCCATAAAGCATCCTCAAGCCTCTTGCTCCAGTCCTTTCTGTTAGGTTGAACTGTCTTCTGAAGTATCTGCTTGATCTCTCTGTTGGAAATCTCGGCTTGCCTATTAGTCTGGGGATGGTAAGGTGTAGAAACTCTGTGCAGAACTCCATACTTTTTCATCAAGGCTTCCATGCTCTGATTACAGAAATGCGAACCCTGATCACTAATGATAGCTTTCGGAACTCCAAACCTGCAGAAAATCTGTAATCTAACAAAATCCACAACAACTTTGGAATCATCAGTTCGAGTAGCTTTCGCCTCCACCCACTTGGATACATAATCAACAGCTAGCAAAATGTAAACAAAACCAAAAGAAATAGGAAAGGGTCCCATAAAATCAATACCCCATACATCAAAAATCTCACAGAACAATAAGGATTTCTGGGGCATTTCATTCCTTCGAGAAGTGTTTCCTGTTCTTTGGCATTGATCACAAGATTTACAAAACACATATGCATCATGAAATAGAGTGGGCCAATATAATCCAGATTCCAAAACTTTCCTAGCAGTCCTTTGGGGACTAAAATGACCGCCACATGCAAGTGTATGACAAAAGCTAAGAATAGAATGGAGTTCATTATTAGGCACGCATCTCCTAATGATTTGGTCACTACAAAATTTCCACAGATAAGGGTCGTCCCACACATAATATTTTGACTCACTCTTCAATTTATCAATCTGAACCCTAATAAAATGTGCAGGGAAAACACCAAGAACTAAGAAATTTATCAAATCAGCAAACCAAGGAGTGTTACCTTGCAGCTTGAAAAGCTGCTCATCAGGGAAGACATCATGGATAGGAGAAGAATCTGCCTCTCTCTCAATCCGACTCAAGTGATCTGCCACCAGGTTCTCTGCTCCACTCTTATCTCTGATATCAATATCAAACTCCTGTAAGAGCAACATCCATCTAATCAACCTAGGCTTTGCATCGGGCTTTTTCAGGAGAAACTTCAAAGCTGCATGATCTGAAAATACAACCACTCTAGAACCAAGCAAATATGATCGAAATTTATCTAAAGCAAAAACAATTGCTAAAAGTTCCTTTTTGGTTGTAGTGTAGTTGGCTTGTGTAGAATCTAAAGTCCTCGAAGCATAGGAAATGACATGAAGTACTTTGCCGACTCTCTGTGCAAGGACAGCCCCCAATGCATAATTAGAGGCATCACACATGAGTTCAAATGGGAGTGTGTCCAACTGGGTGATTTGGATGATAGGTGTACTGGTCAATGCTTGCTTCAAGTGATTGAAGGCATCCTTACATCTCTGGTCAAAGTGAAACTCTACATCCTTTTGCAATAAGTTGGACAGTGGAAGGGCAATTTTGCTAAAATCCTTTATGAACCGCCGATAGAAACCTGCATGACCAAGGAAAGAACGAACCTCCCGCACGCATGTGGGGTAAGATAGGCATGAAATGACATCTATTTTTGCAGGATCTACCTCAACACCCTTGCTAGATACTATATGCCCTAAAACTATACCTTGTTCTACCATGAAATGACATTTCTCAAAATTCAGGACAAGGTTAGTTTCAATGCACTTATGCAAAACCCGATCCAAACTATCTAAACATGCATCAAAGGAAGAGTCATAGACAGTAAAATCATCCATAAACACATCCATGCAACTCTCTAAAAATTCAGAGAAGATACTGACCATACACCTTTGAAAGGTTCCCGGAGCGTTGCACAGACCAAAGGACATTCTCCTGTATACAAATGTTCCAAATGGACAGGTGAAAGTGGTCTTCTCTTGGTCTTCTGGGGCTATATGAATCTGAAAATAGCCCGAATATCCATCCAAGAAATAGTAATGCGACTTGCCAGTCAGTCTCTCCAACATCTGATCAATGAAAGGCAATGGAAAATGATCTTTCCTAGTGGCCTGGTTAAGCCGCCTATAATCAATGCACACCCGCCAACTGTTCTGGATTCTTGTGGGTAGGAGCTCATTGTTCTGATTCGCAATTACTATGACTCCAGATTTCTTTGGAACCACTTGTACTGGGCTCACCCATTTACTATCAGATATGGGATAAATAATGCCAGCTTGCGGCAGCTTGGTCACTTCCTTCTTCACCACATCCAGAATCAGGGGATTTAGTCTCCTTTGGGGTTGCCTCACTGGCTTGGTACCTTCCTCCAATAAAATCCTATGCATACATGTGGAGGGACTAATACTAGGAATGTCTGTAAGTGTCCATCCGATGGCCTGCTTATGCTGCCTCAAAACCTGCAGCAAATTTTTCTTCTTGTTCAGGTTGTAGATTCTTAGCGACAATCACTGGCAGCTTCTCACCATCTTCCAAATATGCATATTTAAGGTGGTCTGGCAAAGTTTTTAGCTCTAAGGATAGGGGATGCACAATAGAAGGCAACAAGCTATTTGAAATAAGTAACTCAGCAGCATTAAATTCGACATAATTTTGACTCATATTTTCATATGCTGCATTAGTCAAATAAGCACCTGCATCATCACTCATAACTGCATAAATCTCAGCACATGCAGCACATGGTTCAGTATCACAGCTAACACATATATCACAAGTGACAGAATCCAAAAAGTCAGCAATATCAGGGAATTCAGCACTCATATCAGCATAAGCATCATCAACCAGTATTTCAATCACATCAACATGAAAAACTGAAGAATGCTCCTCTAGGAGATGTCTCATGGCCTCAAAAATGTTAAATTGTACCACATCGTCGCCAAATTCCATGGAAAGGGTACCAGCATGCACATCTATCTTGGTCTTGGCTGTCTTGAGGAAAGGTCTGCCTAGGATCAATGGAGCATGGTTTGTTGAAGACTCATCTTCCATGTTCAGAATATAGAAGTCCGCTGGAAAAATTAGTTCATTCACCCGAACTAACACATCTTCTAGCACTCCTGCAGGATGAGCAGTGGTCCTATTTGCCAACTGAATTACTATACCAGTAGGTTGCAAAGTGCCAATGTTCAAGGACTGATATATTGACATAGGCATGACATTAATCGAAGCACCCAAGTCTAGCATTGCATGTTTAAATTTGGAGTTATTTATCGTGCAAGGAATTGTGAAAGTTCTAGGATCTTTGCATTTTTGTGGCATGCTTGGTAGAATCATTGCAGAAACATTTCTACCCATGTTTATTCTCTCAGTACCCTTAAGTCTTCTCTTGTGAGTACACAACTCTTTGAGAAATTTGGCATACTTGGGAATCTGCTTGATTGTATCAAGGAGGAGAATATTGATTTCCACCTTCCTAAATGTGTCCATGACTTCTCTTTCTATTTCTGTTTGCGCAGTATGCTTGGACTGGGTGACTCTGTTTGGAAAAGGTAGTGGAATGACCAGATTTGAATTCTCTGCACATTTCTTCTGTGTCACAGATTTTTGGACTGAGTTATCCACTTTCTTCTGTTTCTAGTCACCTTCTGGTTGCTGTACTTGTAGTTCAGGTTGTGGTGGAGTAGGACCGTCAACTTCTCTGTCACTTCTCAAGCTAATGGCACTTACATTGCCTCTTGGGTTGTTGACTGTTTGTGAAGGCAATTGGTTCGACCCTTGACTTTTCAGCTCACTCACGGTGGTGGCCAGCTGCCCAATCTGAGTTTGCAGGTTTTGAATGGTGGTATTGACATTTTGTTGGAGCTGGACATTATTTGTAGCCATTTGTTTCATCAAATCTTCCGATGATGGCTCGGATGGAGTGGTTGCTGGACTTGGCAACATGAGGGGCTGCTGCACAGGTGGCTGCATAGTTTGTTGTTGTCTGAATGCAGGTGGTTGGTATTTGTTGCTAGGACCTACAACTTGGTATCTAAATTGCTGCTGCTGTTGGGGTTGTTGTTGCTGACCAGAATTCCCATATCTCAAGTTAGGATGGTCCCTCCAGCTAGGGTTATAGGTATTAGAAAATGGATCATATCTGGGCTGCTGCTGTGATTGTTGATATTGGGGTCTACCAGGAAAAATACCAGGTGCTACAACAGATTGCTCTAGAAAAATAGAACCACCATCCTGAAGTGTGGGGCATGCATCAGTAGGATGAGATGAACAAGAGCAAATGCCCACACACTGGTTGCGATCATCGCATTGGTGCTTGTTGTCCCATCGCTAAGCGCCTCACCAAAGAAGTCAATTCATCAAGTCTGTGTTCCATTCTCTGTTGGTCTACATAAGATGATTGAATCTCATTGACTCATCTGGTTGAGGTAATAATTCGTGTGCCAAATTGTTGGGTGTTGGCTGCCATGTTTGCTATCAAATCTCTCGCTGCTGTAGAGGTCTTGTCTACTAAGGCTCCTCCAGAGGCAGCATCCACCATGCTTCTGTCATTTGGCAGCAAGCCTTCATAGAAATATTGAATTAAGAGTTGATCTATGATTTGGTGGTGGGGACAGCTCGAGCACAGCTTCTTGAATCTTTCCCAATATTCATGCAAGGTCTCTCCTGTCATTTGTCTTATGCCACAAATATCTTTTCTAATGGCAGCAGCTCTAGAGGCAGGGAAAAATTTCTCTAAGAACAACCTCTTCATGTCAGTCCAACTTGTTACTGAACCTGGTGAAAGATAAAATAACCAATCCTTGGCTGTATCAGCAAGTGAGAAAGGAAATGCTCTCAGCTTGATGTGTTCTTCTGAGATCCCATGTAGCTTCATGGTTAAACAAATCACATGGAACTCCTTTAGATGCTTATGGGGATCCTCACCTGCAAAACCGTGAAACTTGGGTAACAAATGTATCAATCCAGATTTTAACTCAAAATCAGCATCAAGATCTGGGTATTGAATACACAAAGACTGGTTAGTTATATCGG
Organism: Ormosia semicastrata; assembly: GCA_029884595.1. Lineage (NCBI taxonomy): Eukaryota > Viridiplantae > Streptophyta > Magnoliopsida > Fabales > Fabaceae > Ormosia > Ormosia semicastrata. The sequence continues at coordinate 5,960,846 of JAQQTO010000045.1, forward strand.
GAGAGCAAGCAAGTTCCTTAAGAGTTCTATTCTGTATGTTATTAGCCATGGTTTCAGAATTATTCAAGATCTCAAGTTCACTCCCAATATTAAGATCAAATTCAGAAGTAATTCTTGCACTTGGCCTACGAGCTCTAATCAACCTATGCAAGGTTCTATCAATCTCAGGATCAAAGTCAACAAAGTTATTAGACTCGGACCTAGTCATGCATCACACAAAAATAAATAAATAAGCAAAATATACTAGACAATGGATAAAAATGTTAGAAAAGTTAATAAAAAGCAAAAGTTAGTAAAAACACTTAAAATGAAAAGATTACACTTACTAATCCCCGGCAACGGCGCCAAAATTTTGACGAGCGCCGAACTCAGTCAAAATTATAACCGAAGTTATTACCTAAGCTTGTAGCACAGTGACAACACCGGATCATCTCCACGAGGATTGTAGATGCAATTTAATCAAATCAAGTGAAAGTTAGCAAATGGGGGTTTGACAGTTTAAGATCGCACTTAAAATTAAAGGAAAAAATAACAATTAAAGAGCAGTCAATTTAGAAACCTATCCAAGATTGGGTGGATTCAATCATAGACCCTTCATAGAACACTTGAAGCGCAATTGAATTATTAATTTGGATCTAACCGAGATCTCTGCATCAAATCCAGAATTCATACTAGACGATCGTCTAGAATTCAATTAACAAGTGATAAACACAAATCCGCAATCACACAATTCATGAAGATCTATGTTAATTTCAAGTACCGAATTCAATTAACTTAGGCACAAATCAGTAACCTAACTTTTTCAATTCTGTGATTAATTTAGATCAATCAGTTCTAAGTTTCATCACAAATCTCAATCTTCATTTATGTGATTAGTTTAGATCAATCAGTTCTAAGTTTCATCACAAATCTCAATCTTAAACCAAGATCAAATCAGATCAACATAAATAGAATCACCATTCATGCATTCAAGATCAAGAAGAAGAAAAAGAGAAGAAGAAAAGAGGAATTCAATTACAAATCAAATACAATACATAACCAAGGTCTCAAGAATCTAAACCATAATCTCTTCAAGAGTTCTAAATTGACCGAAAGTAGCTTAGCCCTCCATTACCACGAAAGGGAGCATCAAAATATACAAAAGCTATGAGAAACTATGAAGAAACAAGAAGAAACTATGAGAGAAATGAAGGAGAATACAACTTGTTCTTTCATGATAACCAATGATGCCTTTTATAGAAGTCTAGGGTAACAAAATGACAAAGGGGAGTGGGTGGATGAGTGGGTTAGTGAGTAGAGTAGTTGAGAGGGTTGGTGAGTGGAGTAGTTGAGAGGGTTGGTGAGTGACGAAAATTTCTTGTCTGACTTGGAAGCCAAAAACGACCAACTATACTTCAGACCCATGAAAAGTACTCTTCTTGAAAGTTGTAGGTCTTTGTCTTGGCTATAACATGCATATCTGGATCGTCCAATTTGGCTTCCTCCAGCCCAAGATATGACCCAAATACCGCAGGTTGCTCAAACCCAACTTCAGCACCTCTGTTCCGACTTGCAAGCTCAAACTGACCCATTAGACTTCATTTTTTCAAAAAGTGTTCTTCATGAAAGTTGTTTATTTGGATCTTAACTATCAACTATCCAAATTTCAACCCATCTCCATTATTACAGCTTGAGATATGATTTTATGAGTGCACATCGTTCGGATTCTAGTGACAAAACCCGTATTCTGACTTCCATGTAAACTTAGGTCCCTTAGACATCTGTTTAGGACTTCGAGCTCTGCATCAAAGTTGTAGAGCTTCCTCTGAACTTTCCTACAAGGTAAAATTCATGATTATCAGATATCAGGAACTCAAGTTATGGCCAAAATACAGAAACAGTGTCAAATCTCAATAATGCTGAAAATATTCAATTAGGACCAATTTGAGCTCAAACTCACAAAATCATATCAAACTCAATCAATTAAGAATATGGAGAGTGTAAATGACTAAACATAAGGGTTTCTTAATGAATAAAATATGTGATTATCAAGGTTCATAAGAGGAAAAATAGAGAATATGTCACTCAGTGCTCAAAGAATTTTATTATTGGTGTCTTTAAAATTAAAACTAATCACATTTGTTAAGTTGTTGATTATTTTGATAAAGTTTTCAACATGTTTCGTTTCAGGACTCTTATGACACCACGATGTTAGAGAAGTATGGAGAAGATTCTTCAATGCATCCTATGGTTGATCAAGAGATGTGGCTGGAGCTGTCACAACAAGAAGGGACGAGTCCATGACATGAGTCACAGCTTAGATATTGTCATTCACGGATCTAGCTTTGCTTCATCCTCACAGGTTGCTAGTTCCTCCAGAGTTGCTTTGACACAAGAAGCCATAAAGGAAGCTGTTAATGAAGGGATGACTTCCTTTGTCTAGACGCAACTGACATCTGTGTTGGAGCCCATCTTAAGGATTGTTAGCTCCCAAGCAGGAAGTGTTGTGCCGCAAGCACCATCACAAGGCGACGCAGTTGGGGAGGATCATGAAGTTGATGATGATGGGATTAACTTGTTTTGAACTATTTGTATTAATTAACTTAGATTAGTTATGCTTTCTTTGTAGAACATGTTTTAAATTTATTAATACAATTATGATATTTTGTTGTTTTACACAACTTATTTATTGGATTTTTCTATTTGGATTGAAATATTTATACAGGTATAATTTTAAAATACACTAATTATCATTATAAAATTAATTTGGATTAGCTTAAGAATAACTAGGAAATAGTTACAGAATTGTTACGGATTTTAGCAAGGAAATAGTTACGGAATAGTTACAAATTTTAGTTAGGGAATAGCTATGGAATTACTACAGATTTTGGTTAGGAAATAACTACGGAGTTACTATTGATTTTAGCTAGGAAATAGTTACAAAATTACTAGGGATGTAGCTAGGAAATAGCAACGGAATAACTACAGATTTAGCAACACAATAATTAGGAAATAGTTACAAAATTGCTATAGATTTAGAAATAAAATAACTATGAATTTGCTACAAACTTGTTACGAAAATTAACTACGAAATATTTTGTAGCTAATTAGTTGTAAAAACAAAGAAAACTTTGAACAAAAATTAGTTACAAATTAATTATGGATTAACTACAAAAATTTAAAATTTAACTATGGGTTAGCTACGACAATTTTTGATAACTAATTAATTACTAAAAATTTGACTACAAATCAATCCGTAACTAATTTATAACTAACCCGTAACTAAATAAATTAGTGATAAATTTTTTCATAACAAATTGATTAATTTCTTGTAGTGAGTCTGTCTCACCTATCTGATCTCCGTCTGACTTATACCCGACCTATCTACATTGGCTGCGTCTAGGCCCAACGCTCGTAGGCCTAATTGATTCTTGAATGTCCTCTCATAATAAAATAAACACATGTTGCTCTATGATAGGCAAACTTAATAACAAAATATCTCATCTTAATCATGGCAAACAAGAAAAAGGGATGAGTCAAGGTACCACCTTTAGCCCTATATATAGCAGTAGCCTGATCATCGTTTGGTATGTTCTCTCTTTCCCTCTTTACACTCTTATACAACTATTGCTAAGACTGACTTGGACAATGGAGTAGCATTGAAAATACCCATTTCCTTTGTATTGCATGGAAGATCAACCTCTCTCTGGCACTGGATCAGACACAACAAGCGGGTCCTCCACCTTCAGGATGAGAACAAGAAGTAAAAAAAAAAAAAAAATCATCTATTTCCTATTTTGGTTTTACTCTCTTTTTGCTATGAACATACACATGAGGCATAGAACCAATCACCATCGACCCATAGTCGTTATTCTGGTGATAGAAAATTTTCAAGTGACTGCTGTTGAAACATCTTTAAATAACTTTTTGTCCACACATACACACAAATGCACACAAACTACATCTAGAGAGGAGGAGACGTTGAGCTTTGCTCATATGTCACAAATGAGCGAATGAGAGACTTAATCTCATCCTCATAATCAACTGCAGAAGATTTTATCAACTAAGCTTACCTTCAAACATCTTTAAATAATTTGTTGTTAGCTTCAAGGAGAAAGATTTTATTCTTTCTAATCCAAACTCGTAAAAATATCAAGGAAATGTTGACCTGTTATATATGTAAATATTATTTAAAAAAAACAAAAATTATTGCGATAAAAGTAGATGTCAAAATCTCATACTATGCTAACCAGATAGCTACATGACTTGATTTATCTGCTAACTAAGAGGTTTATTATGTTGACAATGTTGTGTTATACACTATTTAATCATTGAAGGTATGGTGTTTTGATTGAAAGAAACCTCATTTTCTTCATACAATGACTTTGGTCGTAATGGCTGGGAAATCATATCATTAGATTATATAATAATTTTAGCATAATTTTTCTTTAATTTTGATAGAAATCATTTTGGATAATTGAATTATAATTAGTTTTTCTGATTAGAACACGAGATGTATAATGTACTTATATTTTTTTAGTATGAGACTAATTTTTATTTTTACATAACTATTTTGCCTTCCAGATAAATCTAACCATATATGATACTTCATTTTTTTAATCATTAAATGATCTTTTCTCACTATTGGTTGAACAATAATTAATTAAAAAAATTAGTTTTGACATTTGAACAATAAAATTGATCTTTTATAAAATTAAATTGAGCATTAAAATGAGATGATTAAAAGAGTTTTCTGTATTTGATTTTATGAAATGTCAAATCTCATTTTATTTTGTTTTGTTTTGATGTATGATACGCGAATTCAACTTAAAAAGAAACTTTAATCTTGAATGAAAATTTTTAAAATTAAAAACAATTAAATTTTAAGTAATAAAAATAAAAAGATAAATATCACTTCATTTTGAATATGAAAATGATTATTTTTATTACTGAGAAAAGTTTAATATTTTTGTCTTTTTAAACTTAATACTTAAAATAAATGTTTTATTCTTACATATCATAAAAATAGTAATGACATGACCATTGCAGATATTCACCCAATCATAATAATTAAAGATGTACACAAAATGAAAGGAGAATAAGGAAAGAGATTGCCCAACATAAATTACTGCCCCCAACAAAACCGATTTTGGGCAAAACCCAATAAAATTAATCATTGTGCCTGTGAAAACTTAAAAGGTGGTGTTTTTGTTGTTGGTTTGTAAAATTGAAATGCTGTGAAAAATGTTCTTATTCAAACAAAATATTATCTGGTCTTTCAACAAAACGCAAACTGACACTGCTTAACCTGGGCATTTGTGCGGTTGGTTTTGCTCTGAGCGTGATCGACCCGCAGGCATTGGAGCATGCGTGTTCCCCATCATGTGCTGGGTCATGGTTTCACTTATTTATCATCGCTTCCACTTTCGAATTACTTTCCATTTCCGTCAACAAATTACAAGAATTCCAGCAAAGTGAGACCTAGCTTAATGTTGGTTATCAGTATACAAGCATGTGATATGTGAATTGGTATATAATTATAGGTTTGAATTTCAATTATTCTGATTTCTTGAGACTAAATTATAAAAAATATTTTTGTAAATTTCTTATTCTCAACGTAAATGGTTTGCCTTTAATTGAACTCAAAAAATAAATTAGTTAAGATACATATAAGTTGACTTAGACATCACCTGAGCACAACATTAAAAGAAAAAAATTAATTATTAAGCCAAAATAATGATTGGAGAAGAATTGGCATCTAACAAAATTGACATTGAAACAAGATATGCTAATTATATTCTTCTTTCTTTATTTGTATTTGATGCATTTTATTAATTTTTGGTTTAATTATCTTTTTAATCTCTCTAAATGTAGTTATTTTTTATTTTGGTCTATCTAAAATTTTTGATCTCATTTTGTTTTCTTTAAATTTTGAGACAGATGAAGTTAGTCTCTAAAATGAAGTCATGACAAGGACTAACTTCACTTGTCTCGAAATTTAAATGAATCAAAATGAGGTTAAAAATTTTCGAGGAACCAAAATAAAAAATGACTATATTTAGAGGAACTAAAAAGATAATTAAGCCTTAATTTTTTTTAGACATTTTATAAAAGATTAGGACAAGTATATGTTAACCAATTTTTATTGTTTACCTTTTTTAACTAATAGAAGCAAACTACTAAAGGAAAAAGAAATACTTGGTCAATAATGTAGGAGCTCCAATATTCTAAATGAATATTCCATTACAATTTAGGGGTGACTATGGGTTAGGTCGAGTTAGGTTGAAGGGATATTTTGGTCCAAATCAATGAAATAAACACAGGTTGAGTTGGTTCGAGAGCTTGAGAAAATTTTCTTAAACAACCTGAATCTAACCAACCCAACCATATCATAGTTGGTTCGGTTTGGCTCATCGGATTACACTTTTGAAATTTAGAAGAAAAAAAAAACTTGGCTTTCACAACCCAAGCCCAAAAGCCTCTTTGATTCCAAACTCCTAAGGGTGAAGAAAACCTAGTCGCCACCAGTGGTCCACCAAGCTGCCCACGAGCATGATGCCACCACTGCTCCACCATGACGAGCACAAGCGAAGCACGTCAAGTCCTTCATGAGCCAATGGACTTAAGCACCAGATTGCAAATCAGATAGTTGCAAAAATGTAGAATCGTGCATGATAAACCACATTGCAGATAAAAAAACCGTTAAGCACCCATGGTCGACAATTGGGTGCTGTTGGTCAACGTGAAGCACCCATCTTCAACAATTAGGTGGCATTGGTGGGAGGAGAGTCACCATTGGGCATCAGCGTTGGATGAAGGAATGCAACTTTGGGTTTCTGAAATCTGAAAGTTGAGACACTACAAGAAATTCGTGTATTACTGGCGGATTTGCGTCCGCTGGTAATTATTGCATTTTCTGCGACCAAATTCGCCATAAAATATTTCTGGCGATTTAATCCACAAAATAAAAGTTCATAATTTAAATAATTTTTTGCAGATTATTTGCCAAAAATTTTACGTGGAAAAGAATTTAATTTTTTTTAAAAAAATATTAATGTTGGCACCAATTTTTTATTTTTTGGTGGAAATTTCAGTTAAAAATATTTTAAAACAAATTTAAATATTTTTTAAAAAATATTATTTTAATTTCTAGTGGAAGGCAGAGTATCTACTAGAAATGTTTTAATTGCCCCAAATTCTAGAGGAAGTATCCGCTAGAAATTATTTTAGAAATTAAAAAAAAAAGAAATTATTTTAATTTTCAATAAATAATTGCCTTACGAAAGCTTTTTTCTAGTGAAAATTTTTCCAGAAAGTTTTAAAAGTCCGTTGGAAATAATATGCTCAACGGAACCCCTTTCCCCTTTTTCATTTCCCCATCCTTTCACTCATTCACTCTCAGTCCCCTCATGCACTCTCGTCTTCTCCTCTCTCTCACATCACCACTCTCCTTCGCCGCGCCACCATCTCTCGTCTTCTCCTGTCTCTCTCGCATTGTCGCCCTAACCTCGCCACACCCCCATCTCGCAACATCACCAAGCTCATTGTGTCACCTCATCCCATGCCAGTGACCCACCAGTAGGTTTTCATCATCTCTGCCTGCTCACAACCACCATAATCGGACCCAACCCCATATCTCTGGTGAACCCAGATCATCCCCTATGCATTTGCATCATCCTCTACCAGTAGCAAACATCCTCTAAATCAAGACTCCATTCCATACTTTCCTCATTCTTAAAACTTAATTTTGAATGTAACTCATAACTTGTTGAGATTTTGTTTTAATATTTTGTTGCAATTTATTACCCATTACATGCAAATATTCCTTAGTAATGATTCTTTGTACTCTTGTTAAAATTTTAAGTCTCCGATTATTTTTATATTATATTTAGTATTGTAAGCATCGCAATTCTTTACATCGCATGCACATGTGGGCTTCACATAGACGATAGTGCTAATATAAGCAATTACGATTGGTGATATAGTGCTGGTCTAAGGAGGCATCTTGAATTATTCGACTACAAATATGAGAATGGTAGTAAACGGTGCAACCTTTGGAACGTTGAGCCTGAAATTGTGCAAATGGAAAATTAGAATTAGAATGAATCTTTAGCAAATTAACAATAAGAATAAGAATGGGTAAAAAGGAATTAGAATAAGATGAGATACACTTTGTAGGGTAGCTTTGGCTAAAGAATTAGAAATGTGTTTGTGCTTCTATGTTTTATTACTAGTTAATTTATAACCCCCATGAGGACTTGGGAAAATTGCATGCTATTCTGAATAGTTTCTATTATTATGTTTTTCTCATTTTGATTCAAAGTTATTTACCCGTGTTAGTCACCAACTATCCCAAAAGCTTAAGTTGTTTGTTGAATTAGTCTTGGTTTTGAGATTATTCTTGACCAATTGATGAGTTTTGTTTTTATTGACTACAAGTTTTATTACCACCACTCCTTATCCACCGTTATCGTCATCTCATTGCGTCTTTCATCCCAGTCCAAGTGCAAAATATTTTAAATTTGTAATATATTAACGCATATGATTTGTTTGCATGTTAGTTAGGTTTAACGCCAAATTTGTAAAACTGTTGATCTAATTGAAATGGACAAATTTTAGAAGTTACAATGAATTTTGCAATGATTTTTGTAGAAACATGTTTGAATTATTGTCAATCTTAGTGTTAGATAATGAATTGAATGATTTAGGAATTTAGACTAAGTCATAATTTACATGTATTTTTATTGTTATGACATTTTTATCTTGTAGTTGATTTAGTTATTAAAATTTTTTTATTGAATGTAAGATGTTATGGTTTAGGCCTTTATGGCTTTAGGGTTAAATTAGAATTTTGTTTGTTGTGAATTGCAAAAGATAGATATCGCTGAAAATCATTGATGGATGTATAATAGGCTTCTTCTTGGTAGGAATGGTTTTGTATAAGAATTTTTGGATCGAGTTGAAGAATTTGTTAATTTTGCATGTCAGTCTTCACAATATGAAACTGAGGGAACAATTAGGTGTCCATGTGTGAAATGTTATATTGGAAATCTAATAGACTCTGGCACAGTCAAATTGCATTTGTATTAAAAAAAGACTCCAACCAAATTATTGGTGTTAGTCAAATCATAGGGAGTTTGACCCAATTGTGCTTCAATTTTAGTACAATGCTGGTGTTGACACTTTTGCTACCCCTGAAGTTAGTAGTGAAATTGTAGTTAATGACTACTAGCATCTAGTATATGATGCTACTAAAGCAGAAATTCCTAGTTTTAGTAGCCCTTTTGAGGACAGAGTAGAGGAACCTCCAAATAATGAGACCTAACAATTTTATAACATTAATTAAATGCTGCAACACAATCTTTATGGCCTGAGTGCAAAAGACACTCCTAATTATCTGTTGCTCTTTAGATGTTGAGCATTAAATTTGACCATAACTTGTCTGAGAATGCTTATAATGATGTAATGAGATTAATGAAGGAAACAAATCCTACTGGGTCACTTGTTCTTGACAATTTGTATATGAAAAATAAATTGATTGCTAAATTAAGGATTAAATCGGAAGAATATGATTATTATGTTAATAGATGCGTGATATTCTACACAGAGGAGGATAAGCAATTTAGCCAGTGTAAATTTTGTGGTGCTGAATGATATAAGCCTAGTATAGTTACAAACCAAAATAAAAAAGGTGTTCCTGAGTGAAAAATGTATTATTTGCCTTTAATTCCTAGGCTTAAGTGATTGTATGCTTCTATGAGTTTTGCCAAACACATAAGGTTATATTATTTAAATAGGAGACAAGACGAGGTCCTATGTCACTCATCGGACAGAGAGGCATGGAAGCGGTTCAATGAGGTACATCAAGATTTTGCACGTGACTCTCGACCAGTCTTCTACACCTTATTCTATTTGGCCTGTAATTATCACCCTATACAACCTTTTCCAAGAAATGTATATGATGAGACTATATATGTTTTTGACATGCATTATTCCTGGTTCTTGTAATTTGAGTCACAAGATTGATGTTTACTTGCAACCGTTGATAAATGAGTTAACATTTTTGTGGTGTGGTTTTAAAACTTATGATGTATCAATCAAATAGAATTTTATTATGAGAGCAACTTTGACGTGGACAATTAATGATTTTCTTATGTATGATATGTTGTCTGGTTAGATGATTTTTGGTAAACTGGCATGTCCTTATTGCAAGGAATCTCATTTTTTATATATACAATAGAATAAGGTTCGGATATTGTATCATATTTGTCATTTAGTTTAGTTTTAATTTCGATTTATGAAATTTTCAATTTTAAAAAAGGAGTCTTTATGTCACGTTACAGAGGGCCTCGTTTCAAAAAAATACGCCGTCTGGGAGCTTTACCAGGACTAACTAGTAAAAGGCCTACAGTCGAAAGCGAACTTAGAAACCAATCGCGCTCCGGTAAAAAATTTCAATATGGTATTTGTTTAGAAGAAAAAAAATTGTATTTTCATTATGGTCTTACAGAACGACAATTGCTTAAATATGTTTGTATCACTAGAAAAGCCAAAGGGTCAACCGGTCAGGTTTTACTACAATTACTTGAAATGCGTTTGGATAACATACTTTTTCGATTGGGTATGGCTTCAACTATTCCTCAAGCCCGCCAATTAGTTAACCATAGACATGTTTTAGTTAATGGTCGTCTAGTAGATATACCAAGTTATCGCTGCAAACCTCAAGATATTATTACAGCGAAGGATGAACAAAAATCTAGAGCTCTGATTCAAAATTATCTTGATTCAGCCCCCCGTGAGGAATTGCCAAACCATTTGACTCTTCACCCATTCCAATATAAAGGATTAGTCAATCAAATAATAGATAATAAATGGGTTGGTTTGAAAATAAATGAATTGCTGGTTGTAGAATATTATTCTCGTCAGACCTAAACCTAACTAAAATAACAAGAGTTTTGATCGGAGGATTTTTTACCATTCATGTATCATAGACATGGATATAGGAATATTTTCATTCCTTGCCCACTTTTTCCAGTATTTTCCGTATTACAGAAAGAAATTAGGAATAGAGAATCCATATCAAAGAAAGTTGGAATAATGGTATCCATTGTTATTTGAAACATTGCGGTCAGTAACATTGATGAATTAGGTAAACGTGTGGAAAGAGAGGGATTCGAACCCTCGGTACAAAAATTCGTACAACGGATTAGCAATCCGACGCTTTAGTCCACTCAGCCATCTCTCCCCAATTGATAAAATAGAATTACTATGTTTATGTTACATCGCATAAACAAAAAGAATAAAAAGTAGGGCTTGAAAAAAGCCTTCTTTATATCTTATTTTCTATCCTATCTCTCTCTTTTTATTCTATTTTTATTTGATTTCTATTTAGAATAGATTTCTATTCATCATTACCTTAAAGCATGATAGGAAAAATTTGAGGTTTGATTCTCAAACAATTTTTGAGTGCTAACCATATGTTTAGTAGGAATAAGGATAACTTTAAGAAGAGAACTATTGATCATGATTCCCTTCCACGTAGATTATCTTGACAAGTTATGTCAGAAATTATCAATACCTTACCACAAGTAACAAAAACAGGTGGTGGAAACAGATTGCCTAGATATGGTGTGTATCATAACTGGACTAAATAAACTATTTTTTAGGAGTTACCATATTGGAAGGATAACATGATAGCACACAAATTGGATGTTATGCATATTGAGAAAATTTCTTTGACAACATTTTTAATAATGTAATGGATATCAATGGCAAAACAAAAGATAATGAAAAGGCTTGAATGGATATGAAAGAGTATTGCAAACATCTTGGCCTAGAACTTGTTGATATGAGGAATTGTAAATTATTGAAACCTAAGGCAAATTATGTGTTTAACAGGGAGCATAAGAAGTTGATTTTTGAATAGGTTGTCTAACAATTATGCTTCAGATTTGGCTAGATGTGTGGATATGAATTAGTTACATTTTCTTGGATTGAAAAGTCATGATTGTCATGTGTTTATGGAGTCTTTATTGCCAATTACATTTCTTTTGCTTCCTGAACATTTTTGGAAGCCTCTGACGGAAATAAGTCTATTATTTGAAAACTTATGTTCATATACTTTGACAAGAGAAGTCTTAATGGAAATGGAAGAAAAAATCCCTGTCATTTTATGCAAATTGGAGAGGATATTTCCACCTAGTTTCTTTGATTCTATGGAGCATTTATCAATTCATTTGCCATATGAAGTGAGGGTTGGTGGGCCAATTCAATATAGATAGATGTATCCATTTAAAAGGTATATGAATAAGTTGAAAAGAGTAGTGAAGATTAAATCACTTACAGAAGGTGCAATATGTAAGTGTACACCACAGACGAGACTGCACACTTTTGTTTGTTCTACTTTGAGCCTACTGTCAATTGTATAAGAAGAAAAGTGGGGTGCAATGATGATTGGTGTCAAAATGATTTCTCACAACCATCTGTATTAGTATTCAATCAACCTGGCTAGTCAGCTGGAGCATTTACTACTAAATGGTTGAATGATGTTAAGTTCAAATCTGCTATACTTCACATATTGATTAGGTCCAACCATTTATAAAGTTAGTACATCTACTTGGTTTTTAAATTTTAGTACGACTAAATTTTTAAGTACATATATAATGTCTAACATTTGTTCATTTGTGGACCATGATTAGTATGTTCTTGGAACATTTCAACATTCTATAAGAACAATTGCACCAAAGAATGTAGGCTGACTTTGCGACATGGTTCCAATACTATGTAAATAGATAAACTGACCTTAATTATTTATTTTCATGAATTTGTTGATTGACAATGTTGGCGCTTAATAAGAAATCATGATGTGTAGGTTCACAAATCTTATAATATGGTAACTAATCGTGGCCTACGTCATCTTACTCGTGATCCAAGTAAACAAGTGAAATGTTATTCACATTATTTCGTTAATGGGTATAGATTTCACACTTTTATGTGGTCGCAACGAAGAAAGACAATCAACAGTGGTGTTTCTGTTAAGGGATCAAGTGACGGTGAAGAAGACGATTACTATGGGGTAATTCAAGATATTGTTGAGTTAGAATATCTTAGGGAATTAACCAACAAATTTGTCCTTTTCAATGTGAATGGTTTGATCTAACCAAAAATAAGGGAACTAGGGTGCATAAGGATTATAAAATTGTGGAGAACACACAAAAAGATATCAGAGATATGATCTTTTTACCATTGCTTAACAAACAAGACAAGTGTATTATGCTCCCTGGCCCGAAAGGGTTAAGGAAGGGATTGCTTAATGGATAATTATTAAGGCTAAGCCCATGAATCACATGGAGCTTGAGGGTGCGTTGGAAACTGCATTTCAGAATGATGTTATGTCTCGATTTTCTCCAAGTGTCGATATGGACGAGGTTGAAACTTTGCGAGATAATGGTAATGAGTTTAAAATAGTTGACATAACTCTGGTGGGCATTAGAATAGAAAATCCTAATGAAGAAATTGATGAGGAAAAGGAGGATAACGAAGTATAAGATGATGAAGAAGAGGACTCCAACTTGATGATGAGGAAGATGAGGAGTATAAAGACTTAGATTGACAGTAACTTAAGTTAAGTTATGTTTTTATTAATATTAGTGCTTATTATTTCTTTTAATGTACTTGTCTTTGTTGAATATTCATTTGTTTTATTAATTAGTGCTTAATATTTATTTCTTGCATAGGTTTTTATCGTCATCTGTATGTATGTTTAATTTTAAGTTAACAATGATTTGCATATGACATATTCTAACATGATCCTTGCTTATGCAGATGAGGTCATACCAAGAAAAAGATAAAGGGAAAGCGGAACAACTAAGAAATCACCCTGAAGGTGATCAACTTATTATGGGATATCTATTGTGGAGCCCAGGCAAGATAGGCATAGTGTAACTGCTTTAGAACCTACGATTGTGATGCTGTCGACCCCTGGATTTACTTCCAGTTCTGAATCTCCATCACCATTAGTTCCTCTAGAGACTGTACGTCGACCCCTTCATATTTCGTTATTTCTGCCTCACCATTTACATTGTAGCAACCATCCCTTAAACACACACTTGCATCCGACCATCTTCCCCCCACTTGTGATTCCATCTTTTGCTGGTACTCCTACTACCTCTGACCATGCTTCCTCAGATCTTAGTCTTTCGTCCAACCAGGTTGCCTCTGATGGTGGTCGTCCTGCTTCTGTCGCTAGCTCCACCCATAATTAACCTGTTGGGATCATCAAGCTCAATAGAAGAGAGCAATAAAGAATTTCTTTTCTAATTCTTATAGTTATATATATTATGTTATTGATTTGTTTGTCAAATGGTTGTTAAGATTTTTTCCTTCGAAACTAGCTATGACATCTTTGACTAGACTCATCTGGGCCAGGTACCACAAACCCTGGAAATCTTTTCATGACATTCCGGATGACATTTGGGGGGACTGGTTTGATAGGTTTCAGGTATTTGAAATTTATTATTATTGGTGTTTTGTATTCAATTATTATTTTAATATATAATCATTACAATCTTTTGTAGAGGATTATTCCTTTGGACTCTCGTTTTTCTTACGATGCATATTATAAGGCTTTCAACCATCATAGAATAAGGCAGTTGAGTGATATGTTACGGGAAGCCAGGATTTCAGATGAAAGGCCTAGCTGGATAGGAGAGTCATCATAGGAGGTTCTCCAACAATATTGAGAGATTGAAAAATTTAAGATGAAACAAGAGAAGGCTAAGGTGAATAGAGCATCTAGTTCTGATGGATGCTTACACACGGGGGGTTCCATCTTCCATGGGACCCATCTAGAAAAAAATCATTATTTTTGTTAATTTTACTTAATTATATTTAATTTCCTTAGTTTGTCTTAATAGTTGAGACTTTGTGAGGTTATGATTTTATTTATATACATCGAGTTTTCACAAGCACTGGAGTTGGGTGTACCTCCAAATGATGTGGAGCTATTTAGGCGCTTGCACTTTAGGTCAACACTTAATAGATGGTTCAAGACGAGGGCTTGGGTCACTGTTGTACGTAATTGTCATTTATTATTTTTAGTTTAAAGAACATTGTAATTTCGTACACACATATTAATGTATACATATATATGTGATTTGTTTAAGATAATTATGTATTATTTTTGTAGGAATCATATAATAAAAAGGAGTAGTGGGCGACCCAGAATTTTGAGCGGACGCAGTTGTCTGGTAGGGAGCTTAGATAGTTGTGGATTGATGCAGATGAAGGAAAGAAGAAAGGTCGCACCTATGGCCTTGCATCTCATACAACTGCAGAGTCATCGTGCAGTGCTCAGAGTTAGGTCAACACTACGGAGCTAGAGGAGTGCATCAAAGCACAGGTGAGGCGGGAGATGGAGCAAACAATTTATGACATTCAAACATGGATGAGAAAAGAGATGAGGCAAGACATGATGCAGACGTTACAACAAGTTTGGTGCCAGATTGCCATGCAATAGGCATCAATGAGCACACATGGAGAGATTGACATGGGGATGCAAAACCCCATGGCCATGGGAATGCAATCCTCTATGAGGATGGGGATGGGTATGGGCATGGGCACTAGAATTGACATGCAGTCAATGCCGGGGTTTTTTCCTATGGTGATGTCATCCCAGCCATTGCAGCACATGACCCAATCGACTATCCATGGCCAGCCACTCTAACAGTTAGCCCAGCAGCCGTATCCTCAACCGCCTCTGTAGCCACACCAGTACCTGTCTCCTTAGCTGCCACTTCTTCAGCCGTAGTAGTACTCGACTCCTCAGTCACCGCCCTTTACAGCCACAACAGTACTCATCTCCTCAATCGCTTTTGCAGTTGATCTAGCAGACTCCTCAACTGCTCCAATACTAGTCCCCACATGATCATCAACCAATCCAGCACCTGTCTCCACAGTAGTAGTCATTCTAGCACCCACCTCATGAGCAGTAGTTCTAGCACCTATCTTAGTTGCCTATGAAGCACTCTTACCAGCCACTCCCTTACCAACACTATCCCAGTTCTCAGCAATACCTACAACAGCCCCCACAAGATTCTATTTACACTCTACAAGATGATGATCGTGATGAGATGCAGGAAGATTAGACATATTTTTCTTCATGTTTAACGTTTTAATGATTTTTAGATTTTTATGTTTTAAATATTTTCATGTTGGTATTTGAATAATTTTTTCATATTTAATGATGCATTTTTATTCAACATTTTATAATATTATTGATTTTCTTGCATTATCATATTTAATTATTAAATTTATACAAATTAAATAATATTAATTAATATATATATATATAAATATTTCAATATTATTTTTATTAATTTTTATTTAAAAAAGTATATCATTTTCGACAAATTTATTTGCCATAAAAATTTTAAAAATCGAGACTTATTTTTTTCGGTCGCTTATATGTCCACCAAATATACATCCAACTTTTATCCACCGTATCTTCCGTACGTATATTTGTCTCTTTTCATTTTTACGCTTATCGTATTTTGTTTTCCCTTCTTTCTTCCCTCTATTTCTCATTTCTTTCTTTCTTTCATCTCTCGTTACATCTCCTCTCCTCGATATTGTCTCACTCACTAGGGCACCCACCCACAGTATTTTAATTCTTGTTCTCGTGTCCTCATTCTCTTTCCCCCATTTTTAGGCATCACTCACTCTCTTCCGTCACTCTGACTTTCACACGCACACGTGGGTTCGAGTTTTGTGGATTTTCTACAATTTCGGTAAGTATCCTCTACTTTTCTCCCCATAATATTTCGTCTTTTCGAGATGGACACTTGCAATTTACGTGAAATGTTGCGTATTATGCTCTCTGTTTGGTGAGTTGTATTTTTTGTTGGGTACAAATCCATGAAATCTATTTTTGTTGGTCATGTGTGTTGATTAGATAGGTAAATAGGAGAATGCTTGTTGGTTCATTCGTTGGTTTATTTGGTATATTTTGTTTCTATTAGGAGGATTTAAAATGGTTCATATAGCGAGAAATAGTTGGTCCATTGACATGGTTTGTGGTTTGTGGTGAATCTAAAATTAAGCTGGTAAATATGTTTGGAATAAGTGGTTAATCTTCACACGTTTGGTGAATCCAACAATGACTTTCCAATAGTGGGGGTAATTACTTACAAATGAACTACTAGTGGAGTGGAGTTGGGATGGGTTATAAATTTGGTTCATATAGCAGAAATAGTTAGTCCATTGACATGGTTTGTGGTTTGTGGTGAATCTAAAATTAACTCGGTTAATATGTTTAGAATAAGTGGTTAATCTTCACACGTTTCTGGTGAGTCCAACAATGACTTTCTAACAGTGGGGGTAATTACTTACAAATGAACTACTAGTGGAGTGGAGTTGGGATGGGTTATGGACTGGTTCATATAGCGAAATAGTTGGTCCATTGAGCATCCTTAATTTCTTACCTAAGCGTTGCTATAGAGGTAAAACATATCTGTTTTAGAAGAGAAAGAGTAATGGCATGTTTTGAATCTTTGTTTTTATACACTTTAAAATTGCCACTTAGCCATTTGAGACTTATTTGAGCACACGTGAAAGAAGATTAACATGACTATCATTGTACGCGATTTTATTAACTAGATGATTTCAGGCTATCTTTTTAAGCTTTATTTCATCTCACAAAAGGTTAAGTGTGGCCTTTATAGAAGAGACCCATTCGAATGGGTCTCTATCCTCATTATCTATTGTCATTTGTATGTTTACTTTTCACTGCCATTTCTTAAATTTTATAATAAAATCTAGATGTTGGTGAAATACAAAATATGCATGTAACATGACAGTAGATACTTGATAACTTACAGGTGTGTGTAGCAACCCAAAACTGAAGTTGATGGAGGGTTCAAATAATCTCAATATAGCCGAGGCTGTTGATAATGTAGAAGAAGCATGTGAAAGTGACTTCATTATGAGTGATACGTTGGATGGCGAGTTTGAAAGTTATGAACCAAAACGAGGGATGTTGTTTGCATCAGAAGATGATGTTAAGGAATTTTATAGGAAATATGCTTACCAAAAGGGGTTTGGTATTGTAAATAGAACTTCAAAAAAAGGAGATGATGGTAAGGTAAATTACATTATGCTAGCTTGTTCAAGACAGGGAAAACATGTGTCAACAATACCAAATACTTTGAAGACACTTCCAACTAGACGGACAAATTGTGAAGCAAAAATTACAGTCAAGAAGATGGGAGATGGACGATGGTTTATCAAGACACTATACTTGAACACTCTCATGAACTTAGCCCAACAAAGGCGAGAATGTTGAGAGTTAACAAGAATCTTAGCATGCACGTGAAGAGAACAATCCAAGTGAATGATGATGTAGGGGTGAGAATACATAAGACAGTTCGGTCTCTTGCTTATGAGGTGGGAGGTTACGAGAACTTATCATTTAATGAGCAAGATGCTAGAAATTATGTCAACAAGGAAAGACGTGCAATTGGCAAGGAAGGTGATGGGAAGGCTTTGAAGAATTATTTTACAAGAATGCAAGAGGAGAATAGTAGTTTTTTCTACGATATAGACGTTGATGATGATTTTCATGTGCAAAATGTATTTTGGGCTGATGCTAGAAGTAGAGCCACCTATGAGTCATTTGGAGATGTTGTGACTTTTGACACAACATATTTGACAAATAAATATGATATGCCATTTTTGCTTTTGTCGATGTGAATCATCACGGCCAATCAGTTTTGCTTGGATGTGGTCTAATTTCAACTGAAGACACGGAGTCATTTGTGTGGCTATTTAAATCATGGCTTCGTTGCATGTCAGGTAAGGCACCTGATGGTATTGTCACGGACCAGTGCAGGGCCATGCAAAATGCTATTGAGATAGTCTTTCCAACTACTCGACATAGGTGGTGTCTATGGCATATAATGAAAAAAATTCCTGAGAAGCTGAAAGGTTACATTGAATATAACAATATAAAGAATGCAATTAAAGTAGCTGTTTACGATACCCTAACAGTGGAAGATTTTGAAGAAAAATGGTCTGCATTCATCAAAGAATTTGAGCTAGAAGATAACAATTGGTTGAGTGGTTTATACATGGAGAGGCATAGATGGGTGCCAATTTTCTTGAAGAAGTATTTTTGGGCAGGGATGTCAACAACACAACGCAGTGAGAGCATACATGCTTTCTTTGACGGATATATCAACTCAAAAACAAGCCTCCAACAATTTGTGAAGCAAGTATGATAATGCTCTAAGAAGCAAGGCAGAAAAGGAATTTGAGGCAGATTTCAAGTCAATGGACTCCACCATTCAATGTGGGTCAAACTCACCTATTGAAAGACAGTTTCAATTCGAGTATACCCATGCAAAGTTCGTTGAGGTCCAAGTGAATTCAGAGGAAGAATGGACTGTTTTGCGTCCATTAAGTGTGTGGAGGGAATGGTTTGTACTTACCATGTGAGGGCGGATATGGTAGTTGGAGGGATAGCAAAGAATGCTATTTTTGAGGTGGTATTTTATCGTGACAATCACGATGTTAGTTGCAATTACTTGTTGTTTGAGTTTAGGGGAATTATGTGTAGACATTCACTTTGTGTTCTTGGTAATGAGATGGTTCAAGAAGTGTCGTCAAAGTATATTCTACGTAGATGGAGCAAAAACATTAGATGGAGACATGCATACATAAAGCAAAGCGATTACGATGTGACCTTGTTGAAGCCACAAATGCAAAGGTTTGATAAATTATGCAAGCATTTCTATGAGGTGGTGAAGTTGCTGCAGAGTTTGAGGATCTCATGAAGATCTCCATAGGGGATTATGTGAATATAAAAGCAAGATGCAATTGATGGCTGCATCTAAGCAAGCTATTAGAACAACATGCAATGGTGATGACCGTCAAAGGAAGTTAATCGGGCATTGAAGCGCTAACTGCTGGCATTCGTAGTCCATTACATGTACCTCGTAAGGACGGCCACCAAGCAATAGAAAAATGTCGAAAGTTGATCGAGTATTTTCTAATTTGAGAAAAAGGAAGCACCAGCGTCGTCAAACTTTGATAATTGATGTATGCATATATGATTTTGCTAATTATAATTGTATGGGATGTTTTGGTTGTGTATATGTTTTATTTAGACTGATTAGCGTCCCCTTTTATTTGTGCATTAAGTTATTTTATTATGAACATGTAGGAGTGCAATGTTGGAAGCTCGAGTCAGATGGATGGAAAGAAGTTGCGCATAGAGTCATCTATAGAAGTGAACAATTTGTGGAGAATGCCGTGATGATTGTACTGTGGTGTGTCTATACACCAAAACTATTTGTCATGTGTAATCATTGTTGAAATGTTTGTTAAGTTTTAAGCTACTTACATTTGAATTGTCATCTGTTTTAATGAAGGGATGTTTGGTATATTGTTGCTTAATTGTCATATGTGTGACGGTAGCTATTGGGTTTCGCAACTATCACACAACTCATCGGCTGGTTTTTTATCATTATTAGAAGGAATTGATCATGATGTCAGTCAAAGGCCACAAGCATGTCCAACATATGCTGAACAAGTTCATTGTAATTATTGAAATTGACATTTTTATATGTTTTTTTTCCAGGGTTGTCATTGTCAAATGTCATACACCAATTTTCTGGTTAGTGGTAATGCAGGCCAATTTGAAGGTACTCAGGCTGGGAATCAGTGACATAGTACAAGTCTAGATTTGTATAAATTATATCAGGTAACTTCATGTATATGCTTCAAATTAGCACTAATCTCATCTACTGTTATTTTGCAGGTTGATTTCCTTTTTTTTGGTATATAGGATAATTTACATGGTCAAAGTGTGCTGACAAATACCTAGGAGCAAATTGGTGAATCTCATGCTCACACTGTGATGCATATATGATTTTGCCTACAGTAATTTTTGTGGCAATCATGAAAATAGATCTTAGTGGATCATCAGGAACCCACTTAGATAGTTTTTTGTTCTTTTAAGTGGATTGTTTCTGTGCTATAGTTATTTATGATTCACATGTAATGTGTATAGAATACATGTAATTACACGTAGAGGGGAGGATGTATATATTTTCTTAGGGTGAATGGTAGGAATGTATCATTGCAATGCCACCATATTAGTGATGTACTAAATGGCTCTTTTGTAATTCGGTGTATTTTTTGTGTATTTTTACTTGCAACTTTAAGAATAATTGAAGTTAAAAGAAATATAAAATCTACCCCCACCATTAGGAACTGAATTTTTGGATTATCCAAATGGTGAGGGGGAATTTTTGGACATATGTAATGTTGTTTTTACCATGTTGCGGGTAGATTTGCAGAAAACCATGGAAAAATGGGTGAAACTCATGTATTTGGCGAGTTCAAATATAAGTGGTTAATAAACTACGCATAAGTGGTTAATATGAACAAATTTCCAACTGAAGGTGGGAAACGGTTAGACACGAATCATTGGTGGAGTGGACTAGTGTAATGTTGTTTTTGCCATGTTGGAGGTAGATTTGCAGAAAACCATTGAAAAATGGGTGAAATTCATGTATTTGGTGAGTTCAAATATAAGTGGTTAATACACTATGAATAAGTGGTTAATAAGAACAAGTTTGTGGTTAATATGAACAAATTCCCAACTGAAGGTGAGAAACTGGTTAGACACGAATCACTTGGTGGAGTGGACTAGTGTAATGTTGTTTTTGCCATGTTGGAGGTAGATTTGCGAAAACCATTGAAAAATGGGTGAAATTCATGTATTTGGTGAGTTCAAATATAAGTGGTTAATACACTATGAATAAGTGGTTAATAAGAACAAGTTTGTGGTTAATATGAACAAATTTCCAAGCGAAGGTGGCGGTTAGACACGAATCACGGTGGAGTGGACTAGTGTAATGTTGTTTTTGCCATGTTGGAGGTAGATTTGCGAGAAAACCATTGAAAAATGGGTGAAATTCATGTATTTGGTGAGTTCAAATATAAGTGGTTAATACACTATGAATAAGTGGTTAATAAGAACAAGTTTGTGGTTAATATGAACAAATTTCCAACTGAAGGTGGGAAGCTGGTTAGACACGAATCACTGGTGGAGTGGACTAGTGTAATGTTGTTTTTGCCATGTTGGAGGTAGATCTGCGAGAAAACCATTGAAAAATGGGTGAAACTCATGTATTTGGTGAGTTCAAAAATAAGTGGTTAATACACTATGAATAAGTGGTTAATAAGAACAAGTATCTGGTTAATATGAACAAATGTCCAACCTGAAGGTGGGAAGCGGTTAGACACGAATCAACTTGGTGGAGTGGACTAGTGTAATGTTGTTTTTGCCATGTTGGAGGTAGATCTGCAAAAACCATTGAAAAATGGGTGAAACTCATGTATTTGGTGAGTTCAAAAATAAGTGGTTAATACACTATGAATAAGTGGTTAATAAGAACAAGTATCTGGTTAATATGAACAAATGTCCAACTGAAGGTGGGAAACTGGTTAGACACGAATCACTAGTGCAGTGGACTAGTGTAATGTTGTTTTTGCCATGTTGGAGTTAGATTTGCAGAAAATCATTGAAAAAAAGGGTGAATCTCATGTATTTGGTGAGTTACAAAAATAAGTGGTTAATACAATATGAATAAGTGGTTAATATGAACGAGTTTCTGGTTAATCATTGGATTAGTTCCCAATAATGGGGGCAGACTATTTAGGAATGAAGTACTAGCAAAAGTTTACACTTGTAATGTTGTTTTGAACACATTGGGTGTATATTATCAAAAAACCATGGACAAAGCACAAATCTCAAAGGCATCTATCCAATTATCATCAAAACTGCTATCTATACAAAAAGTGGCTTATATAAGATACAATTCCAAATCAGTGGATAACTGTACATAGGGCCAAGCTAAATAGTGTAGAATAAAATTTACAAATCAAGACAACAACTCCATGGCATTTGCAGCTCTCAAAACTTCTTCTCTGCACTCGTTCTTTGGATGCAAGACCACCACATAATAAGTCACGTCGCATTTGTGTGACTTCTCCCTACACCAAGTATAGTACGAATAAATAAAAATTCTAACATAATGTAATTGTTGAATCAAAAAACAAAATAATTAATTTGCTCACCACTTCCCATTCGGGCATAGTCTTGTCCCCAAACATCTTGTGTCCATCCACTGACTCCATGTACTTAATAACGTAAATGCCACAATCATCCCTATTTCAATGACATACAAGCACAAGGGAATAAATTAAACATATGTGCCTCAACATAACAATTAATATTTGTTGAGAAATGCAACCGTACTCACGAGTTGCATTGTCGGGCAAGTCAACCTCCACTAGGTCTAAATGATTATCATTCGTCAGGTTGGACTAAGTATCTGCAACAATTCTTCAAACCGGCGCTTCTACAAATTCAAAGTACAATTCAAAGTCAAATCATACGGCACAACTAATACACTATCAATACAATGACATTAGAGGAGTGTGATACCGTCGAACGTCCAGCCTAGCTTTTTCAGTGTCAATATAATTTGCCCATTGAATCCAACACATACAACCTTTTAAATTTCGGCTGCAACACATAACACCACCAATGGCCGTCAAACACGATGGAGCGAATATCTACATGAAAAAAATGCGTACAAGTTCATTAAATGTGTTCCTTGTAATATGTCATGAATGCATGAAACTTGAACAAAGTAATGGAAATCCAATTTAACTGATAAAACTCTGAAATTTTATGAGTACCTAGATCTTTCTCATATCTTTCCAATTCCACAAACCTTGCCTCATTTGGATAAATGTAGCCAAAGTTATGCAACATTTTGCGAGAGGCCAAAACAGAGCATTCTCTGTTTTACTCATTTCTGACCTAACTTTAAATTAAATCTGGGAACAAACTACATGTGGGAAAATTCTGAAATTTTTACCACATGAAGCCTCATGTCTTAGTTTTCAAATGGCACTGGTTTCATGTCCATACGACATCGGAGCAAGAAATTATGCAATCTGGTTTACTGACTGCCAGAATACATTTTTCTACAGAATCTGCCGTGGATTCAAATAGAAACTGGTATTGATTGGCTTGCTCCAAAATTCTGAAATTTTTACCACATGAAGCCTTATGTCTTAGCTTTCAAATGGATCTAGAATCAGGCCATTCCGATATCGGTAGCTCGAGTTATGCAGCAAACATCGCTGACTGCTCACTGGATTCTGCAGAATTCTGCAGAATCCGAAAATGGTTCCTTTGAAACAATTCTCAATTTCAATCATTCAAGATCATTTTCTATGTGATTTTAAGTTCCTAACTAGTTCATTAACACTTAGGAAACATTAATCACTAACTTAAGAACCATATACAACCCTAACATGATTTTCTAGGGTATTACATAATATGCTTACATAAAGTATTTCTATTCCTCAAATGGCTTTTTATGTTACATAGTTATTTGATAATGTAGACATATGATAGTGATGTGCATTATAGTTAGAACATAAAGTCTTACGTGGTATTAAGAAATTAAATCACTAGACACAATGATACTAGATAAATGATGGGTTTAACCCCAGATGTTGCCCAATAAAGTGTATGCAGCCAAACACATGTAATTTTTGACACATAATGATTAAAAGTTACCAAGTTGCACTGAGTGATGTCATATCCCACTTCAGCGTGAGGCATGAAGTCGTTGATACTTCGCCAGGGCCTGTGGCGAACTGATTTGAAACGCTCCAGTCCACTTTTCACCAAATCCTAAATTTTTTTAAATAACCAACAATAAGTTAAGGTTGACATTGTCAATATGCATATAGTGCTAAGTTAATTGAGCATGTTGTTGTTACCATGAACGTGGGACAAAACATGTGACGAGTCACTGTTCGTGATCGATCAATTTCATCTCCCACAAAAACCCTTGTAGCCAACATAATAACCTGAAAGAGTGAATTAAGAAAGGTCCTTATATGTGAACCGACACAATTAAGTACGTGTGATATATATAATCTTAATTATGAGTTGAGTGTCATTCGATCTTACCATATTCTTTGACCCACCCCTTGGTTTCATGCAAGAGGCGTCTCGCAATGGTAAGGAACCGATCGTATAGTTTGACCACCGCCCTACACCGCAACCCAAAACAAAATGTTTAAATACAATCACAAAACAAATTGCACGATGCTAAAATTACATAAGATGCAAATGACAAATGTTAGACCAAGTAAAATCAGTCTTAAACGTATCAAGCATGTCATGATGGTAATTCAAAAATTTACGTGGAATTGTGGTCCTCTTTTTTAAGCACTCGGTGCAATAAGTAAAAAGTTGGGTACGCAGATTCGTTTTTTCTTCGCTTATTCTTCGCAGTTTAGTGTAAGGAGTTCGGGTGCTTTTCCCAAGCACACGGTTCCTGGGCTGAGCCTTAACCCGAGTGCAAATGTTGGAGTCGGGGTTCTTTTTGATTGGGTTCATGTGTGTACCGAGGGTAGCCAACAGGTGCTCCTGGAGGGATGGCATGTGTAGGCGGATGTCGATCACTCGGCTTACCACCTTCACTGAATCCGTAGAAAGGAGTGCTCGCTACATCCAATGATTGAGTACCTTGGTCAGGTTCTGGACTGCCTATAAGACAACGTGAAGGTGGAGGCACTGATTGATGTAACAATTGTTGTTTGACTGTGCTCATTTCCGTTTCCAGAGTAAATCCGTTTCTTCACCTGCACATTATCGCAACCACCGAGAAACGTCCTCCATATCAAATAGCCTCGGCCGCCGATGCCCAACACTTAACAACTGCGCACAGTGCTATTGCTTCCCTAACTATGTCAATCTGGTTCTCTTCGCTCGATGCAACCAAATCTTCAGTTACCTACATGTCAGTAACCACTAGATACGTAGTTAAGTAGTATGGTGAAAATGGACTACTATGGTTAAATAACATAAATTTTTGAAATACAAAATCATTTTGATACAAATGTCGCAGCAATACAAACATTGTTTAAAAGTTGCAGGCTACCTTGTTTTTTTCGAACGTTGTTCGCACTTTCTCCTCCTCGCCCTAAACACGCGCAGTTCAAGAAACGTGGGAAGCATTGAGCACTTATCACGAGTTGATGTGGGGCATAACGACAGGTGTTCAAAAGCCCAAACCTTGAAGAAAATCAGATGTACGGTATCAGAATGATGCAACAGGAAAATAACAAAAACAAAACTACCACATTGCATGAAACAATTATAACAACCAGGAAATAATAAAACATGTACCTGAAGAAGTGCAACACATCCGTTAAATGGACTTGGCAGATATTTTTACCCTCGTGCTGCCGCACGTGCTACTCGTGTCAAGTCATCCACCAAAAAATCGTACACTTGCCAACCCCACTATACTTATCGAGGAGTCCAAATCATCTAACAGGTGTGCGAAGACGGAATGCACGTTGACACCTGTAACGGAAAGTAGAACTCCGCGAAAGCAAGCAGGATGTAAAGTCGACAAAAATTATCGACTTCATTGACCCCTACATGGTGATACAACTCAGCCCAAATTGTGCCAATGGTTATATCGCCCCCCTTAAATAAGGACAAAGTTCGGCCCACTCCATCGTCACGTGGGGTTGTTCTTTCCCCAGCAATCCGCAATCCAAGTGTCAAGCACACGTCTAACGGACTGAAAGGGATAACCCTACCTCTGACTCGAAATCCCCCATCTCTTTCAATCCATCTAGACGCTAACTCCCACAACAAGACACAATTGATTTCTAAATTTTTAGGCATACATAGTAGTGATTTGAATGGGGTAGACTCGACGCGGGACTTCTGCACATCCGTCAAAGTGCTATTCGCGTCAAGCAACAACCGTGGTGTGCAAACATGCCTCCTCGCACCTTCTGCATTATGAGAACATATTAGTCAACATATGCGCATAGCCAAACACGTATAACAGATTTAACCAAGTTGGTTACTTGATTGATGCTGGACAAATCACGCCTCCGTGTT
This sequence comes from Ormosia semicastrata, assembly GCA_029884595.1. NCBI lineage: Eukaryota > Viridiplantae > Streptophyta > Magnoliopsida > Fabales > Fabaceae > Ormosia > Ormosia semicastrata. Next base: position 5,987,841 of record JAQQTO010000045.1, read on the forward strand.
GCCCGTGAGCTGTCCATGTAAGTATTCTGCATATACAGAAGACAAAGAATGAATTTTCACCAGTTCAAAGACGATTAAAAGCACAAATGAATAATCAATTGTATTGGTCACAACTCATAGACATGCACCAACTTCATCATTTTGAACCAATTGTGTCATTTAAAATTCCTTAAGCCTAAGGAACAACAAATTAAAAACTTATATAAATCATTTAAATGCGGAACACACTATTTGCATCGATATAGGAAATTATAGATGAGGAAGATGAGAAGTTACAAAGTCTCAAGCAGGAATGGGAGATGTCATACATTTACCTGTTGTTACTGACCTTGAAAGAATTAAATGAATACAATTCAAGCGGTGGGTATATTGTTAATGAGCTATGGAACTTCAAGGAAAAAAGGAAAGTTACACTGAAAGAGGTTATCAGTTATATTGTGGATCATATCTCTTTTTCATTCAACCAAATACACACTACTACCATAGTATATCAACAACGAGTCTAACAAAAAAAACCACATACATCATTATCTCTATGTTCAATTCACTCCATTCAAATAGACATTTTCTCAAATCGATTATAAGCACACACACTTATTTGCATTTCACAAGTCTCAAATTTAAGAACAACAGTGGTTATTACAAACTAACACCAAGCTAGATTTCTACAATAATATCGAATTCTTTAGTAGTTTCTAGTCTAATTGATCGAGTTCTAATGATTTTCGCTCACCCTTTAGAAATTTTTTGGATTAACCCGGAAACTTGTTCATATTAACCACTTATTCATAATGTATTAACCACCTAATTTTGAACTCAACAAATCCATGAGATACACCACTTTTTGTATGGTTTTCTACTAATCGCTCATATATTGTTAAAAACAACATTACAGTTGATTCGTTTCTAACTAGTTTTCTCCTACCATTTGGAATTTTTTAGATTAACCGAGAAACTTGTTCATATTAACAGCTTATTCATAGTGTATTAAACACTTAATTTTGAACTCACCAAATTCATGAGATTCACCACTTTTTCCATGATTTTCTACCAATCTACTCCCAACTTAGTAAAAACAATATTCCAAATGTCCACTTCACTACTTGATTCTTTTCTAACTAGTTTCCCCACTATTTGAAATTTTTTGGGATTAACAGAAACTTGTTCATATTAACAGTTATTCATAGTGTATTAACCACTTAATTTTGAACTCACCAAATCCATGAGATTCACCCCTTTTTCATAGTTTTCGCCAATCTACTCCTACTTAGTAAAAACAATATTTCACACGTCCACTCCACTATTAATTGGTTTGTAACTAGATTCCCCTCCACTCTTTGAAACTTTTTTTGGATTAACTAGAAACATGTTCATATTAACCCCTTATTTGTAGTGTATTAACCACTTATGGACAAGATTATTTCTCAAAGCACATTCGAGTTAATCAATAATAATAATCAAACAAATAAATCCCCCAACATTCCTTTATGACAGAATTAATCACAAACCAAAAAAATTCCCCAACTCCTCATCCATTTATTGTCAATTTCAAAGCTAATAAGCATACTATCTACCATTAATCACACATCAAATTCCAACCCATGAAATAAAAAAGGTCACAACATTAATATATAAAAAATACCGCTAAAGGTTATGCCAAACAATACATTAGAAACACATTTTTAAATCGCATACTTGAAAAGAAAATACCATCAACTTCACAGTCATTACTAAAACTTATACATCAACTTCACAGTCATTACTAAAATACCATCATCTACAAATACCATCAACTTCACAGTCATTACTAAAAAGAAAATACAATTATGCAGGCATATTGATCAATGACATCACTTACTTCAAAAGCACATAATCTAGACTCAACTTACAAACCACCAATGACCCTTGTAAAGAACATACCACAACTTATACATTTTCATATTACGAACAAGAAACAAGACAATTTGTAATCAAGTTCAAAAATTTAGTTCACTTAACGAAGAGGAGCATACAAGAACCAAGAGTGGCAAGACAATGAAACTCAACCCAGACATTTTGTCAAGCAAATTATTCCAATTCTAGTACAAACAAGACCATCAAATTCATTTAGAAGCAAATCATATTGTCATGGATCTTGAACCAAAATTATTGTGCCTCATATTTAAAATAAAAAAATGGAGACATAGCGAACTTAAACACAAAACATCAAAGATTTAGATTCATCCAGATTGCACTCAACCTCTATCATTTGCAATCAAACACCCACAAAAATAATGTGTATTAGCCATTCAAAAGATAAAAAAAAAAAATATATAATGCGAGAAGATATGCAAACATACCAAAACATGTTGGAAACCTTCAAACTCAAAATAACAAAGTAAAGGCATGTGCTTCATAATTTATGGGTTATAAAGTTGATCAAAACAATATATAAAACATAACGGCAAATATAACGATACATAAATCGTGGAATAACAATAAATCTCATGCATCTTGTTATTAAACCTCAAGAGAAGAACAAACTAAACTCGAGCCCATATTCGAACATTCATAATCATGTTGTCGAGACTAGAAATTAACTCAAGATTCGGGTAGTACCAAGAATTCCAAATTCAAAAGTATCATTGAGGAAGTCATACTCAAATTAACAAAGACTAAATCAAATTAACAATGCACTTATTAAATCAATCAACACTACTTTATAATATCAATACCAAAGGGTTATAGCAATTAAAAAATATAATCGGTGGGTATCATATGAGTATCTTGGAAGATCATAATATGGATCGTATGGTAGGAAAAGAAAAGTTCGCCATTGAGTATATCATAAAACATAAATCAAGTTTATGTAGAAAAAAAAAAGCATATGAAAGAAGAAACTTACAATCTAGCATACGGTTGCTAACAAACCAAATGACCTTGGTAGATCTCTGTGAAATTATTATATGAAAGGTCCCCACGAAGAAAGGAAAGCATCCTTTATGAGGTTCTATACAATGAAATTTGAACAAAAGCAGTCAAAGCATCTGCGCATTTTTATTGTATAACTTTCTCACAACTCAACCATTAATTATATTTTAAAACAATATCAAAGCATAGTTTTGGTCATGCCCTTAAAATCAAATTGAAAGGTAGTCCTTTAATATGCATTTCGAAGAATGAAAGAAAAAAAGTTCATTCACATATCTCAACCAAACTCCCATCCCTACACAATTTCCAAGATGCATCAATCTCGGTTTCAAGGTTTTGCCTTGTGTAAACCAAAAAATGAAAGGAAGTATAAATCATGCAAGTGCCCTAGTGAATAAGTTTGATAACTAATCACGGTAAAATTGAGCTTTAAGCTACGGACTCCACCAGAAACAAAAAGGATTAGAAGAACAATCCATAGTCCACAATACAACACATTTAGGTAGTCTCAGTTCACCCTTTAAACCCACATTTCAGGTTCTTCTAAAAATAAAAAAATAAAAAAGAATAAAATGCAATGGAGGCTTCTCCTTACAGCCTCCTTCAAATCCTAAGTTCCGAAAATGTCAGAGAACAAAACTCCATCCATTTGTCAGTTTAACAAAAAATTTCAGTATCACATACGAAAAAGAAAATCATCGGATGATGATCTAAACTCGATTTGTACAACATTTTGAGAAACAAAAACTCAAAAACATAAAAGAAAAGATTTTTCAAACTCGGTTCAGTATCCATCATTAATTTTTCAAAAGAAAATATTTTTAAGAATAAAAAGATGAAGTAAACCATAGTCATGAGTTATAAGAGATGAAATAAGAAGAAAAATGAGAGGGCTTTTATCTCCTCTTACCTTGAGAAGGCGTGGTCGACTAGAGTGAGAAAGTAGAATAAGGTTGATGAAGAAATGAAGAGTCTTACTTCCAAGTTAGTGAGGTTGGAACCTAGATATTTTGTAGTCTTTAAAATCGATAAAGAAATAAAGAAATGAGATGAGAGGGAGACGAGGGAGACGGGGAGCCGAGATTGAGAAGGGAGACGAGGGGGACGAGATTCAGAGGGGAGACAAAGGGGAGAGGAGGAGACGAGATTGAGAGGAGAGGCAGGATTGAGAGGAATTGAGAGTGAAATGGAAAAGAAAAAACCAAATGAGAAGCGGGAAATGAAATGGAAAATGTTGGAGGCATACGGATGACTCAGCAAATATACATACGGTGGATATACGTTAGACGTATTTCGTTGGACGTAAACCGTTTTCCTATTTTTTTGCAGTGGTATATTGACCGGAATCTTTCGATAGATACTTGGCCAGAAATTTATTAACGGATATATCGCCGGTATTTATCTGCCTAAAATTTCTGACAAAAAATCTGTGAGAAAAAAGTTTCCTTGTAGGATTTTACCGACCAACTAAAATCTTCCAGAAATAAAAAATTTTGGTTAATTTTCGATGGATTTTGACTTATTATCAGCGTATATAGCGGCCTGTAATATGTGATTTTCTTACAGTAAGAAATGTCTGAAATTCTACCCGAAGCATTGTGTTAACAAGGATCAGGTCGGGCTGGGCTCGTCAGTTTAAAAATCAGTCTTGATATTCTTATTATTAGTTATATATATATTTTTATATTTTTTAATTTTATTTTATCATTTTATTTTATTTTTTTATTAAATCTAATACTTTTAAAAATATATCAAAAATATATATAATCTTTAAAAAATATATGATCTTTTTCTTTAAAAAATAACAACACTCAAATCGAATAGCATCAGGTTCTGAGTAAATTTACCTGAAGTAATCCGGGTACCTAAACCAAACTGAAATTTTTGCATTGAATTCACTCGGGTTCCCACGTCTATTGCGAGCCATGATTACCCCTATACGATTGTTGTTATCCATTATTGTTTTTCAGAGACAGGGATATTCGTTTGCGTGTGGGTGAGGTTCAGAGCAGTGAATAATATTCTATTTTCTAATTATTACGGATAATTAGGTCAATACGTAGGTGGATGAGTTATATGTCTTTGGATTAGGGGTTATAAATTTAAATTTAGTTTAAAGTGTATTTATAAATTTAAATTTAATTAAAAATAAATTTGTAATAATATAATTTATATTTAAAAAATTTTATCTTAAAAATAAGTTTGATAAAATAAATATAAAAAATAAAATTATCAATTAATAAAATTATAACTCAAAATTAAAATTTTATTGTTTTTGAATATATGTAAGTGAACAATAAAACTCAGTTAAAACAATACAAACACTTAAAATGCTAAACAAATTTTGCACACCATTCAAAAAATTCAAAGTATGTTTGAGGTTGCAAACGGAGAAGCTAACATGCACTTTGAATTTTAGACGAACCAATTTGGCATCGAATTTACTGGAATGAGAACATTTTTTATGTTTGATTGGGTGAAAACCAATTTACGCCCAGGTAAGTAGAACTTGTGGCAGACAAACCCATAGAAAAGCATTTGTGGCACTGTTTTTTTTTTTTTTTTTTAAAGTATATATGGCATTCATTTTAATAAACTAATTCGTGTTGAAATCTTTTTAGTCTTTGAGTATCCATACCTTTTGAATGTGAGTCTAATTCATTTTTTAAATTAGTAAACCTTTGTGATACACAATTGAAGAAAAATTATAATATGAATTAACAATACAATTGAGTCAAGCTTAATAACATTAATTATATTATATTATATTATATTATATTATATATATATATATATATACCAAAAATCTTCCCCTATATAATAAATTTGTATTTCTTTTTAGAGGGGATTAATTTATTATGTTACTTACTTTCTTATTTTAGTTGTTGACTAAATTATCTCCACAAGCATTTATGTGAAATTAACTTCTGGGACTTGGAGTGATAGTTAGGTTATTTTCTCTTTTTAAATGCCATGCGTGTGTTTTTTTAAAATATAATCTTCTCTCTCTTCAAACCATAACATTACTATCCATATTTTCTAAGTTTTTTTATAAATATATAATTTGAATCTAACTTATAAAATATATGAAATCTGATGAAGAATAAAAATTTACATATTTGTGCAGAAAAAATTATATATTTATGATATGTGCAGGAAAAAAATGAAATATTAATAATAATATTTGAAATATAATATAATTAAGATTTCTAAATACCCTTGCGTGGCACCGATTACGCACTAGTATGTTATAAATGCCATCACAATGATATAGTCAAATGTATGAATAATTAAATTGGTTTTCAATTATTGTGGCAGCAGGAGGTATTGTGGAGTCGACAGGTTTGTAATGGAGTGTAGAATTTATAGATAGAATCTTACTTCTCGAACTATAGTATGAATTAAAATACAATTAAGTTTGTTAAATTGATTTATCACGTCACATGAGTGTTCGTTATAGAGTGTAGTTTATAGAATCTTATTTATTGAAATTAGAACCAGAAAATAGTATCAGACAGAATGAACTATACAGCAGTCCATTAAGGGAAAAAGAATGAGGCCCTTTAACCCAGAGGAATATTCTATACCCCGAAATTGTTAAACAAAATAACAAGCATCTTCTAGCAAATCACCTACATATGGCTATGGCCATTTTTATTTATATATGTAGTAGCATGAATTAAACACCACCTGGCAATTCCCTTCTATAACTCTTATCACATCATGAAAGCCAACTGCAGTGCTAGATGCAACACCTCCACGAACCATTACTTAGGCTATCCATCGTGAAATTTGAATAAAGAGGCAAACAAGGAATTGATGCACCAACCATAAATGCACCTACGGCTTCTCTCATAAGCACCCCCAACACCAATACCAATCACAACTAGTCTACACCCAATGCAGTATCAAAGTTAATCATACAACATTCCTATTTGCGAAGGGCTCTAAATCCTGGCAACACTGGGTTGGTGAGAACCACTATGATATGTCACTTATGCTGATTGGCTAGTTAATTAACTCCTTATAGCTAGTGCAAAAAGGCTCAATAGCTGCAAGAACCTCTGAAGAAACTTTACTGCATTATAACTTATCACAGATATGACTGCTATGGTTTTAAATTGCAGTTGCGATCGCAGTTGTGGTTATAACATTTATTACAATTGCAGACAATTAGGAAAAAATACTGTCAATGTGACCGCAATTGCAGTTGCGACGCGGTTTTTGAAACCGCTAAAACTGTAATATTACGGTCGTAATTACGGTTGCGAACTGTAATTTAAAACCATTGACAACGTTATTGTGGAAATCAGGAAGAAACTTGACTCTGCTTGGGAACTCAGGATCAACCACGTACTCTGCAAGAAGCAAAACTTCTTTGCTGATCACTTAGCCAAGCTAGGAGCTAGAAGCGATGATGAGCTCAGGGCTTGGGTCACTTAGCCACTTGGTTTTGTCTTTTATTTTCTGACATACCAAAAAAAATAGCTGCAAGAATCTCTGAAGACTACCTAGTGCTTTGCCATGCACCTGAAGAGACCAACAATGTTTCTAGATAGAGACATCAAGATTTAAGTAAACCAGTCCTACATATTGACATAGATTCAACAACAAAAAATTTATCCCACCAGCTCGGCCCTTGCCAAATCACAACAGGTTAAGGGTATAGCTAAAATATATGCAGCACGGTTTCCAGTTTGTTTATATAATTTATATAAAATTCATATATAATTAATAAATAAAAATTATCAACAATATTTTCAATGGATTATACATTTTTTTCAATTAATATCAATAATTTGATAGTATGATGCTTTTAAGGGATTAAATTAATATAATAAGTATGTTATACGATAACTTGTTCCTAATAGAAATTTGCCTAGAGAGGTGGTTTTCAGATAAGTGAACCCATATAAAGTTAAAATTCATATATAATTGAAATTTGTCTATATAATTTAATTAAAACTCATATGTAGTTAATAAATAAAAATAATCAACATTTTCAATGGATTACATATTTTTTTTTATTAATATCAATAATTTGATAGTATGATGTTTTTAAGGAATTAATATAATAAATATGTTAAATGATAACTTGTTCCTAATTGAAATTTGCCTAGAGAGATAGTTTTTAGAAAAGTGAAACCATATAGTAGTTTATAATTGCAATGTCAAATTGAAGAAGAAAGACTAGCTAAATAAGTTGGCTAAATATATTTGAACCGTTAAGTTCAAGTCTCGTTAGTAAAGCAAGCAACAAATTCGTGTATAATGTATGTTATGCCAAGAGTTTAGAAAAGACAATTTATTATTATTATTTTGTTTTATAGAATCCACAACTGCAAAAGTTGTCTTTTATTCTGATTATAAATATATTATTCTAAATAATGCCAAAAATTCCTGATTTATACTGACAAAATGATAGCTCCAGATTTGAAGACACTCAAGACCATTACTTTAACAAATTTAATTAATTTAAGCGAAGAATACAGTACTACTAGATTAGATTAGATATGAAATAGATGCATCACTTTTCTTTTGGTAGTGCATATCATTTTCCAATACCTAATGAGGAGATTATTCTCTCTTCGTTAAACACATACTATATCTATCTTTGTAAGATTTGAATCTAAACCTTCATTTTATAATTTCTTATTGAAAGAAGCATGAAAAGTGGTACGAGACAGGCACACGTAAAATCTCTGTAAATTAATTAGCACTTCATCTGATTTCGATGCTTATTCGTATTATGTCGTATTTTTCTTTTAGAATATGGAATGCTAAATGATTGGAATTCTTCATTATACTTCTGCTTTCTGTATTTTATTGGCGTGAATAGAATTTAGATAGAGATTTAATATTTAGATGTAGTATGCAAAGGATAAAAACAGAATAAAACCTTGCTAAGCATTGGTATATATTATATAATTTTGAAACCCAACAAAACTAGAAGTCCAAGGATGAAAAATGCGTTGGGACACAAGCCTACCAGATGCACAGACATAGTGAGCATTCAATGGGAAGCAATGATGATCCATAAAATTGTAGCCCAAATTGAGCCCAACCTCATATGCAAATGGCATGCTTGTGTTGCAATTGCTCTATTCTCAATCCCAAAGCCTGTCTCATTTTGCTCCCAGCCTAAGTTTTGAATTGCTCAAATTTTGTTGCTAAGTAAAAGGACATTGGCCTTGAGTGATTGTTGTGCTAATTTCCTTGCATCACATCAGTCATCCCTAGATGGTACTTCAATGATAATTTGTGGGGTTCCAAATAGTAACTTGTCACACCAAATAGTAAACACTAAGAAAACTGTAATGCTAATCTAACAGGCGACCTCTTACTCTATTAATACTATTGTCCAATCTCATAGTTCCCTACTTATACATCAATGCCATGATACAACTCAAATTCACTCAAACTGACTGAGTCTTTTGTGTCAGTACTTCATTAGAGTCAGAACTTCTCTGCCAAAACTTAAAGTTCAGAGATCTTCCATCCAGCATGTTCTCCACCTCCTCAATTGGAAGTCCTTTGGTTTCTGGTACAAAAATAATGACAAAGATAATGGCTGCAATAGTGATGAATATAAATATCATGAATGTGGATGAAGTCCCAATAGCTTCTGTCAAGGATAGAAAGGACTGTGCAACAATGAGATTAGAGACCCAATTTGATGTAGATGCCATTCCTCCACATATTCCTCGATACCTCAAAGGATATATCTCAGAGTTGACAACCCATGGAACAGTTCCCATCCCTGGTGAGAAGAACAAGATGTAGAGTGCCAGGCCAATTAGTGCAAGCCAGCCATATTTGCTAGGACATCCCCTAGTGTACCATAGCCTGTGCTGTTTTTGGCAATGATCTTCTGTTGTGTCATTGGAGATCAAACATGCCCCAGGTAAGAGCTGCACAATAATTGGTAGTAGTGTTTAGAAGTTAGAACTCAGATAAATAAAGATTATGACCATTTTCCTTAATTGAGAAGTGTCTATTGCCACTCTTTTTTAATTTTTTTATTATTTTCTTAAAATGCTCCTTATTAATTAGTGAACGTGTTAGATTCAACTATCTATGTAATAAAGAATATTTTAAGAAAATGAAAAAAAAAAGTCAGTTAAAAAGAAGTGGCAATAAACAAATAATAGTGGTAATAGATGCTTTTCCTTAATTGATGCAATAATGATTAGTACCATTCAGAAAAATGGAGGCTAGTACCAAGGTATATGAAACATGGGTGGGAATGATGAAACCTTTTGATGTACTCAATCTGAAGGGGATGGGGACACATTTACCTTATTTGCTGCAGAGGCACAAAAGCCACAATCAGAAGAAGCCTTGAGGCACTTCATACAATCCCATTCACCAGAGTTCAAAGCTGTGCTGTAATCTGGGCAGGTGTTATTGAAGTGAGAGGTTTCGATCTTGCTAACCTTTGGCGAGTGAGTTGTAGTCTCATGGAACACAACAGTTAAAACAACAAGGGAGAGTACAACACCAGACAAACTGCATAGCAGAAGCTTCCTCCTTCCAGTCTTATCAATGAAGTATATGCTCATAATAGAACCAAATGCATTTAGCCCAGCTATGACAAGTGACAGAAGCAGTGCTACTCGATTGGATGCAAAACCAGCTAACTGAACAATGGTGGGGCTGTAGTACATGACAGTATTGATACCTACAAACTGCTGGAAGATTTGAAGTCCCATTCCTGCATATAGACCTCTTCTCACAGTTTTGGTTCTCAGCAGTTTCACTATGCTGATCGTATCTGAAGCTGAAGCTTCCTTGATTTCCATTTCAACTGATTCCTTCAAAGCATTAATTTCATCTTCAACATCCTCGGGAGGATAAATCTTCCTTAAAATCTCTTTAGCTTCTTCTTCTTTTCCCTGTAGTTTAACATAAAAGCCAATAATTAGGCAAGTAAAGATACAGATTTTGAAAATAAAATTACATGCACTATTTTAAAATGGTGATGATGAAGGTACCTTGCGGAACAGCCAACGAGGTGATTCTGGGAGCATAATCATCAGTATGATTTGTATCAATGCTGGTGCAGCTGCAACTCCTAGCATCCACCTCCATGTTCCTGGTGCCTGAACAAATGATATCGAATAGCTAAGTTATAAATTTAAGTTGTTGGGAATTCAAGTGTGAGTTCAAAATGTATATGTGGGTTAAAAAAGTCACATTATCATGAAATATACAAGGTGAGGATCATATAAGTTGATGGATCATGACCCTTAAAGTTTTGGATTAAGATATATTGATCTACTATTTTTATTCCTTTTAAGTCCATTGAAAGCAGATCTCTTCGACATTTTGGGCTCTCCTTTTTCTAACACTAGTTTTTCTAACACTAGTTTGTACTAAAAATCTAGATAATGTAATTAGAAGTAGAAAGAAGCTTAATCATCCAGCAGAATATGAATGAACCATTTGTATATATGTAACATGTTTATCACAATAGACTAAGCACGTTCACTGGTCACTAACATACTTTATGTCACAACGTGCATGAAAATAGCAAAAGATATTGAACATATGAAGCATAGTTTCTTACATTTGTGAAGGCCAAGTTGATGATGTAGGAGAGGAATTGTCCTCCGGTGATAAGAAATCCGTTGAGACTAACTAAGGCTCCTCGAACTCTGGTTGGAGATGCTTCTGAGATGTATAAAGGGGATGCCATTGAGGCCATTCCAACACCAAGACCAACAAAAACTCGACCAACAAGGAGAATAGCTGGACTGGTGGCAGAAGCCATGATAACAGACCCAACAAGAAAGAGGAAATCTGCAAGAAGGATTGCTTTTCTCCTTCCAAATCGATCGTTAATCCATCCACCCACTGAAGCCCCTATGATTGCTCCAGCAAGTGCCACACTCACTATGGCTTCCTGTTTTATGAAAATGGAGTTTCAATAGTTGTTATGGTGCAATTAGCATACCAATTTAACATTCTTGAATTTATGTGTCACTAAGTAATTTCAAATCATAGTAGTATGTTCGAAAATTTAAAAGAACGTATAAGTAATTATAATCATATTCTTCTAATAATATCTTTCGGAACGTGAGACTTCTACTTTTAATTCAGATCAACAGGGGACGAAAACTGAGTTCTGTAACATAAATTTGTTTCTTTTTTCTTCCTCGTTTAAAAAACAAAAAAACAAAAAAAAAGTTAAAGAAAAAAGAATCATATATCGTTGCTATCTTCGAGTTATTGTTATATCACATTTCTATAGCCAGTTACTGCAACTAAGTAATATGCTGGTAATATGTACTTTAAAAATCAAACAAATAGATAAAAAGATTTGCACATAAAAAAATTATTTAGATGAGTTCATATTTCCATCTTGCACTTTCTTGCATGATAAGTTTTTAAACAAGAGAATATATGTATACACACACACCTTTTCTCTATTCAGCTGATGATGAACTTTAGATTCGTAGTAATTGAAGCAAAGAGAACAAAATTAAAATTACTTCTATAACATGATTTTTCTTGCCACATATTCAGAATACAACAACATATATTCGAATAAAGAAAAAAAATTAATTTTAGATTATTGGGTAAGAAAAATATTTAGGAGAAAGAGAAGCTATTCCATTCTAAGGCCAAGGTATGTCACCAGCATAAGCAGAAATTTAAAGTGATAATTTTTTTGGTAACTAATTAATTTAAAGTAATATTTATAAATTGCATACCTTAAAGAATTCTTGACCACGATCACCTAAGCTAAATTATGTCAAATAGTAGAATTATATCCTATATATTTGCCTACTAGCATATTATTAGCATAACAACATGTTATTTGTTGAACAACTGTTTTTCCTTTTATTGAATGATGCAGATTTAGAATAGGATTTGATAAAAAATTATGTCCAATCCTGCTTCATGGTGTTCTAAAAATTTAGAACTGTCGGGACCACACTTGCAAAAATATGAAAACAGAATCAAGTTTTTTAAAAAATAAAATAAAATAAAAGTGCAGTTTATCAATAGTTTTTATTTTGTTGCGAAGATAAAAAAAAAAAGGATTTCATAAAATATGAAAACTTATGCCATCTACTATATTTTTAATTTGTTAATTCTTGGTTACAATTTGAATTTATTAATTCTAGCTCCACTAAATGCTTAAGAACCAATTAGCATATCGTATAAGTTAAACGAAATATCTCGTACGAATGCTTATGCTATCTACTATATATTTTTAATATGCAGTTTTCTTTTGGTAGTCTTTTCATTTTTTTTAACAAGGTTTCTCCACACCCTTTAGGTATGAAATTATCTCTTAATTTATTTTTGTTATTTGTTATTTTCCTTTTAGCACCCTCACTATAAACTTTTGAGTTAATTATAGAATTAGTCTTTAAAATGTGCCATTTACATGCCTAAGGTCTAACACATGACTATGTTATATTACTCTATATACAAATAGTTTTATTGCACGTGGTACTTTTTTTTTAAAATTTAACTATTATATATATGTGATAATGTGAAACTTCGACATAATATTTTAAAAACTAAAGAAATTGAGCTGAAAAAGATCAATCAATGCTAATTTTATCTTTTAAAAGGTTATGTTTTCACAAACTAATGGAAATTTTGTTTATAAATTTGAATTGTTAAAAAAATTTAAATAAAGTTGTTAATAGGTAATCTAATGAAAATTATAAAATAAAATATGACCTGGGAGTCAACACTATATTTTAAATTCAGGTTATGTTTTCCAAAGAAACTAAAATTGAGAAAATTATCACCAAGTGCTTCGCAGTATTTTTGTGCAAGGCGATGGTTATGATTTATGAATGAACCGTAATGAATGTAGAAAGGGGCATTAATGTCCATTAAGAAAGCACAAATTTGGCAAGAAACAAGAGAAGCTAGTGGAAAATTGATAATTCTTTTGTGGACTCTTAACATTACCTGCAGCCAAGTCTTTCTATCCACGTCTTTGAAATCCTCTCTAATATATAAAAGAGCCCCAGATATCACTCCTGCACATACCCATCAATCATCAACACCAACAGTACCACTTCAAATTTTAATAGATGTTTATATGAGAATTATAAACAGAGAAAAACTGAGACAGAGAAACAGAGGAAAACAAGGAAATGGGAGTTTATATGAGAATTATCAACAGAGAAAAACAGAGAAAAATGGTTTTGTAAGTCATGGATATTATGAAAGTTTTACCAGTGTCATAGCCAAAGAGAAGGCCACCAATTCCAGCAGAGAAAGCAAGGCGAAGAACATAAGGATTTTTCCATGACAGAGAAAAGCATTCTCTGAAAGCAGATACATCTGCTTCTGGTACTCCTCCTTCCATGTTCAACAACACAAGCAAGCAAGCTAAGCTAGGTTTATTTTCTTTCTTTCCAAACACAAAAGCCCATTAACGGAGAAGAGACAAGAGAGAGAAAAATTCTCAATGTTGGCTCTTGCTAGAAAAATGGAGGAAGTGAGTGAGTGAGGCAAGGGATAATAAGAGGGGTGAGATGAGTAGAGCATATTTATAGAGAGAAGTTCGTTGCCATTATGAGTTTGGATACATATGATAGAATCACTTACTATGATATATTTACTATTAATATTATATATATCTCTTTTTATATTCTTTTCAATATTATTTATTATATTTATTTTTTTATTTTTTTTATTAAATCTAATACTCTTAAAAGAATATAATAATATATATACTTTTAAAAAAGATATTTAATAATCTTTTTCTAATCACTTAATTAAACAATTTGGAATTTTCTAATAACAAATAGTGGGCAAATATTTTGGGACACCAAGTAGAGGGCAAAAAAATGAAACTTGAATGAGAAAATTGATAAAAAGAATATACAATGTATGTGGGAATTATGAAGGACAGGTACCAGAAGTGTCTTTTGCTTTCTCATCTAACCGACTGTCGAGGAAGAGTCCAAGAGAGTGCAGGGGCCCAAACTTGGTAGGCTTGGCCACACATTTTTTTGGTTAAAATAAAGAATTTGTGCTATAGTTTCTATTCATTTAAATTTTGGTTACTATATTTTTAAAAAAAATATTATTTATAGTTACAAGAGTTTGTAAAATGGTCGTTGATTATGTTAGGGTGTGGTTTGACGCGACAAATAAATATTGAATTAACATAGCAACTAAATAAAAAATACAAAAAAAATTATAAGGACTAAATTAAAAATAAGAGAAGGAATAAATTAAAAATAAGATAAAATTATAGGTATCAAAGGCAAAATATTCTTTAAAAATATTTTAGTTTAACTTTTATTTTTTGGTATATAAAATTTTAGAATGATGAGAGACTTTCTTTATTTTAAGGTCAAGAAATTTTTTGATTTCAAAGTCGACCAGATAAGTCAATCCCAGTTAGCTAATCAAATTTTATTTTAATTTTTCATAATATGTATCCTTATATTTTAAAAGCATATTGTCCCTCAGCATAGTAAAATCACTATAGTTTTTTTTTTTTATCTTGGCATACAAGTCCCTCACACATGTGGTATATATAAAAAAAAACATGATAAGTTCTACATTAACTATTTTAGTAAGTGTTGCTTAAGAAAAAAGAGGTTTTACAAAATAAATTAATAAAATATTATTTGATAAAAAAAATCTCAAACAAGATTAAATAGATAGGCTATATTAACAATTAAAAAATATTAAAAGAACTTAATTATAATATTTTAATTAGGAATTTCACATTTTATAAAGCTAGAAGAATATAGTTTAAACAAAAACAATAGTTGTACCAAAAAAAAAAAACAAAAACAATAGTAAATTTCAATTAGAAAGATAAAAAAAAAAAAGTCTCATTAGGATATTTATCATTAGACTTCTATACCTATAGAGCTACCTTGTAAGTTTTCTCTCGTCATCTGTCCATTTTACAATCTTTAAGACTATACGGTAAACTCTTACCCTACTTAAAGTTATGGTATTTCAAAAACTGCTATCATAGCATACGTAGACAGTAAACATATAATATATTTGGTTCATATAATTTTTTATTATTTCTATTTTAGTCCCTCTCATTTTTAATTTAATCTCTATAATTTTTTTATTTTCTTTTGGTTCCTACATAGGAACAATAAGATGGACAAAAACGGTTTCAGCTCAACATCCATTTGCCACGTTGGACCATAAACTAACAGAGCCACAACTAAGACTAATGGCAGGGATCATTTTACAAATTATTGTAATTATAGGAATTGATTTGCAAAAAAAAAAGGCAATATATGAAGTAAATTTAAAATATTTGTAAATTATAGGGAAAAAATATGTAGTTTAACCTTTTATTTTAACTACTTTCAAAAGCAAAGTCATACACATTTTTGCCCAATCAAAAAAATGGTTCTTAATGAGGGTGTTCAAGACCTAATCCGATCTAATAATCTGACTCAAATCGAATTTAGTTGGGTCAAGATCGAGCTCTAAAAATTAGATCTAATATATTTTTGGGTCGATATCAAGTCACACTTTAGGTTAGTTATATAATATTTGAAAACTTATAATCATTTTAAATTAGATACACATTTTTTTTTTGTCTTTAATCAAGATATCCATGTAGGCATTTTGTGAGACTAACACTGGAGTACTGTCGCGATTAGAGGTCCTATCAACAATTGTTTTTTCCAAAATTTGAACTTTGGTCTTCTCCTTAAGGGTGTAACTCACTTATCATAGCACCCCATCCTTGTTGGTAAATTAGCTACACAATAAAAGACTTCAAACTAAAATTAATATATTTTACATAACATGACAACATTTTTATATTGATATTTGTTTAAAAATATATATTATAAAATATCTCTTAATTTTAATTTATTACTTCTAAAATTTTATGAGTTAACTATATATATTGCCTAAATTTGTAAATTTTGTTTAAATCTCAAATTGGCTTAGTCCCAACCTCTTCATTAATCAGGCCATTGCAAGGTTGAGGCTAGGTCCAAAAGATTAACCCAATCCAAATATTGAGCTATAATCCAATCAGGTTAAACCTGACCCAACCCAATCATGAGCACACCTAGTTAATTCTTAGTAAATAATTGTCATTTATCTCACATTTTCATATTACAATTTTGTATATAATTTTGACTTGTCATGTATACACACGCATATATAGGATTAATATCTTAGAGTTTCATTATTTGAACACTCATAATATGACACATAGATGTTACCCCACTCACATTGGGATACAGTATAGAATAGGAAGTCATTCATACGGTATATAAGAATAGTGAGCCACAATCACATGTAACACATGTCCCAAATGGGTATAGTATTCTAGGTATTAAAAAATAATTTTAAATATCTTAAGCCCAATATGACTATAACCTGCCTTTAATTGATACAATTATCCCACTTGTGGCTACCAAAAAAATATCCCACTTGTGTCAAATGTACTATATTGCTTCTTATCTGTTTCCAACAATAACCCATTTTAAGCATAACCTGCCTTTAAGTGATACAATTATCCCACTTGTGTCTAATGTACTCATGGCTTCTTATCTATTTCCAAAAGATCCAAATTCCGCTTCTTCTTCTTATCATGCCTACGGTTAAGTGCCATATGAAACTATGGCCTCTGTTCTAGATAATTCCAATTCAGATAGTGACAAAACCTATCGCCCTTGATAAAGCAAATGCCGACAATGGTTTCCAACATTGCTCAAAGAGCCTAGTCCTTGTGGACAAGATTGTATCTGATCTTTCTACCTTGTGCGAAATGTACTGGATTGGATTAAGTTAAATATCTTGAATTAAGTTCAAACAAGTAACTTGTGTTTATAATTGGTTGGTCTTTTTTTAATATATATATATATATTTTATATATATATATATATATATATAACTAAACATCAGCATATTTAAATTTGATTTGTTTCAGAATGGTTACAATTTTTTTTCCCGATAAATATGAAAGTTCAAAACTCAAAAGACTTTCTAAAATCGAGAGGAGCAAGAACATAAAATAAACAAGAGAACATAAAAAAAACAGATTCACAAGATACAACAAACAACTGCAAAAATCAGGAATAAAACCAAGTAATCTGTTGTTTTTCATAATTGACATCAAAATTTATCAATGATACTGCTTCAAGCTTAACTTTCTTTTCTGATAAACAAACCGTAAGTCTTTGAAACTTCTCTTGATAGATTGAAGCTTGTTCCAATGGAAACGCAGTCTTAAGGAACGTTCTTATCATCACCCACCCAAAACAGAGCAAGCAAAGAGCTGGAAGCAATTATAATCGAATTATGTAAAATCCATGATTTTTGGAGAGAGACTTCAAGAACAAAAATGAAGGCCTGGAAATCAGCTTCATTGGCATCACAACAATCCACAGAATTAACACATAGACACAAAGTCTTTCCACACATGTCCTTAAAAATATCTCAAATGACAAGCTTTCCCATGTTACTCTTAAAAGAACCTTCTAAGTGCCAATTAAAGACACCCATAGGCAGAGGAGACCATCTAACAACCTATTGTCTTCTTGAACCAATAATCTTCCAACTCCTAACTTCATGTAGATTAGACACCAAAAATTCTGGAGAGAAAGGAAAATAAGAACACTGGCCCTTGGTCCAATATCCAAGTCTCATTTTAACTTGAGTGTGGATCTGCTCCCAATTTGGTTCAACTTTATCAAACACCAACCTGTTTCTAAATTGTCAAATAGTCCATATAACAACAAAAAATAAAGACACTCACATCCTTTTTTGAAATCCATTTAAACCAATATCCACCACAAATCAAAGGAGGTGTGTGAATCAAGAGGGGAAGACCAGCTAAAGCCCCACTAAACTAAACAGGAGCACCATAATTTCCAAGAGAAAACACATGTGAAAAAAAGATGTTCAATACTTTCGGAATGGTTACAATATTTTTTCTTTTTCTTAAACACAAATAAAGTAGCTAATGGCTTTAAAAATAAATTTGATAATTATCACAAATCATTCTCAAATTTTATTAGTATTAAATCTCTTTGTATTAGTATTGATTTTTCTTAAATGTAAGTGATTACGCATGTCTTGTTTGAACTTATTTTGTGCTAACCTAGTTTCACATTTTTGTTCAAAATTATTCTTTTAAGCATTGAAATAACATGAATAAGCTTAAATTTAATTCTAAACTTTTTTGGGTTTGGATGGAGTTAAATTTAAATCCAAACTTGTTTACGAACTATTCAACAAGTAAGTTAGTTTGATTACACCTGTAATACTAACTAAATTATCATCGACAAGTCATAAAGAAAAGGTGTCGGGTATTAATTTTTCTATCTTAAAAACAACAAAATTCTCACTTTATCAACTTGAGTAAGTTAAAAATTATAAGAAAAACTTCTTTTTTTTTTTTGATTTTACGAAAAACTTGCCCTTCAATCCTTAAGCAAACTACAATTTTGACTTATAAATTGTAATTATTAGTTTGCAAAGGTTTTACATTCAATCATTAGTTTTGTCATTGTACCAAAAAAAGATTATGATTCAGAAAAAAAAGAAATAAAAATAGATTATGATTATTGGTGGAGGAATGAAACCTTATCACATTTTTTTTTATTAATGACATAAATCCTCAAAGATATTTTTTTAAAAAGATATTATAATTGATAGCATAAGTTATCACGTATAGAGTAAAATTTTCAACACTGGATCTTGAACAAAAAAAAGTAAAGAGGAACGAGAAAAATGGAAGACAAGGAAACTTAACATTCTGTTTATTACATTTTATTAGATTAAATGTATCATATGATGAGTTTGTGATTTATCTTATTAATTTAATAAGTAATTAAATTAAGTTAATGAGCTAAACTCTTATTGAGTAAAAAAGAAATGATAGTTTTGTAATTATAGTAACTACCAACTTGATAGAAATTAGCAGTATTTAAGAAATAATTTCTGCGTAAAATTCAAGGTCTGTTCCTAGTCGTCAGAGTTTTTTCTTCTCTCACCATCACTAAATTAGAAGAAACATAAAGAAATGACAAAAGAATAAAAAGTGAATTTTAAGATCTCTTTAACGTTCTTAGAATACAGTCTACTAATTATTTATAGATAAAAGTTAATATCTTCTTATACTATTATTTGTGAGAATATGAATTCTAATATCTTTATATTTTAATGATAATTTTTTATATTAAGATTCTTAAAAAACTTATAAACTAACATGTGGTATCAGAGTATGATTATAGAAATTATGATTCTCTATTGATAATGACTATTTTTCTTAATTTGTATGAATCCTAATTATAAAGATTTAAGATTTTTTATTATGTTATTATGCTGCACTGTATAAATTAATTTTATAATTTATTATTGACATTAATTATGAATCGTGTATCGTGAAAGTCGTAAAGCCATTCACATTATTGATTCATTGATTTTGCAAGTTTTGCAATATTACTCATTACGCATGGAATGCAATATTGCGGCAATGCAATATTGCCGCAGACAAGGCACTCAGTCAAAAACGTGGTTTGAAATTGAAAACTCACTTGATTGCGTAATAGGATATTTACGTAAAACGTCCAAAGGTAGTGGTTTGGATATTTGGCTGGTTTGGATATTTCATAACACGAACATGTTTGAAAAGAGAGCGAGGAATATAGGTTCTGTGTCCTGTGTCTCTCTTTTCACGAACTAATTGATTGCATGCTTTCTAATTTGGTGTAATGTTATTGTTAGGTGATAAATCTCAAATTTGGATTCGATAGAGGAAAGGTCTCAAGTGTGCAAATGTGAAAATGACATGGTAGAGAATGATGAAAAATGTCAGTCATAATGTGACTTGGTGACGAAAATAGCTAAGTTATAATTTGACAGAATCAATGCTGATAGGAGAACATCATTTGACGAAAATGGTTAAAAGCTAAGATCTGTCGAATGATGCATAAAACTATCGAAGTAAATAGAAGAATGAAAGTGTCAAGTTACGATTCGATAGAGTATTGACAAGGGGGTGTGGTTCGACGAAAATTGTTAGAAATGAAGTTCCGTCAAACAAGTTGTACAAAGCTATCGAAGATACTAAAAGATCAGCAGAAATGACTAAGTGATGGAAATGCTACTTGACTTGTCAAGAAAGAGGCAAAAAATGTTGTCGAATATACAGAAGAGTCAAGGCCCTTACTTTGAAGTCAAATTAGATAGTTATGTCTAAATGTTTCAATTTAGATATAATATAACTAGTATAGACATGACTTATGAATAAAACAACTGCTACTTACGTGTCAAGCTTCGAAGTAGTCAGTTACTTTCGTAGTTTACTTATAAATATTAGGATTCATGATGTACAAATAGTTGGATACTTGATTGAAATCCTAAACATCTCACTCAAACAGATACACGGATACAGATCAAGTATGCCTTGCATTCTTTACTTTTCAATGCAATTTACATTCAACCTTTTTACATTTCTGCACTTGTCCTTTATATTTCTTTTACTTTTCCTGCACTTTAAATTCACGTCCTTTTACATCAATTTTTTTTTTACTTTTACTGCACATTTAAACATTTTACACTTTAATTTTCCTTGCACTTTACGTTCCATTGTCATTTATATGCTTTCTTTTACGTGTTTTCCTTTATTTTCATTTATTTAAATTCCTTTTTCAAAACTTTCATTTGACAAAATCCTTGTCATACTCCGTGAAATTGATTTTGTCACATTTGTACTTTAGATAGAAAATCTTTTGAAAAACTTTGATACGATATTACCGCATAACTCGAAACTCATATTCATCTAATTTTCATTATTTGTTTGTCGGACTTGGTCTTAACCAAAAAGCCACATAAACAGCTATATTATAATTGTTTATAAAATATTTGTATTTTATAATTAAAGTATGATAGATTTGTTAATCACTAAAGTGATCAAGTCTTTAAGTTGATTTAATTTTAAATTGTATGAAAGTTGACATTTTGATTTTTATGCATAATGCTATCATTTTGGAATGATATTATGTGAGATTTGTTAATCACCAAAGTGATCAAATCTTTAAATTGATTTAATCCCAAATTGTATGAAAGTTATTTTTTCAATTACCCATAGAATGGATGCTATGAATGATATGATGACTATTTGTGTATGGGTAAATTGAAGTTTATTATTATAAGGCATTTATAGATCGTCCAAAGGTTGATTTGCTACCCTATGGACATGATTGTTGGTGGTGTAAGTGCACTATTAGTTTTATTTATATATCTGAAGATAATAAATATTTCTAGTTAGTGCATATATCATTGCTAAATTATGTAAATTTTATTAATTAGCATCATTATGTTGAATATGGTATATTTATGGATCACCTAAAGGAGAATATTGATATACATTGAATGCTTAAGTGATTTGTTATCTGAATCTGTATAGTATGTTAATTTATGACTCAAAGTATTAATGTTAGACATGTGATTATTGCAGTACCTATTACTATGCATTCACATCTCTCATCTATTCTAATTTTTAATGGACTTAATTTATCTGAATGGAGTAAGCAAATCTAGTTTTATCTTAGGGTAATGAATTTGGATTTGGCTCTTCGAGTAGAGAAACCAGATGCTTTTACTATTTTAAGCACTGATTGATAAACATAATTTTCATACATTATTTAACCCTCATATTTAGTATCTTAAACCTCTTATGTACTTAATTGATTGGGTTTAGCCACATTTTATAAGTTTAAGTTCCAAATTAGGCTTAATGGTATTTTTCAGCATTGTGACAATTTTATACTATTTCTGTATTTCGAGTATAACTTGAGTTATAGACATCTAAAAATTATGGACTTTACCTTGTAGGAAAGATAAGAAGAAGTTCTACAACTTTGATGAAGAGCTCCAGAGCTAAATCAGATGTCTATAAGGTCAGATTATGCCTGGAAGTCAAAACAAGGATGCTGTCACTAGAACCTGAATAATGTGCAAAGATTGGGCTATAAGTTGGGCTATAGGAGTCATAATGGGCTGAAACTGGTGCCATTGGAAAGTTAAGGCAAAATTCTTAAACTTTCATGAAGACCACTTATCAAAATGGTGACGTTTTGATTGAGTTATAGTCATATTAAGACAGTTGGGAGTTAGGCACCGAATTGGTTGGTGAGCATAACACACATTTTCCACTCATTCGCACTCACCAAACAAGTCTATTGTCATTTTATACTCTTTAAGTTCTATAAAAAGAAGCATTGCTTGCTTATTAATGGCATCTTGGTTAAGAGATGAAGACCATGTTCTTGTATCATTTGTTTCTCTTGTTGTAGTTTTCTTTTGTTCTAAATAGAAGTTATGTTCTTCTTCTTCCTCTTCTCTCTTTCTTTCTTATTGTTCATGAGTAACTAATTCTCATTTTGCTTGGGTGAAAGGATGAAGCTTTTGGTGATAAAATAATGTTAGATTAATCTTTTTCTTATGCTGAAATGTTATATTATCAAGTAGTCATTATATATGTTGTATTTTATTTCCAATTAATTTAGAAACCCTCCTTGTAAAGTGGAGATCTTGATTCGTTGTAGATAAGAGATTAACACAATGAATGCTTGAACCCATTTACAAATGTTGGTGTTAGTGGATAATTAAAGGAACCATAATATAACTACATATATAATTTTAAATAAACTTTGAATGCTATATTTTTCGATTGGAACCTCCGTTATGCATGGATTCCAATTGAGTTATAAAAAGAAATAATTTTGTCCTTAATTTATATACCAAGAGTGGATCTCCTAACCTAAGCAAATCTTTTTTATTTGTGAACAATTTTTATTAACTTTATTTTTGTGACAAATCTTTAAAATATTTAGACCATTTGGCAAAGAATTCTCAATCTTGACATAATACTAATCTTTCAAAAAATTCAATTAGATCTAACCCTGCAAGTGCTATGATGCGTGAAATCCGCAAGTGTAAGGTTTCGTCATCAAGTAATAAAAAGATCGAATCCACAGGGACTGTGTCTATGAATACCAATTAATTAATTAATTCAATTAAATTAAATAATAAGGAATATGATTGTTGATTAAGAAGAAAGTAGTAACAAAACAATTAAATAAAAATCAAGAAAACAGAATTCAGAACAAAAATAGCAAGTTATCAAGAATGGTATTCAGATTCAAGAAAGCTTTCAAGATTGGGATACCACAATGATACAAGATAAATCCTAATTGACAACCCTTTTATTAAATCTGAAATTCAATTGAAGGTGAATTACCCTAAATTAGTTAATGTTCTTTCTCAAGATACAAGATCCGTGCCCAATTAAACTAATTCCTACTCTCGTGGTAATTGAATTTAAATTGAACCCATTACGCTTTGTGGTAATTCATTGAATCCTCGAAAGGCTAAAACTACTCTCGTGATTTAGACCTTAAGTTCAATTCTTATGGTTCCAACACCTAGGTTCACCTCTCAGTACGTCCCTAAATGCCTATGAGATGCAAATAAGTGGCCAACAAATTCACATGAATAAGAGCAATAAGAATTGAATCAAAGAACATTCAAGATCAATAAAAGGGGAAACAACGTCAATTAATCATTATCAATGTATCAAAGGGCATTGCCCAATCCTAGAAATAAAAGAAACTACTCAGACATAGAGAAGAAGGAATCAGAAAACATGTTCAAGAACATCCAAACCCGTAATCCAAGAGAGAAGAGGGAAGAAAGATCAAGAACAAGAGCCTCCAATGTGCCTCCTTCCAAACCAAATTAGGACTCCCTAATTGTATTCAGAACATCTATTTATAACCTAGGATTTTAATTGGCTAAAAAGCCCCTAAACGAAATAAAAATAAAAACTTAAAAACTGCTGCGCACTACAATCCATGGCCGTGGTGGGTACCACGGCCAGGCCGTGGCCAGTTCTGGATTTAAGTTTGTCAAGCTGACTCTCAACCATGGCCGTGGTGGCCACCATGGCCAGGCCGTGGTTGATTCTGGAATTTTGATTTTGCTTTTCTTGACTCCCTCGATCCATGGCCGTGGTAAAAACCACGGGCAGACCGTGGAACCCTCTGGAATGGTCTTTTTTGCACATTTGTGCTATCCATTAAGCTCCAACTTCAAACATGCAAGCATTCCATTCAATCCAAGGCCAATTCAACATTAATCCTGTACAAGAACACCAAAAACACCGCAGTTATCCGAACTAAGGGAAAAACAAACCAAAAGGAAAACTAAAATGCCTAAAATGCTCAAGAATGCATGCAAAACAAGAACAAAACATGATGTTGTTTCACACACATCAAATCCCCCAAGCTTAAGACTTTGCTTGTCCCCAAACAAAATTTAATGCCAAACCAAGAAGTGGGATCAAAAGACAATAAAGAATAAGGAACCCGAAAAAATAATATCCAAGCAATAGGCTAAGGCAAACAAAGAATCTGAGAGGTAATCAAAATCAAGTCCAATTAGAGGCTAAGTTCTCAGAAATCATGCATCCTCACTGATTGAATTAAGTTCACTCCACTAACCACACTCAGAGTGTTTAACGGTGAAGACAATGCGCTCAAAACCCTTCAAAGAAAATGCACTTCCATATGCTTGATAAGAAACTAGATTTTCACTAATAATCAGCATGCATGCAAGAATCAAAAGGTCTTTCAAGGGTTGTAATGAGGCTATGGGAATGATGATAGGTAAGGTAGAGAAAGGAAGGTTTGCACAAATAGTTCATCAAGATTTTCAATAAACACAAGAAATCCAATAGAACATAAATGGAGCAAAGACAATTTTTCAATCTAACATATAACTCCACATTTCAAAGAATTTTCTTCTTTTCTTTTCTTTCTCTTCTTTCTCTTCTTTTTCAAGCTTTCATCTCACGATGTTTCTTTTATTTTCTTTTTTTTTTTTTTTTCTTTTTTTTTCATTTGAGAAGGAGGAAGCTCAAATACATATAATTCTCAACACAACTTTCAAGCCCAATTCGCTCCATTTAATATTCTAAATGATAACCAACAATGTTTCAGCATAGGTATCATGAAAACAAGTATGCAATAGGCTCAAAATGGGCAACTAGAGGATGAAAGTGTAACAATTTCAGAAGGCCAGAAAAAAACCTAAAATGCCTTAATCATATTCAAGCATGCAACCAAAATTTTCGCCTCAAAAAGGTTTCAAATCAAGTTCTAGAGCACATGATCAATGAGGAATATCACTCAACACAAAGAATGGGAACAAAAATCATATAATGCATAAGTCCCATATAAGCTCAAAACTCACATTTAGAGGTTTAAAAATTCAATGAGAAGCACAAATTCAGAGAACATTATGCTAATTATCAACTATCAAAAGATCACTTCTACTATCAATTAAAACAATGCCTATTGCCAACTACAAGAATCAACCAATTGGGTTCCAAATCAATACCATCTCAAAATCCTCAAAAGAGAGGGACACAAGTTCAACCAAAAACCCAAGAGATATGATGGTGTGAAAATGCAACATGAAAATGCAATGCAAAACAAGACATGAGAATGCATGAGACTAATGAAAATGAAAATATGAAAATTCAAAAATACCCCTCAAGCTTAGAACTTACATTACCCCCAATGTAAAAATCTAAAACAAGAGAAGGGATAAAAGAAAAGAACTCACTGCGGTGGTGGAAAAACTTCTGGTGTTCAATCCATGGCCATAGAATTTTTCATGGGCTGAGTGTGGAACCTTCTAACTTCACTCTTCTTCTAAATTTAGCTTCAAAAAGGGTCAAACCTAGACAAAATCCATGAGAGAAAGATCAAATCAGCAAAACAACACACAAAATCAAAAGAAAAAGAAGAAATTAAAAGGAAAAACAAAAACTAAGAAAATTGGGTTGCCTCCCAAGAAGCGCTTGTTTAAAGTCATTAGCTCGACTCTGGTCTGGTTTTTGTGCTTAGGTGATGTCAATGGAGTAGTGCTCAGTCCTCACTCCTTCAAAGTGTTTCACTCTCTGACTATTTATGATGAAAGGCTTATGACCTTCTTTCTGCACCTCAAGCACACCGTAGGATAAAACTCGAACAATCTCATATGGTCCAGACCATTTCGACCATAACTTACTAGGACAGAAACGTAGAAGCAAGTTATTGACAAGAACTTTATCCCCAAGTTTAAATTCATGCTTCTCGACACACTTGTCACTCTGCTTCTTAGGTCCTTCCTTGTAGGGCATAGCATCAGTCACTGATTCCTGTATACCTGAAAGCACAACACTATCCACAACTTTAGTAGCATCAATGCGATTACATGAATTTAAGGAATTAGAATTATTTTCAGATTTAAAAACATCAAAAACTACTTCCTCATCATTTAATTGCAAAGTCAATTTTCCTTCGTGGACATCAATGATCGCCCTTCCAGTGGCAAGGAATGGACGTCCAAGTATGATCGGCATTGTAGCATCAGCTTCCATGTCAAGCACAACAAAATCCACTGGCATGTAAAACTTACCAACTTTAATGGGAACATCCTCCAAGATGCCTATGGGGTACTTGACAGACCGATCCGCCAATTGAAGTGAGATTGTTGTGGGTTTCAACTCACCCACTTCCAACTTCTTACACACAGAAAGTTGCATAAGACTAACACTAGCCCTCAAGTCACACAGAGCTTTATCAAAATTCGTGTTGCCAATCAAACAGGGAATAGAGAAGCTACCTGGATCCTTTAACTTAGGAGGTAATTTATTTTGAATTAAGGCACGACACTCCTCAGTTAAAGCTACTGTCTTATATTCTTCTAGCTTTCTCTTATTAGATAAGATGTCCTTAAGAAACTTAGCATATGTAGGCATTTGTTTTAACGCCTCAGTGAAGGGTACATTAATGTACAATTTCTTAAGAACCTCTAAGAACTTCCCAAATTGCCTATCTAACTTGGCTTTAGCAAGTCTTTGAGGGAAAGGAACTGGGGGTTGGTATGGCTCAGGGGGTACATACTTAGACACTTTCTCATTAGTTTCCTCCTCACCTAAGGGTTTGTGTCTTAGTCTCTTTTTCCTCAGTCCCCTCATCTTTGTCACTCTCCCCTTACCTTTGGAATCCTCTAATTTCTTTCCACTCATCAAACTCACTGACTTTACAATGTTCATTCCCTGGGTTTATTTCGGTTGACCAGAAACTTACCTTGTTGCCTATGTGAAGTGCTTGCTTATTGGGCAATCTGGGTTTCCAACATCTTATTATGAATGGCCAAATTGTCAACCTTAGCTGACAACTCTCTAATGGCCTCAGTCACAACTTGCCCATGGTGCCTAACTCCTAATTTTGCTTGGACTGGCTCTCAACAAAATTCTCAAGAAGAGACTCAAGTCTAGATTTTTGTACCTGTTGAGATCCAGAAGAGGGTTGAGCACTACCTTGCCCAACTTGATATTGACTATTCCGGTAAGAGAAGTTAGGATGTAACCTCCAACCGAGGTGGTAAGTTTGGGAATACGGCTCATTCCTCCCCTTTTGGTTGAAGTCATGAAAATTATGGCATGATTCCACTTGCTCCACCGGTGCACCATGTGAAGATCCAATTCTAACTTGGCATTCAGCTCCCATATGTCCCTGTGCTCCACAAATCTCATAAAAATTGTTAGAGGCACCTATGGCATTAACATGAGCTTTCTTAAGCATGTCAAAATGTTTATTCAAAGAATCAAACTTTGACATAATTAAATCAACACCATCTACCTCAAACTTACCTCCTGAGAGTTTTCTCGGGTTATGATCTCTTTCATTAGCCCATTGGTGATGATTTGAAGCTACACTCTCAATTATCTCATAAGCATCAGTGAGCCTTCTATTCATCAAAGCTCCACCAGCTGCGGAGTCAAGAGACACCTTCGAAGAATATTCCAAACCATTGTAGAAGGTGTGGACTATCAACCATTTCTCTAACCCATGGTGTGGGCAGGCTTCCAACAAAGCCTTATATCTATCCCAAGCTTCTGACAATGACTCGCCATCTTTCTGAACAAAGCTTGTGATTTGTGTCCTTAGGTGAGCAGTCTTGGAAGGTGGAAAGAATTTGTCTAAGAAGGCTTGCTCCAATTGGTCCCAAGTAGTTATCGTCTCAGCAGGAACAGACTTCAGCCAAGCTCTAGCTCTATCTCTCAACGATAGAGGAAATAAGCGGAGACGAATAGCATCAACAGAGGCACCTTCGATCTTGAGGGTCTCACAGAACTCCAAGAACATATCCACATGATCATTAGGATCCTCTGACGGCAATCCTCCAAACTGGTTCTGCCTTATCATAGACAGTAAGGTAGGAGGTATGGTGAAGTGTCTAGCTTCAATGTCTGGCCGAGCAATTCCAGATCGCAAACCCCGAGCATTAGGGGCTGTATATTCTTTTAACGGTTTATTATCCTCAGCTGCTGCCATGACAAATGGTGGTTCAGATATTTCTCTTACTCTTTGCCTTTGTTGTATTCTCCTTCTACGTAAAGTTCTTTCAATTTCAGGATCTGCTTCAATAAGAATCCCGGAACGTTTAGTACTTTGCATAAACAAGAGAAATTACCTGCAGAGAGTCAAAGAGAAATCAAGAATGTAAGAACCAAATAAAAGAAAAAAGGTTTAAAATAATTAAATTAAAATTAAATTAATATTCAAGAAAAACACAGTCCCCAGCAATGGCACCAAAAACTTAATGCGTGAAATCGCAAGTGTACGGTTTCGTCGTCAAGTAATAAAAAGATCGAATCTACAGGGACTGTGTCTATGAATACCAATTAATTAATTAATTCAATTAAATTAAACAATAAGGAATATGATTGTTGATTAAGAAGAACGTAGTAACAAAATAATTAAATAAAAATCAAGAAAACAGAATTCAGAACAAAAATAGCAAGTTATCAAGAATGGTATTCAGATTCAAGAAAGCTTCTAAGATTGGGATACCACAATGATACAAGATAAATCCTAATTGACAACCCTTTTATTAAATCTGAAATTCAATTGAAGGTGAATTATCCTAAATTAGTTAATGTTCTTTCTCAAGATACAAGATCCATGCCCAATTAAACTAATTCCTACTCTCGTGGTAATTGAATTTAAATTGAACCCATTACGCTTTGTGGTAATTCATTGAATCCTCGAAAGGCTAAAACTACTCTCGTGATTTAGACCTTAAGTTCAATTCTTATGGTTCCAACACCTAGGTTCACCTCTCAGTACGTCCCTAAATGCCTATGAGATGCAAATAAGTGGCCAGTAAATTCACATGAATAAGAGCAATAAGAATTGAATCAAAGAACATTCAAGATCAATAAAAGGGGAAACAACATCAATTAATCATTATCAATGTATCAAAGGACATTGCCCAATCCTAGAAACAAAAGAAACTACTCAGACATAGAGAAGAAGGAATCAGAAAACATGTTCAAGAACATCCAAACCCGTAACCCAAGAGAGAAGAGGGAAGAAAGATCAAGAACAAGAGCCTCCAATGTGCCTCCTTCCAAACCAAAGTAGGACTCCCTAATTGTATTCAGAACATCTATTTATAACCTAGGATTTTAATTGGCTAAAAAGCCCCCAAAAGAAATAAAAATAAAAACTTAAAAACTGCTGCGCACTGTGATCCATGGCCGTGGTGGGTACCATGGCCAGGCCGTGGTCAGTTCTAGATTTAAGTTTGTCAAGCTGACTCTCAACCACGGTCGTGGTGGCCACCACGGCCAGGCCGTGGTTGATTCTGGAATTTTGATTTTGCTTTTCTTGACTCCCTCGAACCATGGCCGTGGTAGAAATCACGAGCAGACCGTGGATCCCTCTGGAATGGTCTTTTTTGCACTTTTTTGCTATCCATTAAGCTCCAACTTCAAACATGCAAGCATTCCATTCAATCCAAGGCCAATTCAACATTAATCCTACACAGGAACACCAAAAACACCGCAGTTATCCGAACTAAGGGAAAAACAAACCAAAAGGGAAACTAAAATGCCTAAAATGCTCAAGAATGCATGCAAAACAAGAACAAAACATGATGTTGTTTCACACACATCATGCTAGTAAAGGAAAATATCACCTTAGTCAATAATAAGATCCAAATGCTAGGTTTGCCAATTTGTCCAGAAAAATTGAAGTCATGGAATTAGGAAAAGTGAAAGAAATCAAATCTGTGCAAAATGAAAAAATTTGTGGCATTTGCGATGACTTAGGACACTCAACAAAAGAATGTTCAAAGATTCTTGCTTTTAAAAAAGTTGTGCATAAGCAAGTAAATGTAATGAATAATTATAAAAAGCCATTTACCTCTTTCTTTTCGGATTCATACAATCTAGGATAGAGAAATCACCCGAACTTCAGTTGAAAAAATAATAATCATCACAATTTATGCAACCATTGTAACATCCTATTCAATATGTTAGACTTATAAATACTTACAGAGGTAGCTTAATACTTGCTTAACATGCCTGTTTAATTTTTTGACAATCTGAGTTAATTCAGGCACTTTGCTACAAATTGGAAGGCAAAAGGTTGCTTAAAATGACCCGAATATTAGTATAAATGACTTAGCTAATGAAAATAGATATTAATAACTTATTTCTAAGTCACAAATGTGTATTCTGCGATGTGAATAAAATTTGAGAATAATCAGAGTCAGTTTAACATTTTTAGGCATACTGGTTGTGTATTTTAATACTACATTGACTAGTCACAGAAATAGAAAAATATGATACTGGTGAATAACTTTTTTAATGAATCTTAGTATTTATTTTAAAGTTTTTGAAACTTAGAAAAATTAATTTAGATAAATCTAAGTATTTTTAGCAGATCAGGAAGTATTACTTTTATATCAAATGACCTCAAACCATCCACGGTTATAGCTATATTCTTTGACTTCTTATTGGTTATTTGGTTCCTCATTTCTCTCTTTTCTCTATCCTCTTCATGGTTTAACACAAAAAATAGTAGGAAGGGTGGAGGTTTCAAGTGGTGTAAAGGTAAACAAGAAGCAAAAGAAGAAGGGGAAATCCAAGATCAAAGTATGAGGCTCAAATCTCCAACATCATAACAGCTTGAGGTAGGGGTTTTTGAGTTCAAAATAGCTCTTTCTTCTCATTTTCATGTTTAGGCTTGTTTGAGGTTTGATATGTCAAAATGAGATTTTGAGGTGTTTTGAGTGATTTTATTGCTTGAATAAGTTTTAAGGGTTGTTTATGACTTGTTCATGTTATGAGTTTGGATTAGAAACTTAGAACTCTCCATTTGCACCTTTAAAGCTCAAAGTGAGGAATTGGGGGTTTAGACGAGTGATATGATTCAAGAATCCATAATTGATGAAATGAGTTGAAGTTTTATGTTTCTTTCATGTTAGTGAAGTTATTAGGGACTTAAAATCACCTAGAAACTAATTTGGAGTGATTGACTTTCATTTTAGCACCAATGGAATAGTGCAACAAATTTGCAGAATTTTACAGATTTGCTGCTGGGCATTCGGCGCTTAAACACTTAACGCGTAAAGCGCCTATCGCCTAGCAGAATAGGGCAAGCGTTTGCCTGAGAGCGCTTCATCTCCAGTAACGCGCGCGCTCAAGCGCACATCGACCATAGAGCTACGAGCTGATACCAGCAGGGAGCTCAAGCACTTGGGCTTGGAATGCTCGAGCGCTGAGACAGGGCAGAGGCTATTTTTAGCATATGTTGCTAATTAAATTTCCTTCTTGATGGGATCATTTGTGGAAGTCTTTTAGGGTGTAATGAGGCACTCTTGGAGATATTTCTTAGAGAAAATTATTAACTTGCATATGTGAAAATTTGGGCATTCTTAGACATTCAAAGTGTGATAGAATGCCTATGTTAGTGTTTAGAACCTTGTTAACATCAGGTTGATTTTTATTTCACTTGTGAAGTGATTGTGTGATGTTCTAGATACTGTTTAGCTAGTAATGTGAATCTTACTACTTTGTTGGATAAGTGAGGCTAAGATTCCTATGTAGTAGTGTTTAAAATGTGGCTTGAATTTTTGGTTTTCAATCTTGGTATTTGCCAATTTCCTATGTATTGTAACCTTAGATGGTGTGCACAACCATATGACCTAAGAATGAGGTGTTGGATATGAATTCTCCTTGTATTTATGCTCGTATGGTCAGGATTACCGATATGAGGGTGGAAGTAGTACTCTTACATTGGTGAGGGGAAAGTATCTACCTATTACAAAGTGGGGTTTAGGCTTTTAGGCTTATCCTACTTTGTATATACAAGAAACAGAGGTTTCTGGGAAATAAGTATGTAACTTATGTTTTCAAAAACTAAAACCCACATTGGTATTACATAATCATAATATTAGGACATTGTTTGAGCATAATCATACCTCATAACATAAAGCATTGCATTGTTGACAATTGTATGGGCAGTTGTCTTATTTGATTGTTTGATATTATTGATTATTGTATATTCTGTTACATAGAGTGTAAATGTGTGTTCAGTTAGTTTATTTGTTGTAAATGATTAACTGCTAGTCTTGGTATACTTGTACTGAGAAATTATGATTTCTCACCCCTTGTGTGTTCAATGTAAATCTAGGTAAAGACCCTCTAAAGAGAAAGAGCAAGAAAAAGAATAGGTAGAAGGCTAAGTTTAGTTGCTCTATTTCTTTTTGAATCAGCTTGTATTTATTTACTTTGCTGGCTTATTTGTTAAAGTTTATGTAGTACAGTGTGACTTTTTAGCCAATGATGTATATATATGACCTTTTTCATCTTTGTGGCTCTCTATAATGACTATACAGGTTATTCTGGATTTATGATTTATGCATTTTAGAAAGTGACATGCTTGATATACTTTATCCTGAAATATACTGCTTATTTTACGATAATTTGTATTAGGGTGTTACAACCACCACCTCCTCAGGAATAACTAGACTCTCAAAATTCTGAAGGATATGCACCTTATATCCCACCATATAGGAAAAATCTTGAAGGAACTTCGCATGCATTCATGGAAAAGCAAGAGGTCATTAATAACCAAAACATTCATGCCCTAATTGACATAAAAGACACTTTTGCTAAATTTTCTTTTGCACTCACCATTCACCTAGTAGAGTTTTGCCTACAATAACAGTTATCACACTAGCATAGGCATGACACTTTATGAAACACTTTATGGTAGAAAGTGTAGGTCCCCTTTGTGTTGGCATGAGGTTGGAGAGAAAACCATTCTAGGACCTGAGTTGATATAGCAGACCACAAATCAGATTATAATGATCAGGGATAGGTTGGTTAGAGTTCAAAGTAGGCAGAAGAGCTATGCTAATAAAAGGAGAAGACCTTTAGAGTTCAGTGAGAGAGATTATGTTTTCTTGAGAGTCACTCCTACGACAGGGATTGGTAGAGCATTGAGAACACGAAAGTTGAACCCTCGTTTCATTTGTCCCTATAAAATCCTAAAGAGAATTGGACCCATAGCCTACCAAATTGCCCTTCCTCCCAGTTTTTCTAACTTTCATGATGTCTTCCATGTGTCACAACTTAGGAAGTACAATCCAAATCCTTCACATATCATAAGAAATGAATATGTGCAGTTAAGAGATGATTTGTCTTATGCTATGCGGCCGATGAGGATCGTGGACAGAGGGGTAAAATTGCTTAGAGGTAAGTGGATTCCTCTGGTGAAGGTGCTTTAGGATGGTGTTGGCTTTGAGAAGGCGACTTGGGAGTTGGAGTCCCACAAGCAGCAAGCTACCCGCAGTTGTTTATATGAGGTAAACAATTTTGGAGACAAAATTTTAAAAAAGTGAGGGAGAAATATAACATCCTCTTTAACATGTTAGACTTGTAAATAGTTACAGAGATAACTTAATACTTGCTTAATATGCTAATTTAATTTTGTGATAATCTAAGTTAGTTTAGGTACTTTGCTGTAACTCGGAAGGTGAAAAGTTACTTAAAATGACCCGGATATTAGCATAAATGGTTTAGCTAATAGAAATAAATATGGATACGTTATTTCTAAGTCATAAATGTGTATTCTGTGATGTGGTTAAAATTTGAGAATAATCGGAGTCAGTTTGGTATTTTTAGGCATACTGATTGTATGTTTTAATGCTGGATTGACTAGTCACAAAAATAAAAAAATATGATACTAGTTAAACGACTTTTTTAATGAATATTAATATTTATTTTAAAGTTTTTAGTACTTGAAAAACTTGATTTAGATAAATCTAAGTATTTTTAGCAAATTAGGAAGTATCAGTTTTGTATCAAATGGCCTTAAATCATCCACAGTTACAGCCATTTTTCTTTGACTTCTTATTGGTTACTTGGTTCCTCATTTCTCATTTTTCTCTCTTCTCTTCATGGTTGAACACAAAAAACAACAAAGGTGGAGGTTTCAAGTGGTGAAAAGTGTGGATAAATGACCCTAATGTGTTTTGATTAATGACTAAACTTAATATGACTATTATTTTGAGTCACTAACTGCTTGCCAAGTTTGAATTTTTCAATGAGTTTTAAAAGGAGCAAGTAAAGTCAATATAAGGATCAAGAAGGATTACTTGAAGAAGAAGCAATACAATGAAGATCATTAGGAACATGTTGTAAAGAAAAGACTCAGTTTAATTCTTTGATTAAGCTTTCTTAATTAAGTAAAAATGGTTTTTCAAAAGAATAAATGGACTAAGAATGAACAAGGTTAATTAATAAGTTTGTACATCTATGTATACATCAATGTACTTTCAGTTAATTAACTAACTTTTGATGAAAACCTATGTGTACATGTATGTATAAATGTTATACATCTATGTATACATCGATTGATTCTGGACTTACTTGATCAATATGCACGTTTGCATTTATACATCGATTGGTACATTGATGTATAAATAAAACAGAAGCTAGAATGCATTTGACATAAGTCTATACATCGATTAGTACATCTATGTATAAGTCAAAACAGAAGCATTTTACTTTAATACATCTATTAATACATCGATGTATAAGCCATAACAGAAGAAAGAATCTTTTAAAATAACTATAGTTAATCGATGTATAAACTTCTGGGCTGAAATTTAAAGCATTTTTTAAAGAACAACATCGATGTACTCATGTATGTATCTTTAAGATCAAGAACATCCAAGATAACAATCGATTTGGCAATCAAAGTACACATGTTATAAAAGTGAAATCTTGTTCAATACATCTGTGTACACATCGATTGACCAATAACAGAATTTTTCTTTTAAGTCTGTTATGAACTCAACTGACTTGTAAAGTGTAACCAACGGATCTATTTTGAGATATACCTATATAAGAGCATTGGTAAACACTTTTTCAATAACAATTGATTCATACATGAAATCATACACTCAAATTCAGAGAGCTTTTTCATTTGAAGAAAAATAGAGTATTTTTCTCTAGAGTTCCAATTTGTAATTTCTAATTTCTTGGAATCTAATTCAATCTTTTCAAATTTTGTAAAAGAGAGATAAGAGAGAAGGTTCTCTCGTTGTTTAGATCAAGAGTAGAAGGGACTCTTGGTGCTGTGCAAAAATAGAAGGAATTCTTGTGGGTTTTGCAAGATTGCTTTGACTGGAAAGCTGTCATTTAGGTAGAAGGAACTCAGAAGTGGAGCTTTTGTAAAAGAATCTTGTATATTGATTTTCTATAGTGGATAAATCTCACAGTGGTGTGAGGACTGGATGTAGGTTACCAGTGGAGGTAGCTGAACCAGAATAAATCTCGGTTTGTAATTTTCTCTATCCCTTAACTCTTTATTTGCTTTATTATTGAATATATGAATTAAGCAATATGTTAGGGATGCTTGTATGATTTGATTTGTTAATGATCTAATTTGAAATCTAATTTGAAATCAATCTTATTGTTTATATTTCCTTATAAATTTCAATTCTTGAATGTAATATATCTTGTAAAAACACATTTTGATTTGTTGGTTGACAAAATCACTTTCTTTGTTTAAAGAACAGAATCAGTTTTTGCAAAAAGGGAAAAATTTCAAAAATCTGTAATACTCAATTCAACCCCCCCTTCTTGAGTAATCAGAAGCCACAACCAACAAGTGTTACAAGAACTTTCACTCTTGTGTAAAGCTTAACAGCTCAAGAGGATGACTTCAAATGACATCTTAGGAGAAGGGGCTTCCTTGGCAAGACCCCCTGCTTTCAATGGCACTGCCTATATGTATTGAAAAGAAAGGATGTTACTATTTCTAGAGGCAAGTGGCATTGATGTTTTAGATGCTGTTGAGAATGACCCATACATTCCTCACTCTCTTGATGCAAATGGCAACAAGAAAGAAAAACTAAGAAGTGATTGGGATGATGAGGACAAAAAGAAAGTAGGTTATAATGCTAAAGCTAAGAATATTATAACTGCTGCCTTGAGTTATGATGAATTTTTCAGGGTTTCAAATTGTAAGACAGCCAAGCAAATATGGGATATGCTGCAAATTACTCATGAAGGAACTAGTGATGTAAAGAGAGCAAGAATGAACTCACTCATGCACGAGTATGAACTCTTTCACATGAAGAATGGTGAAGACATCAATGATATGCAAAGAAGATTCACTCACATAGTGAATCAGCTGAATGGACTAGGAAAGAGCATTTCAGATGAACAATAAATCAATAAGATCATGAGATGTTTGACAAGAGAATGGCAACCAAAGATTACTGCTATAGTTGAATCAAAGGACTTAGAAACCATGAATATTGCTACACTATTTGGAAAACTCAAAGAACATGAGATGGAGTTGCATAAATTGAATGATCATGAAGAGAAAGAGAAAAAGAAAAGAGGCTTATCACTTAAAGTAATTGTCTCCAAAGAAAGTATTGATAGTGATGAAGATGAAGAAGTTGAAGATGAAGATGAATCTGAAGAGGATATGGGACTGCTAGTCAGAAAGTTCAAGAGATTCCTCAAAAAGAAGAAAACCTTCAACAAAAGGCCCTCAAATTTCTTTTGCAAGAAGAACACTTCAAAAGCTGAAAGTTCAACATCAAATATGAAGTGCTATGAATGTGGCAGACTTGGACATTATAAGAATGAGTGTCCTAAACTTCAAAAGAAGGACAAGCATGATAATCATGAGTCCAAGGATAAGAAGAATAGAAAGCCAAGAAGAGCATACATAGCTTGGGAAGAAAATGATATGGATTCCTCTGAACATTCTGAGGAAGAAAAAGCCAATCTTTATCTCATGACTAACCATCAAAGTGACAATGAAGATGAGGTAAATGAAATCCCCCCTACCTATGATGAACTACAATATGCTTTTGATGAATTGCATAGTGAATATCTGAAAATTACTAAGCAATTAATGTCATCTAGGAAAGTCATTACTAAACAATGTAGTGAATATGCATCTCTTCAAATTAAGATTAAAGAATTAGAAGCTAAAAACATTAAACTAAGCACATCTAGTTCTATGTGTTCTAATTGCAACATTCTGGAAAGAAGTGGAAAAACTAAAATTCACTCTATCTAAATTTGCTATGGGAAGAGATAATCTAAATGCCATGCTAGGACAGCAAAAAGGAGTATATGACAAAGCTGGAATAGGCTATAAACCAGCAATGCATGAAAAAGTTTTTATGAAACTCTTTGTTGCACCTAAATCCTCTACTAGTCCTTTTGTTAAATGTTTCTATTGTGCAAGAAAAGGACATACAGCTTCTACATACTATTTTAGAAATCCTTCAAGGATAAGTGTTAAACAAATTTGGGTTCCCAAGGGAACATATATTATGACTAACACTACAGGACCTAATAAAATATGGGTACCTAAGAGAAATGCTTAAATCTATTTTGTAGGTGTGTTTGAGAGCCAAAAGTTCTTATTGGTATCTTAATAGTGGCTGCTCTAAACATATGACTGGAGATATCACTAAGTTCTCATCCTTCACTCCTAAACAAAGTGGAAGTGTCACCTATGGTGATAACAATAAAGGAAGGATTCTAGGAATTGGAACAATTGGAAGAAGCACAACTACCAAGATAGAAGGAGTACTATATGTTGAAGGGCTCAAGCACAATCTACTAAGCATCAGCCAACTATGTGATAAAGGTTATAATGTATTCTTTAACTCTAGTAGTTGCATTATAGAAAACAAGTATGAAAGTAATGCAAAACTGATAAGTAATAGATTGAATAACATATACATGATAGATTTAGAAAGTATTTCTGCTAATGATGTATATTGTTTAATATCTAAAGAATAGGAAAATTGGCTATGGCATAGAAGAATAGGACATATTCACATGAATCATCAGAATAAACTTATTTCTAAAGAATTGGTAAGTGGACTTCCTAAAACCAAATTCTTAAAAAATGGTTTATGTGATGCATGCCAAAAGGGCAAGCAAACAAACAAAAGTATCTTTTAAAACTAAAAATATAGTTTCAACTGAAAGACCATTACAACTACTGCATATGGATCTATTTGGAGGAAACTTGTATGCATTAGTTATAGTTAATGATTACTCTAGATTTACATGGACCTTCTTCTTAGCACATAAGAATGAAGCTTTTACAGCCTTTAAGAAAATGGCTAAGTTAGTACAAAATGAAAAAAGACATGAAAATAACTACTATAAGGAGTGATCATGGTGGAGAATTTCAAAATGAAGAATTTGATAATTTCTGTGAAGAATTGAGAATTCAATATAATTTCTCTGCTCCAAGAACTCCACAACAAAATGGAGTTGTAGAAAGGAAAAACAGATCCTTAGAAGAAATAGCAAGAACTATGTTGAATGACTCAAATATGCCAAAATATTTTTGGGCAGATGCTGTAAACACAGCTTGCTATTTAATGAATAATGTCTTGATAAGACCAATTTTGAAAAAGACTCCATATGAACTCTATAAAGGTAGAAAACCAAATGTTTCACATTTTCATATTTTTGGTTGTAAATGCTTTGTACTAAATAATGGAAAGGATAATTTAGGAAAGTTTGATCCTAAAGCTGATGAAGGGATATTTCTAGGCTATTCATCATCTAGTAAAGCTTTTAGAATTTTTAATAAAAGAACACAAACAATTGAAGAATCTGTACATGTTACATTTGATGAAACTAACCCCAAAAGGTTAGAAAAGGAATTTGTTGATGATGTTGCAGAAGTTTTAGAAGAGATTCAACTTGAAGAAAGTCAGGACAATGCCAAAGTGGATGAAGTAGTGGAAATTTCAGAAGATGCTCAACATGAAGATCTACCTAAAGAATGGAAAATTGCAAGGAATCACCCTCTGGACAACATAATTGGTGAAATATCCAAAGGGGTAACCACTAGACATTCCTTAAGAAATGCATGCAATAATATGGCTTTTATATCACAAGTTGAACCTAAAACTATAGATGAAGCAATTATTGATGAAAACTGGATAATGGCAATGCAAGAAGAACTTAATCAGTTTGAAAGAAATAAAGTTTGGAAACTTGTTCCTAAACCCAAGGACAAACAAATAATTAGTACAAAATGAGTGTTTAGGAATAAGCTTGATGAAAATGGTATCATAATAATAAATAAAGCAAGATTAGTAGCCAAAGGTTATAATCAAGAAGAAGAAATTGATTATGATGAAATATATGCACTTGTAGCTAGATTAGAGGCTATTAGAATGCTGTTAGCATATGCATGTATTATGGATTTTAAATTGTATCAAATGGATGTTAAAAGTGCATTCCTAAAAGGATATATACAAGAAGAAGTATATGTTAGTCAACCTCCCGGATTTGAAATAAATGAATTTCCTAATCATATGTATAAACTCACTAAAGCCTTGTATGGACTTAAACAAGCTCCAAGAGCTTGGTATGAAAGGCTAAGTAATTTCTTACTTCAAAAAGGATTCATAAGAGGAAAAGTTTACACAACACTATTTACAAAGAAAAAAGCACAAAACATACTATTTGTTCAAATTTATGTTGATGATATTATATTTGGTGCTACTAATGAATCTTTGTGTAAGGAATTTGCTAGATTAATGTAAAACGAGTTTGAAATGTCTATGATGGGAGAGCTTATATACTTCCTCAGACTACAAATCAAACAATGTTATGATGGGACTTTCATAAGCCAAACTAAGTACTGCAAAGAACTATTGAAGAAGTTTGGAATGGAGAATGCAAAGGAAATGGCTACTCCAATGAGTCCATCATGCTACTTGGATAAAGATGAGAAAGGTAAATCAATAGATATTTCCAAGTATAGGGGTATGATTGGTTCTTTACTCTATTTAACTGTAAGTAGACTTGATATAATGTTCAGTGTTTGTATGTATGCTAGATATCAATCCAATCCTAAGGAATCACACTTAACTACTTTAAAAAGAATTATGAAATACTTATTAGGAACTAAAGAAATGGGATTATGGTATCCTAAAGGATCAACATGTAACTTAGTAGGATATTCTGATTCTGACTTTGCTGGATGCAAGTTAGATAGGAAAAGTACTAGTGGAACTTGCCACCTTTAGGAAACTCATTAGTTTCTTGGTTTAGTAAGAAACAAACAAGTGTGGTTTTATCAACTGCTGAAGCAGAATATGTTGCAGCAAGAAGTTGTTATGCATAAATCCTATGGATGAAACAACAACTTATTGATTATGGTATTCTCTTAGAGAAAGTACCAATCAAATGTGATAATACTAGTGCTGTAAATCTCACTAAGAATCCTATAATGCATTCCAGAACTAAATATATTGAGATAAGACATCATTTCATAAGGGATCACATTCAAAGTGGAGATATAATCATTTAATATATTGATACATCTAAACAATTAGCTGATATTTTCACTAAACCATTGGCTAAAGAAAGCTTTTTCTACATAAGAAGAGAGTTAGGAATAATTGATCCTACTTATGCTTGATGTTTTGATTGTTGAATGCGTGATATTTTGATGTTTGATGCTATACACCGATTGCACAATCGATTGATTTAAGCTTTATATACTTAAAATAATTAGAACATCAATTTGTACATCGATTGAAGTAAAAAATCAGTATACATGACTCTCTTGAAAGTCATTATACATCGATTAGATAATCAATTAATGTGATAAAATAAGTATAGGAAATTCTATTAGTTGATTGCACAATCGATTACTTTTAATTGAATAGGTCCAGTATATGATAGAAATCGATTTAAACATCGATTAAATAATTAATCTTAAATACACTACTCACTGTAAGAGGTTATGCATCGATTGACACATCGATTAGAATGTTTTTAAAACACTGACCCTGTGTATACATCGATTGTAACATCGATTGCATTATAAATCCAAAATTTAGAACTTCCTGACTTACCTATACATTGATTTATCCATCGATTGAATGATGCTTCAAATTGTTGGACTCTCTGACATTGCTTATACATCGATTCACACATCGATTGCATTAAAGTTTTAAGATTTGGTACATTCTGACTTAGCTTATACATCGATTGACACATCGATGTATATGTTTTAAAATTAAAATCCTGATGCTAAGTACATCGATTAGCATTGGTAATTGAGGTAAAAACCCCTTAATACATCGATTGGGAAATTGATTGACTGTACTAGGTTTATTAGTTTCATCTTCCCTCCAAAATTCTTCACCCGTCTAAACCAAATCTCAGAGATCCTAAACCCTAGTAGAGCTCTAAGTCTTCTCAAATGGCTCGTGTGAAGTATCCTGAACCCTCTACACCTGTTCCCTCTAACTCTACATCTTCCTCCTCAACTCAATCTTCCACACCTCAACGTTTATGACCCATAACAACCCCTGCACGTCCTAAAAGAAAAAGGGATTGAGAAAGCTCAGCCTTCTCAAAGGCTTGACAAGCTTCAAATCAAAAGCTTGAAGAAGAAAACACAAGACAAAGGAAAGAAGGTTGCTGAATCTTCAAGACCAATACCTATGAACCAAGAAAGGAAGAAGAAGGTGGTGAAAGACACACCCAAAAAGAAAAATGTCCAAAAGAAAAGAAAGAGGACAGAGAAAGAAGACGAAAATGATGAAAGAGTTACTGAGATTGAACTTCTCAAGAGGTATTTCTCTGATGAAGAGCACATTATGCTTTATAAGAACAATTTTAAGCACAGAGATACTCATAAAGCTAGAACTGTAGATTTCAATTATTTTGAAGCTCATGACTTTACTTTTCACAAAATTTTAGAAGAGTACAATCTGAGTCAATTTCTACAGATTAAGAGTGATATTTACCCTACATTGATCACATCATTTTATTGCACATATGAAATGGACAATGAGGGATTCTCTGTTGAAGTAAAGAACACTAAAATTGAGATGACTTTTGAAGAATTTGCTCAATTTACTGGATTAGATTACAAAAGAAGTAATTTTGCTGGTACTGGAACAGACAATATTTGGATAAAGACCTTTGATAGAGAAGCAGCAAAGAAGGTGCTTCTAATTGAAAATGCACCAGAAGGAAGACTGATAAATATTAGTTCAATGCACATTCAGCATAGGCTCCTGTAATATGTGCTAAGTAGGATGCTGCTACCAAGATCAGAAAATCATGCTGTGGTGTAGAACAATGACATTTTGATGCTCTGGGCTATGCTATAAAAGAAGCAACTAAGTTGGAGCTACATAATAGCTAGACACATGTTGGATTGTAAAATCAGTGGAGCTACCCTACCATACCCTGGTTTGGTGATGTGTCTGCTAGAACATTTTGGTGTTTCTCTGGAAAATGAAGAAAAATTTGATGCCATAAAGGTAACTCACAAATTTGGTGAAGGCACAATTAGCAAGATGAAGCTTGCTAAAGTAGATGAAGAATAGATCAGAATAGCTGGTGAAGAACCACCAAGAGCTACTGAGGAAAATTCAGAGCTGAATAGCAAAATGGACAAGTTAATACAAATGTTTGCAGGCTTTGAGGCTAAGCAAACAAAACATCATCTGATGCAAAAATAATCTATTGACTACTTGAGTATTAGACTTAGTACCTTAGAAGGCCAAATGGCCACTTTACATCAACACCTAGGTATTTCCATCACTGCACCTCCAGAAGTTCATCCTACTTCTGAAGATGTTGTGAACATAGCTATAGAAGCTGCTGCTGCTGCTGCATCTGAAGAAGAAATTAATCCTACAGGGCAAGCAAGTCAAGCTTCACAGCACACAGAAGATCCTAGCACCAATGCAGAAATTTAGGTCTTAGGATGTTTTTTCAGTGTGTCTGTAATGTTGTTTTTGATATTACCTAAATTATTTTCAATTCTGTTTTGAACACTGATGATGATAAATGACTGAATGACCTAGTTTGATCATGTTAATATGACTGAATGAATTATGGATATAAATGAATGATTGAATGTACTTTGTTTTATATACTTTTGTACTTTGATTCTCCCTAATATATATTTTTTTGATAATGACAAAGGGGGAGAAATAGGTACCATACCACCATACCATCTAAATATAAATAGGTAACATCTGATATACTAATCAACTTACACTAATGATCTAAAATATAAATAATGATGTCATGATCTTATACATGTTTACATATTAAAGAACTGTCAATTAGACAGGGGGAGTAAATGTTAATATTACTCTGATATACATTTCAATATTAATCTGATATATTGAATGTTAAACATGTTATGTATGGTAAGTTTGTCATCAATCAAAAAAAGGGAGTTTGTGGATAAATGACCCTAGTGTGTTTTGATTAATGACTAAACTTAATATGACTATTATTTTGAGTCACTAATTGCTTGCCAAGCTTGAATTTTTCAATGAGTTTTAAAGGGAGCAAGTAAAGTCAATACAAGGATTAAGAAGGATTACTTGAAGAAGAAGCAATACAATGAAGATCATTAGGAACGTGTTGTAAAGAAAAAACTCAGTTTAATTCTTTGATTAAGCTCTCTTAATTAAGTAAAAATAGTTTTTCAAAAGAATAAATGGACTAAAAATGAACAAGGTTAATTAACAAGTTTGTACAT
The DNA here is from genome assembly GCA_029884595.1 of Ormosia semicastrata. Taxonomy (NCBI): domain Eukaryota; kingdom Viridiplantae; phylum Streptophyta; class Magnoliopsida; order Fabales; family Fabaceae; genus Ormosia; species Ormosia semicastrata. The sequence goes on from JAQQTO010000045.1 coordinate 6,032,687, forward strand.
CTATGTGTACATCAATGTACTTTCAGTTAATTAACAAACTTTTGATGAAAACCTATGTGTACATCTATGTATAAATGTTATACATCTATGTATACATCAATTAATTCTGGACTTACTTGATCAATATGCACGTTTGCATTTATTCATCGATTGGTACATTGATGTATAAATAAAACAGAAGCTAGAATGCATTTGACATAAGTCTATACATCGATTAGTACATCTATGTATAAGTCAAAACAGAAGCATTTTACTTTAATACATCTATTAATACATCGATGTATAAGCCATAACAGAAGAAAGAATCTTTTAAAATAACTATACAATCGATTAGTTAATCGATGTATAAACTTCTGGACTGAAATTTAAAGTGTTTTTTAAAGAACAACATCGATGTACTCATGTATGTATCTTTAAGATCAAGAACATCCAAGATAACAATCGATTTGGCAATCAATGTACACATGTTATAAAAGTGAAATCTTGTTTAATACATCTGTGTACACATCGATTGACCAATAACAGAAATTTTCTTTTAAGTCTATTATGATCTCAACTGACTTGTAAAGTGTAACCAACGGATCTATTTTGAGATATACCTATATATGGGCATTGGTAAACACTTTTTCAATAACAATTGATTCATACACGAAATCATACACTCAAATTCAGAGAGCTTTTTCATTTGAAGAAAAATAGAGTATTTTTCTCTAGAGTTTCAATTTATAATTTCTGATTTCTTGGAATCTGATTCAATCTTTTCAAATTTTATAAAAGAGAGATAAGAAAGAAGGTTCTCTCGTGTTTAGATCAAGAGTAGAAGGGACTCTTGGTGCTGTGCAAGAATAGAAGGAATTCTTGTCGATTTTGCAAGATTGCTTTGACTGGAAAGATGTCATTTGGGTAGAAGGAACTCAGAAGCGGAGCTTTTGTAAAAGAATCTTGTATATTGATTTTCTATAGTGGATAAATCTCACAGTGGTGTGAGGACTGGATGTAGGTTACCAGTGGAGGTAGCTGAACCAGGATAAATCTCGGTTTGTAATTTTCTCTATCCCTTAACTCTTTATTTGCTTTATTATTGAATATATGAATTAAGCAATATGTTAGGGATGCTTGTATGATTTGATTTGTTAATGATCTAATCTGAAATCTACTTTGAAATCAATCTTATTGTTTATATTTCCTTATAAATTTCAATTCTTAAATGTAATACATCTTGCAAAAACACATTTTTGTTTGTTGGTTGACAAAATCACTTTCTATGATCAAAGAACAGAATCAGTTTTTGCAAAAAGGGAAAAATTTCAAAAATCTATAATACTCAATTCAACCCCCCTTCTTGAGTAATCAGAAGCCACAACCAACAAAAAGGGAAATAAGAAGCAAACTAAGAAGGGGAAATCCAAGATCAAAGTGTGAGGCTCAAATCTCAAGCATCATAACAGTTTGAGGTAGGGGTTTTTGAGTTCAAAATTGCTCTTTCTTCTCATTTTCATGTTTAGGCTTATTTGAGGCTTAATATGTCAAAATGAGATTTTGAGGTAATTTGAGTGATTTTGTTGTTGAATAATTTTTAAGGGTTGTTTATGACTTATTCATGTTATGAGTTTGGATTAGAAACTTAGAACTCTCCATTTGCACCTTTGAGGCTCAAAGTGAGGAATTGGGGGTTTAAGCAAGTGATTTGATTCAAGAATCCATAATTGATGAAATGAGTTAGTGTTTTATGTTTTCTTCATGTTAGTGAAGTTATTAAGGACTTAAAATCATCTAGAAACTACTTTGTAGTGATTGAATTTCATTTTAGCATTGATGGAACAGTGCAACAAATTTACAGAATTCTGCAGATTTGCTGCTAGGCATTCGGCGCTTAAGTGCCTATCGCCTAGCAGAATAGGGCAAGCGTTTGGCCTGAGAGCACTTAAGCTCCAGTGACGCGCGCGCTCAAGCGCACATCAACCATAGAGCTACGCCCTGATACCAGCAGGGCGCTCAAGCGCTTGGGCTTGGAATACTTGAGCGTTGAGACAGGGTAGAGGCTATTTTTAGCATGTGTTGCTAATTAAATTCCCTTCTTGATGGGATCATTTGTGGAAGTCTTTTAGGGTGTAATGAGGCACTCTTGGAGATATTTCTTGGAGAAAATTATTAACTTGCATATGTGAAAATTTGGGAATTCTTAGACATTCAAAGTGTGATAGAATGCCTATGTTAGTGTTTAGAGCCTTGTTAACATCAGGTTGATTTTTATTTCACTTGTAAAGTGATTGTGTAATGTTCTAGATACTGTTTAGCTAGTAATGTAAATCTTACTACTTTGTTAGATAAGTGAGGCTAAGATTCCTATGTAGTAGTGTTTAAAATGTGGCTTGAATTTTTGGTTTTCAATCTTGGTGTTTGCTAATTTCCTATGTATTATAATCTTAAATGGTGTGCACAACTGTATGACCTGAGAATGAGGTGTTGGATATGAATTCCCCTTGCTTTTATACTCGTATGGCCAGGGTTACCGATATGGGGGTGGAAGTAGTACTCTTACATTGGTGAGGGGAAAGTATCTACCTATTACTAAGTGAGGTTTAGGCTTTTAGGCTTATCCTACTTTGTATGTACAAGAAACAGAGGTTTCTGGGAAATAAGTGTGTAACTTGTATTTTGAAAAACTAAAACTCGCATTGGTATTACATAATCATAATATTAGGACATTGTTTGAACATAATCATATCTCAAAACATAAAGTATTGCATTGTTGACAATTGAATGGGCAGTTGTCTTATTTGATTGTTTGATATTATTGATTATTGTATATTCTATTACATAGAGTGTAAATATGTGTTCAGTTGGTTTATTTGTTATAAATGATTAACTGCTGGTCTTGGTATATTTGTACTAAGAAATTATGATTTCTCACCCCTTGTGTATTCCATGTAAATCCAGGTAAAGACCCTCCAAAGAGAAAGGGCAAGAAAAAGAATAAGTAGAAGGCTAAGTTTGGTTGCTTTATTTCTTTTTGAATTAGCTTGTATTTATTTACTTTGCTGGCTTGTTTGTTAAAGTTCATGTAGTACAGTGTGGCTTTTTAGCTAATGATGTATATATATGACATTTTTCATTTTTGTGGCTCTCTATAATGACTATACAGGTTATTATAGATTTATGATTTATGCATTTTAGAAAGTGACATGCTTGATATACTTTATCCTGAAATATATTATTTATTTTACGATAATTTGTATTAGGGTGTTACAACCACCACCTCCTCAGGCACAACTGGACTCTCAAAATTCTCAAGGATATGCACCTTATATCCCACCATATAGGAAAAACCTTGAAGGAACATCGTATGCATTCATGGAAAAGCAAGAGGCCATTAATAACCAAAACACTCATGCCCTAATTAACATAAAAGACACTCTTGCTAAATTTTCTTTTGCACCCAATGGTTAGTACAGCCTAAATGAGGGTAGTTCAGAAAGCCAACAAATAGACCAAGTCAAGTCAGTGATACCTTTTAGGAATGGAAAGGTTGTTGAAAAATAAATTACTGAACCTTGTGAGAGAGATGGTGAATCAATCCCCCAAGGTAAGGAAGGGGTTGATAATCCATCTAAGCAAAAGGAGACAAAACTTTCACCTTCATCCCCATTTCCTCAAGCATTAAACAATTCAAGAAAATTGAACCATAACACTAAAATTTTTGAAATTTTTAAACAAGTGAAGGTCAATATTCTTTTGTTAGATGCCATCAAACATGTTACCTCTTGTGCCAAATTTTTGAAGGACTTGTACACTGTTAAAAGGAAACTAAATGTGAAAAAGAAACCATTTTTGGCTGAACAGGTAAGCTCTATTATTCGGAATAATAATGTCTTGAAATATAAAGACCCTGATTGTCTTACAATTTCATGCATTATTGGAGAACATAAAATTGAACAAGCTTTACTTGATCTTGGTGCTAGTGTTAATTTGCTTGCATATTCAGTTTATCGGTAACTCAACCTGGGTGAGTTAAAACCAACTTCTGTAACTCTTCTATTTGTTAATAGATCAGTTAAAATTCTAAGAGGAATAGAAGATGTGTTAGTACAAGTTGATAAATTCATATATCCTGTGGATTTTATTATCTTGAAAACTAAAGCTATGGTTAATATTTGCAAGTCAATTCCTATTATTTTAGGTCGCCCATTTTTAGCAACATCTAATGCTTTGATAAATTGCAAAAATAGAGTGACGAAGCTAACATTTGGAAATATGACACTAGAGCTTAATGTTTTCAACATATGCAAGCAACCATATGAAGTCCACGATAAAAAGGAGGAAGTTGATGAGATTGAGGCCATTATAGATGATCATTTTCAAAAAAAGAGTTATTCGACCCATTAGAAATTTGTTTAATCATTTCATTTGACTCAAGTATGCAATTAAATGATGATATTTTTGAAATATGCTCTTTGCTTGATTTTACATAGGTATTGGAACATAAAGGATGGAAGTCAAGATTCGAAGAGCTAAAACCCATAAATGATAATACCCATGAAGAAGTACCCACATTGGAACTAAAACAATGACCTGTTGGGTTGAAGTACATATTTTTGGGAGAAGAACAAAGCCTTCCAGTGGTAATTTCCTCGACCCTTACCAGAGAACAAGAAGGTATATTCATAGAAGTATTTAAAAAGCATAAAAGTACAATTGGATGCAAATTAAAGGACATAAAAGATATTAATCCATTAATTTGTACACATAGAATACATTTAGAGGATAATACTAAAACATCACAACAACCTCAAAGAAGATTAAATCCACACATGAAAGAGGTAGTTAGAGCTAAAGTTCTCAAATTACTTGATGTTGGAATTATCTACCTTATCTCTGATAGCCAGTGGGTAAGCCCTACATAAGTTGTGCCTAAGAAATCTGGAATAACAGTGGTTGAAAATGAAAAAGGTGAATTAATACCTACGCGAGTCTCATCCAGTTGGCGTATGTGTATTGATTTTAGAAAATTAAATGCTGGTACAATGAAAGATCATTTCCCCTTACCATTTCATGATCAAATTCTAGAAAGGGTAGCAGAATATCCCTATTACTATTTTCTTAATGGTTATTCGGGCTATTATTGACACTTGTCGAATTTACCAAATTTAAATCAATTTATAACCGATTTACCAAAACTACTTGTAGCATAAGGTAACACCGGGTCGAGCCCGTAGATCACTCTAATTATGAAGTCATATTAAGAGGTTAATAAACAAGGGGGAAAAGTTTTGCAAGATTAAACAACAAAGAACAATTAAAATGAGTAAACAAGATTGAGAAAACAAAATCCAAGAGAATTAACAAATCTTGATTTTAATTCATCCTTGATCTTTATAAACCGTTCAACTATCAACCAAATCTTTGGTCTTAGATCACATCAAGACGCCTCTCAATGATCCATGGATCTTCTACTAGAAAGCTTCTAAAATTTAATTAATTAAGGTTAGACAAATTAAGCATCCATCCAAAACCCAAATTAACTTAAAAACCAAGATCCAACCAAGCTAAATATTTCATCAAACACCTTTGATGCATTATTTAGCCTCTAAATTCATCTCTTGGCACATGATAATTACGCAATTAACATATGCAAATCCCAATCAAATTAAGCATTAAATCGAATTTAAACAAGAGAAGAAGAGAAAGAGAAACTTGATTAATAGATGAACGTATAACAATTAAAACAAGATCTCAAGATTAATCATCAAGCTTGTCAATCTCTTGGATTGATTAAAGAAGTTTAGCTCTCCATAGCCATCACCATTGGATAACCTTCAAGAACCATACAAAAATGAAAATAACAAAGAGAGAGGAGGAGAGGAAGAGAAGAAGAGAATTCTCCAAAATGAAACACTAAAACTTTAATTATAACAACACTTCTACATAAAAGCTCTACATATTACAATGATCTGCATAGCCTCCCTTTTATAGAGGGTTAAAGATACAAAATGTCAAAGGAGGCTGAGTCATGGTGGTTGGTGGAGTAGTGGAAAATGTTGAATGATTTTTGGTGAGTAGAAAATTCTGGAGATTCTTTGTCTCCGAAATCATGCATCTCTGAAGTCATTGCATTCGTCATTTTTGAGCCAAGTGGTCTTCACAAAGATTGTAGGTCTAGATCTTAGCTTTCAAATGGCTTTGGTTTGAGTCTAATATCATTTCTATAGCTCCAGATATGTTCAAATTACTACACACCTTTGCTCAGGCTAAAGCTCCTCTGTTTCGACTTCCAAGCCCAATATCACCTCCAAGAAGTCTGAATCGGGAAGAGTGTTCAACATAAAAGTTGTAGATTTGAGTCTTAGCTATCAACCATCAAAATCTATTCTACAACTTTCACTACGAGCAAGTGTAATGAACAAGTACACGAAGGTCATTCTGCCGAGGAGCAACACTTTAGTTCTTGATTCAATGCCAATTTGAGCCATCCAAACGTATGATTAAGTCTTTGATGTCTTCATGAAGATTGTAGAGCTCTCTATTACCTTTAAAATGACATAAGATTCACCTTAAACATCCACCTACAGCCCAAGATATGACCCAAATACAAGATTAGTGTAAGATGTAAATCATGCTGAAAAATTCAATTAAATCCATTTTGAGTTCAAAACATACAAAACACAACCAAACTTAATTTATTAAGTGCATGGAGAGTGTAAATGACTAAAAATGAAGGCTTATTAATGCATCAAATATATGAACATCAATTATCAAATATTCATTGCATTAGAAGATCAAGAAAAGACCACTTTTACATGCCCCTTGGCACTTTTGCATTTAGAAGAATATCTTTTGGACTTTGTAAACCTCCAGTAATATTCCAAAGATGCATGCTAAGTATTTTTATTAACATGGTTGAGCATTATTTAGAGGTTTTCATGGATAACTTAACAGTTTTTGGAAATTCAATTAAAATTTGTCTTAATAATATGGAAAAAGTTCTTCAAATATGTGAAGAAAAAGGACTTGTGTTAAACTGGAAAAAATGTCATTACATGGTTACCTCAGGAATAGTGTTAGGTCATGTAATATCTTCTAAAGGAATTGAAGTTGATAAGGCCAAAGTTGAATTAATTGTCCATTTGCCTTCACCAAAAATAGTCAGGGAAGTTCATTCATTTTTAGGACATGTAGGATTTTATAGGAGATTCATTAAGGGCTTTAATGTCATATCTAGACCATTATGTAATCTTCTAATAAATTATGCACCACTTGATTGGACTCAAGAATATCAAAAATCTTTTTGAAAAATTAATTAATCATCTAACAACTGCTCTTATCATGCAAACCCCTTACTGGTATTTGCCTTTTGAGTTAATGTGTGATGCTAGTGATTTTGTTGTTGGCGCTATTTTAGCCAAAGAAAGGAAGGTAAGCCTCATGTAATTTATTACGCAAGTCAAACTTTAAATAGTGTACAAATGAATTACACCACTACTGAAAAAGAACTACTTATTGCAATTTTTGCATTGGAAAAATTTTGAACTTATTTAATTAGTTCTTTTATTATTGTTTTCACTGATCATGCTGCTGTTAGATATTTAATGTCTAAGCAGGACACCAAACTTAGGTTGATACAGTTGATTTTGTTACTTTAAGAATTAACATCACAATAAAAGATAAGAAAAGAGCTAAAAATCTTGTTGCAGATCATTTTTCCAGACTTACGACAGACTCACATTTTGATACCACGCCTACCATTACCAAGTGGGGTTTAGGCTTTTAGGCTTATCTTGCTTTGTATATACAAGAAACAGAGGTTTCTGGGAAATAAGTAAGTAACTTGTATTTTCAAAACCTAAAACCCGTATTGGTATTGCATAATCATAATATTAGGTCATTGTTTGAGCATAATCATACCTCATAACATAAATCATTGCATTGTTGACAATTGTGTGGGCAATTGTCTTGTTTGATTATTTGATATTATTGATTATCATATATTCTATTACATAGAGTATAAATGTGTGTTCAGTTGGTTTATTTGTTGTAAATGATTAACTGTTGGTCTTGGTATACTTATACTGAGAAATTGTGATTTCTCATCCCTTGTGTGTTCCATGTAAATCCAGGTGAAGACCCTCCAAAGAGAAAGGGCAAGAAAAAGAAGAAGCAGAAGGCTTAGTTTAGTTGCTCTATTTCTTTTTGAATCAGCTTATATTTATTTAATTTTTTAGCTTGTTTGTAAAAGTTTATGTATTACAGTGTGACTTTTTAGCCAATGATGTATATATATGACATTTTTCATCTTTGTGGCTCTCTATAATGACTATACAGGTTATTATGGATTTATGTTTTATGCATTTTAGAAAGTGACCTGCTTGATATACTTTATCCTGAAACATACTGCTTATTTTATGGTAATTTGTATTAGAATGTTACATTATGGTATCAGAGCAGCTCATCCTATTGAGCCGGGGTATAGACTAACTATGCTTAGGCATGTTTAGGAGTTCCTCTTTGTGTTGTGCATTTCTTTGTCTCTTGTGTGAGATGTTTGATTGAATTGTATGACCTGCCTTTGGTATGACTGTTTGAACTATTATTGCATAGTTATATGATATCTGGATTAGCTGCCTCAATATGTGTTGTTCTGTGTTTACAGGAAACTATGGTGTCACGAGGGCGACCTCGTGAGAGTAGGAACTATAGAAGTGAATGCCCTGTCATGGTTGGAGCCTTTATGGCAATGGTTGAGGTAATGAGGGACGAAACAACCGCTATTGCCAATGCTATGAGAGAGCAAACTGCCGTAACAACTGAAGCTGTCAGAGAGCAAGCAGCTGCGATAGCAAGGATGTTTGAGAGAATGAGTACAACTCAACATCAACTGCCTACACCACCACCACACCCTAGGGGCAACCGAACCAAGAGGTAGTTTGGAGGAATCAGACTTTTCAAGACCTCTTAGAGTTCAGGAAATCTAATCTGTCTTCCTTCAAGGGGGAGTACAACCCGGTCAAAGTTGAGGGTTGGCTCAAAGAGATGGAGAAAATTTTCATTGTCATAGCTTGCTCAAACGAGTAAAAGGTGTTTTTTGCTTTGTACATGCTAGAATATGAGGTAGAGGATTGGTGGGAGGACATCAAGAGAGCTTTTGAGGTGTCAAGGACTCTTGTTACATGGGAGATTTTTAAGAATTCATTTTTGAGAAAGTTCTTTCCACAAAATCTTCAGAATACAAAGGAGATGAAATTTCTTAAGTTAGAACAAAGGGATATGTTTGTTGGCCAATATATGGCCAAATTCAACAAATTGTCTAAGTCTTATCTTGCATCAGGCTTAACCCAAATGAGTCATAGAAGTGTGTTAAGTTTGAGGAAGGGTTGAGGGAAAACATTCAGAAAGCCATTCAACTTTCTGAGACTCGAGACTTTGTAACTTTGGTTAATAAATGTCAGATTGTAGGAGGACGTGTTGAGAAGCCTTCAGAGGAGTTTCAAAAGAGGAAGCGGGGTGACGATATGTTCAAGAAAGGAGCTTTTAAATTTAGCTTTTCTCAAGATAAGGGTAAGTAGATTCAGAAGGAGTTTGTGGGACCTAAGTGTTCTAAGTGTGGGAAACAGCATAGAGACCGGCCTTGCTCAGTGTGCTTTGTTTGTGTGCAACCTGGGCATTTTTCTAAGGAGTGTCTATTAAGGAAAAAAGCTGCACCTACCCAGAAACCACAAGCAAGAGGGAGAGTCTATACTCTAGGTGGTGAATAGGTGACTCAGTCTTCTAATCTTATCGAAGGTAAATGCATAATTCACTATCACCTTTTAGCTATGTTGTATAATTCGTGAGCATCCCATTCCTTTGTTTATAATGATTATGCGAGCATGTTGGATTTACCTGTGTCTAAACTTTCATATGACTTATTTGTATCTATTCCTGCTGGTAAACCAGTTACAATATCCAGAGTGTGTCATAATTGTTGTGTAAAGGTAGAAGATAGGATTTTCGTGTAAACCTTATATGTTTGCCTCTTGTGGATATTGATGTCATCCTTGACATGGATTGGTTATCCGCTAACCATGTAGTGTTGAATTGTTCAGATAAATCCCTGATTTTCTTATCAGATATACCTACCAGAGTCATTCCATCTGAGTTTCTGTATCTCAATGCTAATCAGGTTAATCTCTATTTGGAGGAGGGATCTCTAAGATATGTTCTCTTGTTTTCACTAAGTGCTGAGGTTGAGCAAAGCCTAGGTGTAGTTAAGAGATGATTTGTCTTATGCTATGCGGCCAATGAGGATCGTGGACAGAGGGGTCAAATAGCTTAGATGTAAGTGGATTCCTCTGGTGAAGGTGCTTTGGGATGGTGCTGGCTTTGAGAAGGTGACTTGGGAGTTAGAGTCCCACAAGCAGCAAGCTACCCGCAGTTGTTTATATGAGGTAAACAATTTTGGAGACAAAATTTTAAAAAAGTGAGGGAGAAATGTAACATTTTCTTCAACATATTAGACTTGTAAATAGTTACAGAGGTAACTTAATACTTGCTTAATATGCTTGTTTAATTTTGTGACAATCTGAGTTAGTTTAGGCACTTTGCTGTAACCCGGAAGGTGAAAAGTTACTTAAAATGACCCAAATATTAGCATAAATGGTTTAGCTAATGGAAATAAATGTGGATACTTTATTTCTAAGTCATAAATGTGTATTCTGTGATGTAGTTAAAATTTGAGAATAATCAAAATCAGTTTGGTATTTTAGGCATACTAGTTGTATGTTTTAATGCTGGATTGACTAGTCACAGAAATGAAAAAATATGATACTAGTTAAATGACTTTTTTAATGAATCTTAATATTTATTTTAAAGTTTTTGGAACTTGAAAAACTTGATTTAGTTAAATCTAAGTATTTTTAGCAAATCAGGAAGTATCAGTTTTGTATCAAATGGTGAAAATATAACCTTGGATGGTTATAGCCATTTTCTTTGACTTCTTGTTGGTTACTTGGTTCCTCATTTCTCACTTTTCTCTCTTCTCTTCATGGTTGAACACAAAAAACAACAACAAAGGTGGAGGTTTCAAGTGGTGAAAAAGGAAACAAGAAGCAAAAGAAGAAGGGGAAATCTAAGATCAAAGTGTGAGGCTCAAATCCCAAGCATCATAACAGTTTGAGGTAGGGGTTTTTGATTTCAAAATAGCTCTTTCTTCTCATTTTCATGTTTAGGCTTATTTGAGGTTTAATATGTCAAAATGAGATTTTGAGGTAATTTGAGTGATTTTGTTGTTGAATAAGTTTTAAGGGTTGTTTATGACTTATTCATGTTATGAGTTTGGATTAGAAACTTAGAACTCTCCATTTGCACCATTGAGGCTCAAAGTGAAGAATTGGGGGTTTAGACGAGTGATTAGATTCAAGAATCCATAATTGATGAAATGAGTTAGTGTTTTATGTTTCCTTCATGTTAGTGAAGTTATTAGGGACTTAAAATCACCTAGAAACTAATTTGGAGTGATTGAATTTCGTTTTAGGACTAATGGTATAGTGCAACAAATTTGAAGAATTCTGCAGATTTACTGCTGGGCATTCGGCGCTTAAGCTCTTAGCACGTAAAGTGCCTATCGCCTAGCAGAATAGGGCAAGCGTTTGTCCTGAGAGGGCTTAAGCTCCAGTGACGCACGTGCTCAAGCGCACATCGACCATAGAGCTACGCCCTGATACCAGCAGGGCGCTCAAGCACTTGGGCTTGGAATGCTTGAGCGCTGAGATAGAGCAGAGGCTATTTTTAGCATGTGTTGCTAATTAAATTCCCTTCTTAATGGGATCATTTGTGGAAGTCTTTCAGGGTGTAATGAGGCACTCTTGGAGATATTTCTTAGAGAAAATTATTAACTTATATATGTGAAAATTTGGGAATTCTTAGACATTCAAAGTGTGATAGAATGCCTATGTTAGTGTTTAGAACCTTGTTACCATCAAGTTGATTTTTTTTTCACTTGTAAAGTGATTATATGATGTTCTAGATACTATTTAGCTAGTAATGTGAATCTTACTACTTTGTTGGATAAGTGGGGCTAAGATTCCTATGTAGTAGTGTTTAAAATGTGGCTTGAATTTTTGGTTTTCAATCTTGGTGTTCGCTAATTTCCTATATATTATAACCTTAGATAATGTGCACTGTTACCAAGTGGCTTCCAGTACTCAAGAGGGGGGGTGAATTGAGTATAAATTTTTTTTTCACAAAACCTCTTTTCAATTAATACGAATATCAAAACCTTAATAAATAAATGCACATAGGGGATGAGAAGAAGGAAAGAAACAATAAAGAACAGCAGAAAAATAAATGTGCAGTAAAGTAAATTGCATAAAAAAAATGAGATTAGGGAAAAGAGAAGCAGACACAGTATTTATCCTGCTTCGACCACTAACCCACTTGTGGCCTACGTCTAGTCCTCGAAAGTCGAGATTTTTCACTAAGTACATAAGCTTCAATAGGTGCTTGCTACCGTTACAAAATAGAGCACTTTTCACACACAGGGACACTCTACCCTTGTGCTAAAGTCTCACTGCGCAGGATACCTCACCCTTATACAAACCTTGAGGGATACCTCACCCTCGATACTAGAATATCGAAAATAGAGATGAAGAGAAACTCTCACTCGAGTAAGTAATACAAATTGAAGTGCTAATGGAGCTCTCACAGAAATATCTCAAGGTTTTTAAACAAGAAAAGCGTAGAAAATAGTTTTCACAAATCAGAGTAATCAGAAAATAGTTCAGAATTATTGGCACTGAAAAACGTGACCCAGGCTTGCTATTTATAGGGGAAATCAGATTAAATAGCCATTGGGTATAATTAATAGCCATTAACACAGATTGAAAATCTTGTCTGTTTCCATTTACGTAAACAAAAGCTTCGTGTTTATTCGAATAGAGCACAGGCTTATTCGAATAACACTGTTTCTGAAAACTCATCTGAAATGGGTTATTCGAATAACTAACATGTTATTCGAATAACTCTGTTAAAACCAGAGTTGTGAAAACGAACGATTATTTGAATAAAGGCTTACCTATTCGAATAACGTATTTAAAAGAAGTTCAGATAGAATGGTTTTATTCGAATAACGTATGAGTTATTCGAATAACTCACTTAAAAGCATAGTTCTGAAAAACTTCATTTATTCGAATAAGGGAAGGATTATTCGAATAGCCACTTACAAAACAGTGTTCTGAAAAACCTTAGTTATTCGAATAACAGGGTAGTTATTCGAATAACACCTTTTAGAGATCAAACCACGTGAGGATGTTTATTCGAATAGGCAAAGCTCTATTCGAATAACTCAGTTCAAAAAGGGTTTTAAAAAGATGTTTTCAAAGACACTAAGTTTAGAACCAAGTTTTCACTTTTCTGTCAAAAAACAAAGAGATATTAATGTGGGCTCCGTACAATAGATCCTAAGTCCTAATGCTAATCAAATATAAATTTGGACTTAGTCTATTTATCATCTTCATTTATTCTTCCCGTTTGTTATCATCAAAACAAGTCTTCATAAGTATGCATCCAAACGCATTCTCCCCCTTTTTGATGATGACAAACTATCAAAGAGACTAGCAATGAGAAAAAGTGTTAGTGCATATAATTGGAATTCACAAAAGGTATAAAAGCTTACTCCCCCTCTTTAATTATAAGAGGTAATGTGTATCAGATATGTGCGCAGCTCCCCCTTTCAATTTGAATCCAATCCCATTTTAATTTTACCTGTCTTTTCTCAATTAAAGTCAAATGATCAAATATTTCTCCCCCTTTTGTCATGAGCAAAAAGGTGGGGTAAGTCTCATATATCAAAGTAAGAATGCATAAAACTCATATCAAGAGATCAACAGGAAATATTATTTATTCATTAATAAAAAAAGAGAGTCAAGTACAAAAGCCAGAGAATAAAATAAAGCCAAAAACAAACAGCCTAAGAACTAAAGATCCTAAAAGTAAGCATCCGGAGGTGGTGGTGAAGAAGCTGGTGTAGGAGCAGGTGAACCAGATCGAAGAGCCACAACCTCACGTTCAACGCCTTCTATTCTATCAAATAGAATAGAGAAGGTATGTTCCATGTAAGCTCGGTTATCTTGCAAGGTGGCCAAGATCTGTTCTAGAGTGACAGGAGTAGGAGCAGCAGCAGGTACGTCAGCAGGAGCAGCAGGGGCATCAGCAAGGTCGAGCTCGTCCTCAGCAACCTCATCTGGGTACACCCAGCCTTCATCGGTTTGCATCAACTTCATCTTCCGTAAGGTGTGAGCTCCAAAGACGTTGTGGTGCGTTAGAGCAATGGCTCGCTCAGTCTCCAAGACATGAGGATACTTGCTCAGCAAGGTAGTAACAAGAATGCCATAAGGCAAGTCAGATTTCTCCTTGCCCTTGGCCCTCATCATGTGCCTCATGATAAACACAGGCTAGTTGACCTGATGGCCATTCTTCAGGAACCACAGCATGAAAACATCTTTCTCACTGAGATAGGCGTAGTTACCACCGCGAGGAGCCAGGATGTGAGCATAGGCGTCATGCAGAAGCCTATCTTGGCTCTTCAGTATTCCACCCTTGAGACCCTTATCAGGCAGGGCTAAACTAGGCTTCAGCAGGTCTTCAACCGCCTGAAGTTTGTTGAAGTCTTCGAGAAACGAGGTGTCACCATCTTCAACAAGGGCGCCAGAGAACTGCAGCCCGAACAAAGTCGACCAGTCCAGTGGTGTGATCACGATGTTCTGATCACATACCTCAGAAAGAAGATTCTGGCCATCGAAAGCCAGATTGCAGAAGAACATCTTCACCAAAGCTGGATAGATGGTGGCTCGGTGAGAGCAGAGCTGAAGAACTCCCTGGTTTTGTAGCAAAGTCAAGAAGTCGAAGCCGCGATGCTGCTGGAAGAAAGAGAGATCCAAGTACTTGGGTTGAACCAAGTTTCACTCCCAGAAGTGCAAGATGAAGCTTGCACGATGCTATTCGTTGGAGGAGAGCCTTCGCAGATCAAGAGGGTTGGTGCCTAGAGCATTCTTCGTGCGAGGACGTTTGCTGGAGGAGGAGGCCATGGAAGAAGGTGAGAGAGAAAGAAAAGACACAGAGGGTGAAAGGTTTGAGAGGAAGGAGTGAAGAGCAGAGAAGATGGAGGGTGAAAGCGTTTTAGGCGCGCAGGGGGTTATTTAAAGAACCCCGTGTTTATTCGAATAAACTGAGGTTTATTCGAATAAACCTTGCATGAAAGCTGAACAGACATGCGCGCAGGAAGCTGAAAAGGTGTGGCTGCTAGGGTTTATTCGAATAAGAAGGGTTCTATTCGAATAAAACAACTGGGAAGGCCAAGCGTTTTGGCAAGCTGACATGGTTTATTCGAATAACTATGTGAGTTATTCGAATAGACTGAGGCCAATCAGTCCACACTGATAGAAACAGGTTCAAGTTATTCGAATAACCTGAGGTCTATTCGAATAGATAGAGACCAAGATCGAACCTGATAAAAGAAGGATTTGGTTATTCGAATAAAGAGGGACTTATTCGAAAGAGCAGAGGCGAAAGAAAGAAACACTGATAAACGAAGGCTTCTGGTTATTTGAATAGGGAAGGTGTTATTCGAATAAGCAGAGATGAAAAACATGTAGGTTTAAGCAAAGGAATTAGTTTATTCGAATAAACTGAGTTCTATTCGAATAAGGCTGATGTTTAACACACATTTTAACTAGTAGTGAAGGAGTTTATTCGAATAAAGCCTTGCTTATTCGAATAAAACTAACACAGAATCATATACATTTATGAAATTGAAGGCATATATCCATGATAATATTCAGAAAAAAAATAAGCAAATTAAATATTTGATTGATCAATTATGCCCAATTCTCCTCGAATATAAAAGAATGCTTCTTTTGCTAAGGGTTTAGTAAAGATATCTGCAAGTTGCTTAGATGTTTCAACAAACTCAAGAATGCAGTCCCCTTTTTGTACATGATCTCTAATAAAGTGATGTCTTATCTCTATATGCTTTGTTCTAGAATGCAAGTATGGATTCTTAGAGATATTTATTGCACTAGTGTTATCACATCTTATCGAGATGTGATCAAGCTGAAGACCGTAGTCTAAGAGCTGTTGCTTCATCCAAAGGATTTGAGTGCAGCAACTCCCGGTTGCAACATATTTAGCCTCAGCGGTAGACAAAGCCACACTATTTTGTTTCCTACTATGCCAAGAAACTAAAGAACTACCAAGCAAGTGGCATGTCCCACTAGTACTTTTTTCGTCCAATTTGCACCCAAAGAAAATCGAGTCGAATAGCCTATTAGGCTACAAGAGGCACCCTTAGGGTACCACAAGCCCATTTGTGAAGTGCCTACTAGGTATTTCATTATCCGTTTAACAGCACTTAAGTGAGATTTCTTAGGGTTTGCCTGATATCTAGCACACATGCATACACTAAACATAATATCTGGCCTACTAGAAGTAAGATAAAGGAGAGATCCAATCATACCTCTATATTTCATTATTTCTACTGATTTACCTCTTTCATCTTTGTCCAAGTAGCAAGACGTGCCCATTGGAGTTGCCATGTGTTTAGCGTTTTCCATTTCGAATCTCTTGAGCAATTCCTTGCAGTATTTTGTTTGACTTATGAAAGTCCCTTCGTTCGTTTGTTTGATTTGAAGTCCGAGGAAGAAATTCAATTATCCCATTATTGACATTTCAAATTCATTCTGCATTAACTTAGCAAATTCTTTGCAAAGGGATTCATTAGTAGCACCGAAGATAATATCATCCACATATACTTACACAAGAAGAATGTCATTGTTTTTATTTTTAATAAAAAGGGTAGTGTCGACTTTTCCTCTTGAAAAACCATTTTCCAAAAGAAACTTACTCAACCTTTCATACCAAGCTCTAGGAGCTTGCTTTAAACCATATAAAGCCTTTTTAAGTTTTAAAACATGGTTGGGCAGTTCATGATTTTCAAAACCTGGAGGTTGTTCAACGTATACCTCATCTTGAATAAAACCATTTAGAAAAGCACTCTTGACATCCATTTGACATAATTTGAAATCCATGATGCAAGCATAAGCAAGTAACATTCTTATAGCTTCTAATCTAGCTACAGGTGCATAGGTTTCTTCACAATCTATTCCTTTTTCTTGATTATATCTTTTAGCAACCAATCTAGCTTTGTTTCTAGTTATTAAACCATTTTCATCAAGTTTGTTTCTAAAAACCCATTTAGTTCCAATTATGGGGTGATTATTAGGTCTAGCAACTAATTCCTAAACTTGATTTCTTTCAAATTGATTTAATTCCTCATGCATAGCTAAGATCCAATGTTCATCATCAAAAGCTTCAATTAAATCCTTGGGTTCAATTTGAGAAATAAAAGCTAAGTGATTACAAGCATTTCTAAGGGAGTTACGAGTACTTACACCTTTAGATACATCACCGATAATTTGATTAAGGGAGTGATATTTTGAAGTTCGCCATTCTTTGGGAAGTTCCAAAGCTTGCGAATCCTCTTGTCTTTGTTCATCTTCTTTCTCCTTGATTTCCTTTTCTTTACTGTCCAAATGTGTTTCCGCCAAGATTTCTGCTATATCATCAACAACAAGATCCTTTCTCGATCCACTTGGGTCAGTTTCATCAAATGCAACATGTATAGATTCTTCAATAGTCATAGTTCTCTTATTATATATACGAAAAGCTTTACTATGATTTGAATAGCCAAGAAATATACCTTCATCAGACTTAGCATCAAACTTGCCTAAATTATCTTTTCCATTGTTTAAAATAAAACATTTGCAACCAAAAACATGAAAGTGTGAGACATTTGGCTTTCTTCCCTTATACAACTCATATGGCGTTTTCTTTAAAATAGGCCTTATGAGGGCCCGATTCATTACATAACAAAATTGTACTTAAGATCATTACGCCTAAAAGTATTTAGGAAGAGCAGCCTCATTAATCATAGTTCTCGCCATTTCTTCTAAAGAATGGTTTTTCCTTTCTACAACTCCGTTTTGTTGCGGAGTTCTAGGGGCAGAGAAATTATGATTGATGCCATGTTCATTACAGTAATTTTCAAAAACATTGTTTTCAAATTCGCCACGTGATCACTTCTTATAGAGGAGATTTGAAAACCTTTTTCATTTTGAATAACTTTGGCAAGTCTTTTGAAAGCTAGAAATGCATCATTTTTATTTGCAAGAAATAAAGTCCATGTAAACCTAGAAAAATTATCCACAATCACTAAAGCATAGTAATTCCCACCAAAGCTCATAGTTTTAGAAGGTCCAAACAGATCCATGTGCAAAAGTTGTAAAGGTCTAGTAGTTGAAACTATATTTTTTGCTTTAAAAGAGACCTTTATTTGTTTACCCTTTTGACATGCATCACATAATTTATCTTTTATAAAATTAAGCTTGGGTAGTCTAATTACTAGTTCTTTAGAGACCAACTTCTTTAAGTGATCCATGTGAATGTGTGCAATTCTCCTATGTCATAGCCATGAATCATCATTCTTACTTAAAAGGCATTTCGCATCATTTGAAGATATATCATCAAGACTAATCATATAGATGTTGTTTACTCTATGACCAATGAATTTAACATGCTTGTCATTTTTATCTTCAATTATGCAACAGTTTGAATCAAATATAACTTTATTTCCTTTATCACATAATTGGCTAATACTAAACAAGTTATGTTTCAAACCTTCAACAAGCAGCACATTTTCAATAGAGGAGTTAGGGTTCTTACTGACTTTGCCGATTCCAAGAATTTTACCCTTGTTGTTATCACCATACGTGACGTGTCCATGATTCTTGGGAATAAGCATGGTGAATTTTGAATCGTCCCCGGTCATGTGCTTGGAGCAGCCGCTATCAAGATACCAATTTGAACTCCTAGCTTTCAAGCACACCTATAACACAAGTTTAGTTTTTAACTTTTGGTACCCACACTTTCTTGGGTCCTTGTGTGTCAGTTTTGGGTATAATACCCTTGGGAACCCAAACCATTTTTGTTCTAACTTTTGTATTTATGTTTTTCCTTGCATTACATATTGAAGCACTATGTCCTTTTCTTCCACAGTAAAAACATTTAATAAAATGACTACTTGAAACACTAGAATGCACAAAGAAATTTTTATAGAGTTTTTGTTGATTTTTCGGGTTATAACCTATCCCGGCTTTTTGAAAAACCACTCTTTGTCTTCCTAATAAAATATTTAAGTTATCCCTTCCAAAGGTGAATTTAGAAAGAGTGTTCTTTAGGTCTTCGTTTTCTTTTTCAAGTATATGACATGAAGAACAAGATGAAGAAGTAGAAGCATGTGAAGAATGATTTGTGCATGCATCAATGATTCCTAAAGTTTCGTTTTCAATTTTCAATTCTTCTATTTCTTTATCTAAAGCAAGAATTTGATTTTCTAAAGAAGAAATTGTTTTCTTAGATGAAGAAATAATTTTTGTGAGTTTTAAAGATTCTTCATGTAGTTCCTCAAAAGCATCTTGTAACTCATCATAAGAGGGCAATAAAGTATTAGAACTTACCTCGTTTTCGCTTTCTTCTTCATCTCCTTTTGCCATGAGACATAGTTGAGCCTCTTCGCTATCTGAGCTGTCAGTTGAGTCTATGTCGTTTTCATCCCACGCTATGTAGGCTTTTCTTCTTTTTCTTTCTTTGAAGGGTTTCTTTTCAAACTTCTCCTTCTTCTTTTGATAAACAGGACATTCCATTTTCATGTGACCAGGTTTGCCACATTCATAGCAAGTTGGGGTCGATGAAGTTCCTTCACCTTTGAAGTGAGTCTTTTTCGGAGGGAAGGGAGGTCTTCTTTGTGTTCCATTTTTCCTGAGAAATTTACCAAACCTTTTAACTAACAAACTCAGATTTTCTTCACTTACCTCTATGTTCTCTGAACTTTCTTCATTTTCTTCATCATTATTGTCGAATGTTGATGAAGTGGCTTTGAGCGCTATCCCCTTTTTCTTTTTATCGTTCTCTTCGCTTTGGCTTAATCTGCTCAGCTCCAATTCGTGCTCATGAAGTTTTCCAAAGAGGGTAGCTAAAGTCATTGTGGACAAATCCCTTGATTCGGATATTGCTGTCACTTTGGGTTGCCAAATCCTGCTAAGACATCTCAAAACTTTGTTAATCAAATCTTCATTAGAAAAGCTTTTGCCTAAAGATGCAAGATGATTAACTATGTGGGTGAACCTCTTTTGCATTTCCTGAATGCTTTTTCCTTGGTTCATTCTGAATAATTCATATTCACGAGTTAGAGAATTTATTCTCGATCTCTTAACTTCAATAGTACCCTCATGGGTAACTTGCAAAGTATCTCACATTTCTTTAGCAGTTTTATAATTTGAAATTCTAAAAAACTCATCATATCCCAAAGCAGTAGTAATAATATTTTTGGCTTTTAAATTAAATTGAACTTTTCTTTTGTCTTCATCAGACCATTTATTTCGTGGTGTTTCGGTCCTTACACCATCGACCTCATGTGTGGGTATAAAAGCGCCGTTTTCGACAGCATCCCAAACATCTAGATCAATAGCTTCGATGAAGATTTTCATTCTTTCCTTCCAATATGTGTAACCATCCCCATTGAAAAAGGGTGGTCGGTTTATGGAAGATCCTTCTGAAAAACCATTTGAAGAAGCCATATACTCTTGAAGCTGCTAAGCTATTTATACAAGAGTCTAGCTCTGATACCACTTGTTACCAAGTGGCTTCCAGTACTCAAGAGGGGGGTGAATTGAATATAAAACTTTTTTTCACAAAACCTCTTTTCAATTAATACGAATATCAAAAGCTTAATAAATAAATGCACAGAGGGGATGAGAAGAAAGAAAGAAACAATAAAGAATAGCAGAAAAATAAATGTGCAGTAAATTAAATTGCATAAAAAAAATGAGATTAGGGAAAAGAGAAGCAGGCACAGTATTTATCCTGGTTCGACTACTAACCCACTTGTGGTCTACGTCCAGTCCTCGAAAGCCGAGATTTTTCACTAAGTACACAAGCTTCAATAGATGCTTGCTATCGTTACAAAATAGAGCACTTTTCACACACAAGGACACTCTACCCTTGTGCTAAAGTCTCAGCCTGCAGGGATACCTCACCCTTATACAAACCTTGAGGGATACCTCACCCTCGATACAGAATATCAGAAAATAGAGATGAAGAGAAACTCTCACTCAGAGTAAGTAATACAAATTGAAGTGCTAATGGAGCTCTCACAGAAATATCTCAAGGTTTTTAAACAAGAAGAGCGTAAAAAATAGTTTCCATAAATCAGAGTAATCAGAAAATAGTTCAGAATTATTGGCACTGAAAAACATGACCCAGGCTTGCTATTTATAGGGGAAATCAGATTAATTAGTCGTTGGGTATAATTAATAGCCATTAACACAGATTGAAAATCTTGTCTGTTTCCATTTACGTAAACAAAAACTTCGTGTTTATTCGAATAGAGCACAGGCTTATTCGAATAACATTGTTTCTGAAAACTCATCTGAAATGGGTTATTCAAATAACTAACCTGTTATTCGAATAACTCCGTTAAAACCAGAGTTGTGAAAACGAACGGTTATTCGAATAAAGGCTTATCTATTCGAATAACGTATTTAAAAGAAGTTCAGATAGAATGATTTTATTTGAATAACGTATGAGTTATTCGAATAACTCACTTAAAAGTATAGTTCTGAAAAACTTCATTTATTCGAATAAGGGAAGGATTATTCGAATAGCCACTTCCAAAACAGTGTTCTGAAAAACCTTAGTTATTCGAATAACAGGGTAGTTATTCAAATAACACCTTTTAGAGATCAAACCACGTGAGGATGTTTATTCGAATAGGCAAAGCTCTATTCGAATAACTCAGTTCAAGAAGGGTTTTAAAAAGATGTTTTCAAAGACACTAAGTTTAGAACCAAGTTTTCACTTTTCTGTCAAAAAACAAAGAGATATTAATGTGGGCTCCGTACAATAGATCCTAAGTCCTAATGCTAATCAAATATAAATTTGGACTTAGTCTATTTATCATCTTCATTTATTCTTCCCGTTTGTTATCATCAAAACAAGTCTTCAAAAGTATGCATCCAAACACATGCACAACCATATGACCTGAGAAAGAGGTGTTGGATATGAATTCTCCTTGCATTTATACTCGTATAGTCAGGGTTACTGATATGGGGGTGGAACTAATACTCTTACATGGGTGAGAGGAAAGTATTTACCTATTACTAAGTGGGGTTTAGGCTTATCCTACTTTGTATATACAAGAAACAGAGGTTTTTGGGAAATAAGTATGTAACTTGTGTTTTCAAAAACTAAAACCCGCATTGGTATTACATGATCATAATATTAGGTCATTGTTTGAGCATAATCATACCTTATAACTTAAAGCATTGCATTATTGACAATTGAATGGGCAGTTGTCTTGTTTGATTATTGATATTATTGATTATTGTATATTCTGTTACATAGAGTGTAAATGTGTGTTCAGTAGTTTATTTGTTGTAAATGATTAACTGCCGGTCTTGGTATACTTGTAGTAAGAAATTATGATTTCTCACCCCTTGTGTGTTCCATGTAAATCCAGGTAAAGACCCTCCAAAGAGAAAGGGCAAGAAAAAGAATAAGTAGAAGGCTAAATTTAGTTGCTCTATTTCTTTTTGAATCAGCTTGTATTTATTTACTTTGCTAGCTTGTTTGTTAAAGTTTATGTAGTACAGTGTGGCTTTTTAGCCAATGATATATATATATATATATATGACATTTTTCATCTTTGTGGCTTTCTGTAATGACTATACAGGTTATTATGGATTTATGATTTATGAATTTTAGAAAGTGACATGCTTGATATACTTTATCCTAAAATATACTGCTTATTTTACGATAATTTGTATTAGGGTGTTACAACCACCACCTCCTCAGGCATAACTGGACTCTTAAAATTCTCAAGGATATGCACCTTATGTCCCACCATATAGGAAAAACCTTGAAGGAACATCGTATGCATTCATGGAAAAGCAAGAGGCCATTAATAACCAAAACACTCATGCCCTAATTGACATAAAAGACACTCTTACTAAATTTGCTTTTGCACTCACCATTCACGAGAAAGGAAAATTTCTTTCTCAACCTCAATTGAATCCCAATGGTTAGTACAGTCTAAATGAAGGTAGTTCAGAAAGCTAACAAATAGACCAAGTCAAGTCAGTGATAACTCTTAGGAATAGAAATGTCATTGGAAAATAAATTACTGAACTTTGTGAGAGAGATGATGAATCAATCCCCCAAGGTAAGGAAGGGGTTGATAAGCCATCTGACCAAAAGGAGACCAAACTCTCACCTTCATCCCCATTTCCTCAAGCATTAAATAATTTAAGAAAATTGAACCATAACACTAAATTTTTTAAAATTTTTAAACAAGTAAAGGTCAATATTCTTTTGTTAGATGCTATCAAACAGGTTACCTCTTATGCCAAATTTTTGAAAAACTTGTGCACTGTTGCTAAAAGGAAACTAAATGTGAAAAAGAAAACCTTTTTGGCTGAACAGGTAAGCTCCATTATTCAGAATAATAATGCCTTGAAATATAAAGACCCCGATTGTCTTATAATTTCGTGCATTATTGGAGAACATAAAATTGAACAAGTTTTACTTGATCTTGGTGCTAGTGTTAATTTGCTTCTATATTCAGTTTATCGGCAACTCAACCTGGGTGAGTTAAAGCCAACTTCTGTAACTCTTCTATTTATCGATAGATCAATTAAAATTCTAAGAGGAATAGAAGATGTGTTGGTACAAGTTGATAAATTCATATATCTTATGGATTTTATTGTCTTGGAAACTAAACCTATGGTTAATATTTGCAAGCCAATTCTTATTATTTTAGGTCGCCCATTTTTAGCAACATCTAATGCTTTGATAAATTGCAAAAATGGAGTAATGAAGCTAACATTTGGAAATATGACACTAGAGCTTAATGTTTTCAACATGTGCAAGCAACCATATGAAGTCCACAATAAAAAGGAGGAAGTTGACGGGATTGAAGCCATTATAGATGATCATTTTCAAACAAAGAGTTCTTCCGACCCATTAGAAATTTGTTTAATCATTTCATTTGACTCAAGTATGCAATTAGATGATGATATTTCTGAAATATGCTCTTTGCTTGATGTTACACAGGAAATGGAACATAAAGGATGGAAGTCAAGATTCGAAGAGGTAAAACCCATAAATGATAATACCCATGAAGAAGTACCCACACTGGAACTAAAGCAATGACCTGTTGGGTTGAAGTACATATTTTTGGGAGAAGAACAAAGTCTTCCAGTGGTAATTTCCTCGACCCTTACCAGAGACCAAGAAGGTATATTCATAGAAGTACTTAAAAGACATAAAAGTACAATTGAATGGAAATTAAAGGACATAAAAGATATTAATCTATTAATTTGTACACATAGAATACATTTAGAGGATAATGCTAAAACATCACAACAATCTCAAAGAAGATTAAATCCACACATGAAAGAGGTAGTTAAAGCCGAAGTTCTCAAATTACTTGATGTTGGAATTATCTACCCTATCTCTGATAGCCAGTGGGTAAGCCCTACACAAGTTGTGCCTAAGAAATCTGGAATAACAGTGGTTGAAAATGAAAGAGGTGAATTAATACCCATACGAGTCTCATCCAGTTGGCGTATGTGTGTTGATTTTAGAAAATTAAATGTTGGTACTAGGAAAAATCATTTTCCCTTACCATTTCTTGATCAAATTTTGGAAAGGGTAGCAGAATATCTCTATTACTATTTTTTTGATGGTTATTCGGGCTATTATCAAATACTTATTGTATTAGAAGATCAAGAAAAGACCACTTTTACTTGCTCCTTGGCACTTTTGCATTTAGAAGAATGTCTTTTGGCCTTTGTAATGCTCTGACAATATTCCCAAGATGCATGCTAAGTATTTTTAATAGCATGGTTGAACATTATTTAGAGGTTTTCATGGATGACTTAACAGTTTTTAGAAATTTATTTAAAATTTGTCTTGATAATTTGGAAAAAGTTCTTCAAAGATGTGAAGAAAAAGGACTTGTGTTAAACTGAAAAAAATGTCATTACATGATTACCTCAGGAATAGTGTTAGGTCATGTGATATCTTCTAAAAGAATTGAAGTTGATAAGGCCAAAGTTGAATTAATTGTCCATTTGCCTTCACCAAAAATAGTCAGGGAAGTTCGTTCATTTTTAGGATATGTAGGATTTTATAGAAGATTCATTAAGGGCTTTAGTGTCATATTTAGACCATTATGTAATCTTCTAATAAAAAATGCACCATTTGATTGGACTCAAGAATATCAAAAATCTTTTAAAAAATTAATTGGTCATCTAACATCTGCTCTTATCATGCAAACCCCTTCCTGGTCTTTGACTTTTAAGTTGATGTATATTGCTAGTGATTTTGCTGTTAGCGTTGTTTTAGGCCAAAGAAAGAAATGTAAGCCTCATGTAATTTATTACGCAAGTCGAACTTTAAATAGTGCACAAATGAATTACACCACTATTGAAAAAGAACTACTTATTGTAATTTTTGCATTGGGAAAATTTCAAACTTATTTAATTAGTTCTTCTATTATTGTTTTCACTGATTATGCTGCTGTTAGATATTTAATGTCTAAGCTAGACACCAAACCTAGGTTGAGACGGTGGATTTTGTTGCTTCAAGAATTAACATCACAATAAAAGATAAGAAAGGAGCTGAAAATCTTATTGTAGATCATTTTTCCAAACTTACGACAGACTCACCTTTTGATACCATGCCTACCAATGATTCTTTTCCTGATGAATTTTTATTCACTGTCAATTTCATGCCTTGGTTTGTTAATATGGTCAATTTTATTGTAACAGGAAATATGTTGCCACAATGGACGTACCAAGATAGATGAAAGTTTTTGACTAAGATGAGAAATTTTTATTGGGATGACCTATATTTGTTCAAATATTGTCCTGATCAAATCATTCAGAGATGTGTATATTTTGGTTGTAGTTGATTATGTCTCAAAATGGATTGAGGCGATTCTATGTCGACACAATGATCATAAAACTGTTATTAAATTTTTAAAAAAAAATATTTTGAGTCGATTTAGAATCTCTCGAGCTATCATCAGTGATGGGGGAAACACATTTTTGCAATAAACCATTTGAATCCTTAATGAAGAAATATGGCATTATACACAAAATTGTCACTCCTTATCACTCTCAAACATGTGGACAAGTAGAATTAGCAAATAAGGAGATTAAACAAATTTTAGAGAAAATAGTTAACCCAAATAGTAAAGATTGGTCTTGAAGACTAAACAATGCACTTTGGGCTTACTGTACTGCTTTCAAAACATCTTTAGGCATGTCATCCTATTAGTTAGTCTATGGAAAACTTTGTCACTTACCTGTAGAACTTGAGCATAAAGCATTTTAGGCCATTAACACTTTCAACCTAAACTTTGATAATGCTTGCAAGTTACGCAAATTGCAATTATATGAACTTGAGGAATTGAGAAATGATGCATATGAAAACTCAAAATTTTATAAAATTAGAGCAAAAGCTTTTCATGATAAATCAATTTTGAGAAAATCTTTTGAAATTGGTTAAAAAGTTATATTTTATAATTCTCGTCTTCACATATTCCTTGAAAAATTAAGATCTAGGTGGACTGACCCTTTTGTTGTCAAACATGTGTATCATCATGGGGCCATAGACATTGAGAACCCTAGGAATGGTAATATGTTTAAGGTCAATGGACAAAGATTCAAACCATTTCTGGAAAACGAAGTTGTTGTGGTAGAATCCATTTCCCTTTCTAATCCTTGTTATGAGAAGAACTTATTTTAATTTTGTGGCCTTCTTTTTGTAGTTCTTTGTGACATCAGTTAAGTGGCAGATAACGGTACTCCATGGCTCTCAAGTCATTTTTTTTAGTTTTCCATAATAATGTGATTCACATTGACTCAAGAAACGGTTTTGATGATAACAAAGCAAAGAAAGGAAGACAAATGCATAAGATAAATCCCAAAGAGCATCAAGTCTAGAATATAGGCTTTAGATATTATGTAAAGGTAATTGAAGGTTTCACACTAAGCTCATAAAATGATTTCTTACTCAAATCAAATATGTTTTGCAAAACAAGGATTTATATCTGTTAAGATGGCTTTTATGCTTAAGCAAAATGTTCTTGAAAACTTCTTTGAAATCTATCTTGTGAAAAACCCTTCACAGGAGCTAAAAGACTAAAGCTCCTAACCAATTAGAGTAACCATCTAATCAGTTATTTAATTTCACATAAGCCAAATATTTAAGTTCCTAACCGATTAGGAAATGATCATAACCGGTTATTCTATTTCACAGAAGCCAAATGGTTAAGTTCCTAACCGATTAGG
This sequence comes from Ormosia semicastrata, assembly GCA_029884595.1. NCBI lineage: Eukaryota > Viridiplantae > Streptophyta > Magnoliopsida > Fabales > Fabaceae > Ormosia > Ormosia semicastrata. The sequence goes on from JAQQTO010000045.1 coordinate 6,060,127, forward strand.
AAATGATCTTAACCGGTTATTCTATTTCACAGAAGCCAAATAAATAAGTTCCTAACTGATTAGGAAATGCTCCTAACTAATTATTCTATTTGACAGAAGCCAAAATCTAAAGACTCTAACCGATTAGCAATCTCCTATAATCAGTTAGGAGATGTATTTGGAGTCAGTTCTTGACTCCTAACCGATTAGGAAAATGTCCTAACTGGTTATCTGGGAAACCAGAACTTATGCTCAATGGCTGTATTAAAGAGCATTTAATGCTTTCATCTGCCTCAACGGCTCTTAATTGCTTCTAGCTATAAATTTAAGGTGTTGGACATTTATGAAAGGTTAGAGAAATAACCAGAAAATCATTTTCTAAGCATTGAATACTTGTTTTAATATCCCATCAATCATACTCTATTTTTGAGCTTGAAATGTGTGAATCTTTAAATACTCATAAGCTTCAATTTGTATTATTCACTCTGTAGAAAGAGTTTTAATTCTTCTCTATCCTGTTCAATCTGTATAGAAGGTCTCAAAGAATTGTAAAAAGGGTGAGGCATTCCTTATTTGAAAAAGCTCAAGCTATAAAGAGTGACGTGTCCCAAGGTGGTGTTGAGTGCTCCAATTTGTAAAGGTTACAAGCACCTAATTCAAGTTAGGAATTTAATGGAAAATCTGGAGCGATTGCTTGAGAACTGGACGTAAGCCATAAGTGGATTGGTGACTAAACCAAGATAAAGCTTGCTATTTGTTTTCTCTAAACTCTACTGTTCACTTTGAGCACTATTTTATTGCTTTATCTGAATTCAATCTCTCTTGATTAATTCATTTAAGAATGAAAAGTTTATATTTCCTCTATCCATTCATCTCTAACAAACAATAACTTCAACGAAAATAAGAATTCAATTATTTTGTGAAAAATTTGTGAATTTATTTTGTATACTTAATTCACCCCCTTCTTGAGTATTGAGTCCACTTGGTAACAAGTGGTATCAGAGCTAAACTCTTGTATAAACAGCTTGGCAGCTTCAAGAGAAGTGATGGCTTCAAATAGTTTTTCTAACGAAGGTTCTTCTATCAATCGACCTCCCTATTTCAATGGTGATGGTTATGCCTATTGGAAAGAAAGAATAAAAAATTTTATTGAAACTATTGATATTGATGTGTGGGATGCCGTTGAAAATGACACCTTTGTTCCCACACGTATAGTTGATGGTGTAAGAACTAACACACCTAGAAGTGAATGGACGAATGAAGACAAAAAGAAGGTTCAATACAACTTGAGAGCCAAGAACATCATTATCACATCCTTGGAGTATGATGAATTCTTTAGAGTGTCAAATTGTAAGACCGCCCAAGAAATGTGGGATACCCTACAAGTAACTCATGAGGGCACTAGTGAGGTAAAAAGATCTAGAATAAACACTCTCACTCATGAATATGAATTATTTACAATGAATCAAGGAGAAAGTATTCAAGAAATGCAAAAAAGATTTACACATATTATAAATCATCTTGATTCATTGGGAAAAACTTTTCCTAATGAGGATCTTATTAGCAAAGTCTTGAGGTGTTTGAGTTGGAATTGGCAACCTAAGGTGACGGTTATTACGGAATCAAGAAACTTATCAACAATGACCTTGGTTACCTTATTTGAGAAGCTCCAAGAGCATGAATTGGACCTAAATAGGCTCAATCAAAGTGAGGAACATGACAAGAAGAAGAAGGGGATTGCATTCAAGGTCACCTCATCTATAATAGCAGATAATGATAAAGATGATGGAGATAACATAGAAAATCTAAAGCTAAATGAAAAGAATCTTAATCTTCTTGTGAGGAAATTTAGAAAATTCTTAAAGAAGAAAGGATTTCAAACAAGAGCACCTTTTCCTCTAAAGAAGTCATATCACAAAAGGGAAGAAACCTCATCTTCTCCAACATGTTATGAATGCAAAAAATCGAGACACATGAAGATGGAATGTCCCATGTACCTCAAGAAGGTGGAGAAGTTTGAGAAGAGACCTTCCAAAGAAAAGAAAGGAAGAAGAGCATATATTGCATGAGAAGATAATGACATGGACTCCTCCGATAGCTCAAAAAATGAAAAGCTCATCTATGTCTCATGGCTAAAGGAGAAGAAGAAGAAAGTGACACCGAGGTAACTTCTTCTAACGTAGAACTCTTACCTTTCTATAGTGAATTGCAAGATGCTTTTCAAGAATTGCATAATAAATCCTTAAGGCTCACAAAAATGGTTTTATCATCAAATAAAATAATTTCCTTATTGGTAAATAAAGTCTCTATGTTGAACAAGGAAATTAATAAGCTTAAAATTTAAAATGAGAACTTAGGACTTATTGATTCTAACTCATTTTGCATGACTTGCTCTTCACTTGATAATGCAGCTATTCAATTATCTTGCTCATCATATAAATTATTTGAAAAGGAGGTTGAGGATTTGAAAAATACTCTTGCAAAATTTACCATTGGAAGAGACAATTTAAATGTGCTATTGGGGAAGCAAAAATGTATTTTTCAAAAAGCCGGTTTAGGATATAACCCAAATAACTATCAAAAGTCTTATAAGAATTTCTTTATTTCCTCAAGTACATCAAGTAGTCCCTTTATTAAATACTTTTATTGTGGTAAGAAATGACATAGTGTATCAACATGTAATGTAAGAAAGAATATCAACAATAAGGTTGGAACTAAGGGGATTTGGGTTCCTAAGGGCACCTTGCCCAATGCTAACACACAAGGACCCAAGAGACTTTAGGTATCAAAGGTTAAAATTTGAATGTGTGTTGTAGGTGTGCTTGAAGACCAAAAGCTCAAGTTGGTATCTTGATAGCGTTTGCTCCAAGCACATGACGGGTGATGGATCCAAGTTCTCCTTCCTTGCACCAAAGAAGCATGGACATGTCACATATGGGGACAACAACAAAGGAAGGATCCTTGGAGTTGGAAAATTTGGTAAGGATCCCTCTACTTCAATTGAAAATGTATTGTATGTAGAAGGACTCAAACATAACTTGCTTAACATAAGTCAATTATGTGATAAAGGAAATACAATTATCTTTGATTCAAATTGTTGCATAATTGAAGGCAAAAATGATAAACAAGTTAAGCTTGTTAGTTATAGAGTTAATAACATATATATGATTAATCTTGATGATATTACCTCTCAAAATGCAAAATGCCTTATTAGTAAAGAGAGTGATTCATGGTTATGGCATAGTAGAATTGCCCACATTCATATGGATCACCTAAACAAACTTGTTTCTAAAGATTTAATGATTGGTCTTCCAAAGCTCAAATTTGAGAAAAACAAACTTTGTGATGCATGTCAAAAGGGTAAATAAGTAAAGGTGTCTTTTAAAGCTAAAAATGTTGTTTCCACTACTAGACCTTTACAACTTTTGCATATAGATCTTTTTGGACCATCAAGAACTATGAGCTTTAGGGGTAATTACTATACTCTTGTAATTGTGGATGATTATTCTAGATATATATAGACACTATTTCTTGCTCATAAGAATGATGTCTTTCATGCATTTAGAAAACATGCAAATGTTGCAAAGGTTGTAGCATTGCATCCATAAGAAGTGATCATGGTGGGGAATTTAAAAACCAAGATTTTGAAATGTTTTGCAATGAAAATGGAATTAAGCATAATTTTTCTGCTCCTAGAACTCTACAACAAAATGGAGTGGTTGAAAAGAAAAATAGGTCTTTAGAAGAGTTAGCAAGAACTATGCTCAATGAAACAAACCTTCCAAAGTATTTTTGGACAGATACGGTAAGTACCACTTGTTATGTTATAAATAGGGTCTTGATAAGGCCAATTTTAAAGAAAACCCCCTATAAACTATACAAAGAAAGGAAACCAAACATTTCTCACTTTTATGTCTTTAGTTGCAAATGCTTTGTTTTAAACAATAGAAAAGATAACCTAGGCAAGTTTGATGCTAAATCCGATGAGGAATATTTCTTGGTTACTTGCTTAGTAGAAAATCATTTAGAATCTATAATAAGAGAACAATGACAATTGAAGAATCAATTCACGTTGCATTTGATGAAACTAATCCAAATGATCTGAGAAAGGATTTAGCTGATGATGTTGTAGAAATTTTATCAAAAACTCACTTGGAGAATCAAGAGAAGGAAGCTAAGAAGCGAGAAGAAAGCTCATTTGATCCCCCAAGGGAAGAGGATTCACCAATCATGGACCTTCCCAAGGAATGGAGGACATCAAGATATCATCCTCTCGACAAAGTGATAGGTGATGTATCAAAAGGGATAATTATTCGAAACTCACTTAGAGATGCATGTAACCATATGTCTTTTATTTCTCAAGTTGAACCTAAAGACATAAATAAGACTATTAATGATGAACATTGGATCTTGGCCATGCAAGAAGACCTAAACCAACTTGAAAGAAATCAAGTTTGGGAATTAGTTCTAAGGCCAATGATTATCCTATAATTGGCACCAAATGGGTCTTTAGGAACAAACTTGATGAAACAGGCTTAATAATAAGAAACAAAGCTAGGCTTGTTGGTAAGGGTTATAATCAAGAAGATGGAATAGAATATGAGGAAACATATGCTCCCGTAGCTAGATTAGAAGCCATTAGAATGCTACTTGCATATGCATGTATCATGGATTTTAAGCTTTTTCAAATGGATGTCAAAAGTGCCTTTTTAAATGGTTTCATACAAGAAGAAGTGTATGTGGAACAATTTCCTGATTTTGAAAACTTTGAACTGCCCAACCATGTCTTTAAATTGAAAAAGACCTGTATGGCTTAAAACAAACCCCTAGAGTTTGGTATGTAAGGTTGAGCAAGTTTTTTTTTTAAAAAAAAAGGCTTTTCTAGAGCGAAGGTTGACACTACTCTCTTCATCAAGCATAAAAAGCATGACATTCTTCTTGTACAAATTTATATTGATGATATAATATTTGGTGCTACTAATAAATCTCTTTGTAAGGAATTTGCTAATATTATGCAAAGTGAGTTTGAGATGTCTATGATGGGTGAGCTCAACTTCTTCCTTGGTCTCCAAATCAAGCAAACAAAGGATGCGATCTTCATAAGTCAATCCAAGTATTGCAAGGAGTTGCTCAAAAAATTTGGAATGGATAACACCAAGCATATAGCTACACCAATGAGAACTTCTTGTTATTTAGATAAGGATGAAGAAGGTAAATCTGTAGAAATCACAAAATATAGAGGTATGATTGGCTCACTCCTTTATCTTACAGCTACTAGGCTGGATATTATGTTTAGTGTATGCATGTGTGCTAGATTTCAAGCAAATCCTAAAGAATCACACCTAAATGCTATAAAAAGAATTATGAAATATCTAATAGGCACTTCACAAATGGGATTGTGGTACCCTAAAGGTGCCTCATGTAGTCTAATTAGCTATTCCAATTCTGATTTTGCTAGATGCAAAATGGATAAGAAGAGCACTAGTGGAACATGCCACTTGCTTGAAAGCTCACTAGTTTCTTGGCATAGTAAGAAACAAAATAGTATGACATTGTCTACAGGTGAAGCTGAATATGCTACAGCTTAGAGTTATTGTGCTCAAATCCTTTGGAAGAAACAACAACTTCTAGACTACGGTATAGAACTTGATCATATTCCAATAAGGTGTGACAACACTAATGCAATCAATTGGTCTAAAAATCCCATTTTGTACTCAAGAACAAAACACATAGAGATAAGACACCATTTCATAAGGGATCATGTTCAAAAAGGGGATTGCATGTTTGACTTTGTTGAAACCACTAAAAAACTACCTGACATCTTCACTAACTATTAAACAAAGAAACATTCTTTTATATAAGAAGTGAACTTAGCATATTAGACCAATCATGCATCTAAACTCTTGCTTCACATTTCTCTTTGTATAATGAACAATCCTTCTACGTAATATGTCATAATTGAGTTCTTTGCATGTCTCTCTTGCATCTTATCTTGAATCCAATACTAACTTGAGCATCAGAGTGTCCTCCAAATTTGTTTTGCAGGTACTTAATCCATGCTTAAGTCCCCTAATCTCATTAATCAAGTTCCTGACAAAGAAAGGTATTTTCTAAAGAAGAAGAATTTTGTATTTAAGATGTTCTTGAAGTGATTAGTATTGATGGAAAGGAAACCAAGGTTGGATGGAACAAACTGATTTTTAAGGACTGATTTCTTGAAGATTTTCTAATCCTGAAAGTGCAATAATCAGTTAGAAGAAGAAAACAATATGTTATTTAGGTTTTTGAAACTATTTTGTCAAGGAAAAGGGCCCTATGCCAAACAATATAATCGGTTAGAAGGCTCCACTAATCAGTTATGGGAGTTTTTAGGATTTCCTGGAAGCATTTGAAAACAAATGCTAACCAATTAGAGGTATTCTCTAACCGGTTAGAGACAACCTAGTAACCGGTTACCCAATCCTTTTTAACTGGTTATTGGTCATTAAAAAGGGCTCCCAGTCATGACCTCCTTCATGTACCAAGCCCCCTCTCCTCCATTGTCATCTTATTCCTCAAGCACCCACTCAGTCTAACACTTCTCCCACTCCAAATCCAACCAAAATCCACCACTAAAACTCAGTTTTCATCACTTTCCACTAATTAAAACTTCCTTTCTCTTCCAAATTTTTCACCTTCCCGCTCACTTTCTCTCTCCTATCCTTTATAAAAAAAATTAAAAATAAAAAAATTCCTAGCCTTTTTCTCTATTTTCTAGAACCACAGCACTGTGACGATGACGAAGGTGCTTGATCTGGGTGAGTCAATGGATCTTGCGCTTGATCTGGGTGGATCGACAATGAAGGGGTTGCAGATCTCATCAACCCACTGCCATGAACTTAGCAGAACCACCACAATCCTGCACCTGTGCAACCACCACGCCACCGTGACGACAACAAGAGGGCTGGTAACAGCTATGGGTGGTTCTGGCTCATATGGTTGTCAGAATTTGTGGCAGTTGGGTGGAGGCTTGGTGGCTTCAGGTGTTGGTTATTGAGTCAGATTTGGGCTATTTGGGTGAAGGTTTGGTGAACTGCGATGGGGGAGGCGAGCTTATGGTGCGATGGCCAGGCGAGGTTGCGACTAAGCGTGGTTGGGGTTTGGTTTTGCGGTGGCACGTGGTAGTTGTGGGTGACCATTATCGCGATGATTCGGGTCTAGTGTGGAGGGTATGGTGAGGTAGGTGACTGTTCAAGAAGTTGATGGCTTGGTTGTTTACAAGGGATGAAGAGGATTCATGGTGGCACCTAGCGATGCTTCATGGCCATCTTCTCCAATGGCTCTCCGACATAATGGCGACGAGGGTCTACCTCACTTTTGCCATTTGGGTGGTGCCAATGGTGGCTGTTACGGAATCCGAGACGTGTACAAAGGAGATAGAGGGTAGGGTTAGAATGAAAATCTTATCAGGTCTTATCCTATGGCGGAGGAGAAGATAATTTTATTAAGTTATAACTAGATAAAAAAGGCTAACCTGATATGGCTATACAATCATGTGAATGCATCAAACATATGATATAACTTGATAGTATAAGTTTATACTATTAGGTCTTTCTTATACAGTGCACCAAATGCAGCCTAAGGTTGCATACATGTAGGCTACTTGAATACCAAGTTAACAACTTATTAGTTAAAATTAGGACCTAACTGACACTAATTGGCCTAAAGTGAAATTCTACATGAATTCTAAGGATTTCTAAAACATAATTAGGAGCTAAAAGCATAGGATTGAGGATTAAAAATTTTCCTAGGAGCATTAAGCTCACTAAACTGCCTAGCACCACTCCCTAAGTTAGGAACTAAGTTCCTTCCTTCCTTATTTCATCTTAACCGGTGCTTACCCCCCACAAACACATACACCACTCCGTTTTCTCTTCTTTTTCTTAGCCAAGCACCATAGGCAGCCTTGGGAGTGAATTTTCAAGCTCATGCATGAGCACCTAAACTACCTCGTCCTAACACACACCAGGAAACAAAAGTGATCCTCATCACTTCCTCTTCAACTTGCACTAATTGGATTTCTTGTTGGAGCACTTTTGTCATTCTCTTCACCCCTAAAGTTATGAGCTTAGGCGACCAAGTAAAGTCCCTTCACTCTTTGCTTCTTCCTTTTTCATTATTGGTTGATGAATGATCATGCATATGATATTTTTGTTGAATTTTGATGAAGGATTGCATGGGGCTGCTTTCAAGTTTGGAGGGTAAGGGGTAGAACTTAGAATTGATCTTCATTTTTCTCTTGATTCTTGACTCCTTGTACTTGGTTGAGCTTGAAGGAGTGTTTACATGCATGAATTCAATTTGTTTCCTTGCCTTGGCTGAATCCCATGGTGGTGAGTTCATGGTAATTTTTCACCTAAATTATGTTTGAGTTGTGCTCTTGGATTGTTTTATGTCTAATCCTACCTAGATGAATTGATTTGAATGTTAATTAAGTGAAATATTGAAGTTGATCCTTGTAGGAGCCTCGGGTTCATGGTAGGAATTGCTCCAAGCATGACTTGAGTTGAAAATGTGTTGATTGATGCTTAATCTTACCTATTTTAAATCAATTAGAGTGTTAGTTAATTAGTTGAAATATTTATATCTACAATCAGTTTAGTTATACAATAATTACTAAGCACCTGATATGATAAGAGCTTATCAGCTCTTTTATACTGTTAGGCTATATCCTACTACCTTATACTATCATGCATTATCCTATTATGTTCACCAAACAGAACCTTATTATTTTGAGTCTAATTAAGTTTAAACCCACTCATTTTCAAAGTTGACATCAAGCCAATGAGATTTAAGCTTAGTCTCTAGGCATCCCTTGCATGAAAATCTATTGGCCCTAAGGTAATAATTACCTAGCTTTATTCTAATTTAAATAAGATCTTAATCCCATATTATTATCCTAATTTATTCTCATGCATTTTATTGAGTCCTAATGGAATTATAAGGTCACTATTATCATCTAAATTTATTCCTCAATTTATAAAGTTATTTTCATAATTTTGTCCTATTTATTCTAATTTCTACACTACTTTTGAGTTGAAAAATTATTAAAATTCACTAAAATTACTAAATTTATTTATTTAAGTTCCAAAAAATCACCATAATTTTATTTGTTCATTTATAGCCAAATTATGAATTTATAACCATTATCCTTACTCATCTAAATTTTCTAAATTTATTTGTTTTAATATTCTAATCTCAACTTGCATGCTAAGTTATTTTCTACCGTATGTAAAATACAATCATCCACATAAATATGTAAATAAATCAAATAATTAATTATTTATTAATATAACTATTTACCTAAGTAAATTATAAGGGGGATGTTACACATGGGAATCTAATTATAGCTGGAGCAATCATCCACGAATGACAGAAAATGGAAACCAGATGAATTATCCACTAGCTTATCAATGTTAAGAAGTAGGTAAGGGTCTTTTGGACATGCTTGTTTAATTATATATAATTGACGCACATGCACCACTTCCTATTTCCTTTTTTAACCAAGACCACATTGGACAGCCAAGTAGTATAAAAGGGACCTCTCTGATAAAGCTTGCATCCAGGAGCTCCTTCACTTGCTTTTTGATTATCTCCTGCCTCCCAATATTTTATTTTTCTTTCTCTTTGTGAGACCGGTTTGGCATCCAGTTTGATGGAAAGCCAGTGGAAAATGAAGTTAGGGTCCAACCTCGACATGTCAACAAAGATCTAAACAAAAAGGTCCTTTTTTTTTCAAGGAATACGATCAACTGGGCTCTCTCCTCCAGGTTCAACTGTCCTCCAATCTTGGTGAGTTAGTCTGGTCTGGTACCAAGTTAGAGGGGTACGAGCTCTTCTTTAAGTTGGGGATGTGTATCTCGAATCTCCTCACGCGCATCTAGTTCGATCAAGAGGACGTTGGGGAAGTCCGTAGTGACCGAAATGGGTTTACATTATTCTGCTTTCTTGGGAACCTTTCCTATTTTCAGACTCTCATTGTAGCATCTTCACGTTGTTACCTAGTCTCCCTTGATCGTGACAATTCTGTTGTCTTTGTTTAGAAATTTCATGGCCAAAGGAGTGGTTGAGATTATAGCATCGAAGGCGTTGAGCAAAGGGCAGCTCTGTATGATATTATAAGCAGAGGGATAATCAACTACCAAGAATTTGACCTTGATCTTTTTTGTAGAGAGGTTTTTTTAACTAAAATCATATCGGTTTCAACATAACTAGCTAAGGTGATTTTGAATCTGGTGAAGCCGATCAATTCACTGGTGTACGAGATTAGGTCTTTGCTGGGGAGCCCAAGTTTTTTCTATAAGTCCATACACATTATGTCCGCCGAACTTCCTTGGTCAACAAATATGCATCAAACCATAACATTAGTGATAACCCTACAAATCACCAATAGGTCGTCTTGCTCCAGCATAAGATTTCTGTAATCCTCACCAAAAAAGGAAATTGAAGGGGCTTTATATGTCCCAGATCCTATTTTGGAGATCGGATGGGAGGCCATGCTCAAAAATAATGCAGAGGGCTTTGTTCCTGGCATTGCTTGATTATCTGTCGCCCGCGAATACACACGATATTGTGCTTATTGTCTGAGTGACTTTGATGTGGTGGCGGTCATCATTTTGGGGGGGGACAGATCCCGGGATGTTCTACGATCCCAGTTTTGTCTGTTGTCTAGGGGCGAATCTCCTCTTTGGCGTTCACTCCTAGCCAGAGACCTCATTCTTTGGTAGGGGAATGCCTTCTCCTCAAGCTATAACTTCTCTTTTTGAAATTCCAGGATTCATATTGATTCTCGTTCCGAGATTAGTGGATATAACATCCCAAATGACCATCTTGGACAAAGGACTCAATCATATCTCGAAGGCAATCGTAATCCTCTGTGTTATATCTATAGCCATTGTGGAACTCACAATGCTTGGACTTATCTTTTTGAGCATGCTTTTTAAGTGGGGGAGGTTTAGGAACATCTAGGAATTTGGTGTTCATTACCTCCTGAAAGATGATCTTGAGGAGAATTGAGAGGTGTATAATCTGGATACCTCCCTTTTGGTGGTGGCTTCAAGTTCTATGGTTGTGGTAAGGCCTAGGCCGACCTCGTCCATGTATCCTCACTTTTTTCCAGGTTTTTCCTTGCCTTGATAACGTATTCCACGTTAATATACTTCTGGGCCCTTTCTTTAAATTCATCCATTATGAAGGTTATCTTTTTGTAAAGGAGTGGAAGAGTGGGCCTTGGCGGAGCCCATCCGTGATGTAGTGTAGGGTTGGCCTTTGGTCCCAATCCTTAATATTGAAGAACTCCTTGTTAAATCTTGCTATGTAATCTTGAAGGGATTCATCTTTCCCTTGCTTGACGTGGGCAAGGCATGAATTGGATTTCAGCTGCACTTTGCTTGTAGTTAAGTACAACAGAAATCTCGAGGATAAGCCATCCTAATCTACCACAGACCTTAAGGGGAGGGTAGTGAACCATCTAAAGGAGGCCTTTTTAAGAGAAAGGGGGAAGATCATTACCTCCAGCAAACATAATAGATGAAACGTAGGAGTCCAAGTGTTCTTAGGGGTCCGTCATACTATTGCACACCTCAATGTTCGTTGGGTACTTGAATTGCCTAGGGATCTTGAAAGCTAATAATTGATCAGAGAATGGTTGTACTTGTTGGGAGAGGGTGCCCTACCTCCAAGGTTCCATTGTCCTTGAATTTTCAGCATCACGATTCCTAACACGCACTGGTTCCCTGCGCTGATCATATTCCCTTTGCTGAATTCAGTTCTCATCCTCACTTTCTAGGTGGAGTAATTTCTCCAGCTCTGGCAGGTATCTACCTTGCTCACACAATTGTTCATCCTAATAGTGGATCAAATTTGCAATCTTAAAATGTGAAAGATTGCGGTGGATGGACTCCGCTTACTGGGAAAGGTTTTCGTCCTCATCTCTAGGCTTTGGCATTGTAGCGTCGAGACCCATGGTTTTGTGCTCCTTGGTAGGGCCTCACACGAACCGAGCTAATGTTGGACCAGAATCCGTGATAGAGGAGGAGAGGGTTCTCATTGGAGAAAAAGGCTTCCTCTGTATCCCACCTGGATTTTGGGTGGCCAACAGGTTGGTCATGATCAACTGACGCATGATGAACCTACAAAAATTCATATTTTTACGATTCAAAGTCTTGAGTTTTTATTCTCTTTTAATCTTTTTGATTAAGTTTGTACTTAATTTTATTTCATTTTTAGTTATTATAGATTATGTTTTAATTACGTATTTTTATGTGTTTTTGACAGGTAATTATGCATGGAAGAAAACTGGATGATTGTACGAGACAGAGCTGAATTTGCATTCTGGTAGTCCAGCGCTCAGATGCTGGAAAGCCAGCGCTTAGGCATTAGCAAGGCAGAGGATGAATTTTATTTTTGGTCATTCAGCACCTAAGCGCTGAAGACTCAGCACCTAGGAGCTGAAGACTCAGCGCCTGAGCACGCGTTATGTATCATAATTTTTGGAAAGAACACAGTGCCTAGGCGCTGGACACAAAGCGCCTGAGCGCTGGACGCGTAACCTGCCACGTTATTTTCACTATAAATATATAAGTTATGTCAATTTCAACACACACTTGGACAAAACGCAGCAGTTGTCAAGAGGCGCAAACCCTAATGTGATATGGATGCAATTAGGCTTGAAGATTAAGAATTTTCTTCAACCTTCCCACCTTTCTACAATGGAGTTTGTCATATTCTTTCCTTTGTGTTCTTCTTTTTCCATGTATAACTAAACTTTTTTTCATTAGAGTGATGATGGTTCTTATTCTTGGATAATGTAAATTCTTTTATGGATTTAATCAATGTTTTTATTTCATGATTTATGTGTTTATCTCTTTTCTTAATGTTTTTCTAAATCTGGCCAATTTGGGAATAATTTCTGGGTTTATGTATGATTTGGGAACATATGTATGAACCTAAAACTTATGATAAACACCATAATTTCTACAATTACTAGGAATAAACATTGTGGGTTATGTGGTCTTTCTTTTAATTCCCTCGTTCTTGATAATGCCTTTCTATTTGGGATTAGACTAAGATATTAGTTAATTCTAAACAGTATAAGAGGATTAATATATCAAGGGATTAGATATTGATTAATTTTGAGAATTGACCATGAATCATTAGAATAGGACTTGATTAAATCAATATTTGACTTTGCATTTAAAGAGTTCAAGTGAAATCTGACCCCTAACATTTTCATATTATAGTTTTCCAACTTAACCCAATTAATTAAATTTGGCTTTTTTATTTTTGTTTATTCTTTCTTTTTATTGTTTTTACCAACTCTCTTTTCGATAGCTTGAATAGTGTCAATTTGGCAAACTTAGTAATTGATAACATAATTCTCGAGAAAAGGATACTTTACTTACTCTTTATTACTTTTATCGATTTGGTGCACTTGCCAATTCCACATCAAGCTTTTGGTGTCGTTCGGGGATTATTGTTTTAATATTAAATAGTAGTTGAAAAGGTACTAATTTAAGTATTTTTTTCTTTTGTTCTTTCTTATTTAATTTTATTTTTTTGATTTGTTTCTTTTTATTTTCTTTGTTTACTTTTATTAGTTTATTTTATTTTATTTTCTTTACTTCACTCTGGGTTGGTTGTTTGTTTATTTGTTTATGCAAAGTTCTTTGGAGTCAAAAGAATTGCTTTTTGATCTAGAGATAGAGAGAACAGTTAGAGCTAACTAGAAAATAGCTAGAGAAAGAAAGAAACTTGAAGAAGCAGAAGAAAAGATGGCAGAAATAGTTATAACTGTAGAGTGAAGACGCAAGTTGGGTGATTATGCTACTCCATCTGCTGAAAATGTTTCAACCAATATAGTGCATCCTGTTATTCAGGCTAATAACTTTGAGATTAAACCAGTACTTCTACAACTGGTGCAACAGAATCAGCTTGGAGGAGGTCAGGCATAAGATCCAAACTTGCACATTACAAATTTCTTGCAGCTCTGCAATACTATTAAGTATAATGACGTGACTGATGATGCCATTAGATTACGACTGTTCCCATTTTCTCTAAGAGACAATGCAAAGAGTTGGCTACAAGCCCAGCCATAAAGGAACATCTCTACTTAGGAGGACCTAGTTAGTAAATTTTTGACTCGATACTTCCCTCCATCAGTGTTTGTGAAGATGAGAGGTGAAATAGCTTATTTCACTCAAAATCAAGGAGAGTCGTTATATGAATCTTGGGAGAGATTTAAGGAACTATTAAGGAGATGTCCTCACCATGCATTTGAGGTTTGGCAGCAGGTACAAATTTTCTATAATGGTTTAAATCATCTTACTAGGGCTATAGTGATGCATTTGCAGGTGGATATCTGAATACTAAGATTCCTGAAGAGGCTCAAAAAATTTTTGAGACTATGGCCACCAATGAATATCAATTGCCTAGTGTGAGAGCAGTAGTCAAACAAGGAGTTATGGAACTTGGCACTCTCGATGCTTTACTTGCTCAAAATAAAAGTATTTCTCAGTAGTTAAGCAACCTCACCAAGCAAGTTGAGAGTATACAGGTAAATTATGTGAACTACCAAGTGTTAATTTATGATTTCTGTGGAGGTAACCATGCTAATGGTGGATGTAAAGCAAGCAACTCTGGTTTCAGTTCTCAAGAGTAGTTAAATTATATGGGTAGTCCTTCCAGACCTCAAGGTATTCCATTTTTAAATACATATAATCCAGGGTGGAGGAATCATCCTAATTTTTCTTGGAGCAATCAAACGGTGCCATTGAATCCTCAACCAAAGAAGAAGTCTCCTCTTGAGATTGCACTTAAGAAACTCTCTGTACAGACATCTACTTTTGTGCAACAAACTTCTACTTTTATGGAGGAAACAAAGGTAGCTTTTCAGAATCAAGGAGCTGTTATTAGAAATTTAGAGAATCAAGTAGGCCAGATAGCGTAACAGCTTCAAGAGAGACCTCAAGGTACTTTACCTAGTGATACTACTGTCATTCCAAAGGAGCAATGTCATGCAATTACACTAAGAAGTGGTAAGACTTTGTAAGGGCAATTTAAAAAAGCACCTGATTCATTAAGAATTGAAAAAACTGATGTTCCTGTTGTAGATGTCTCAACTCAAGAGTGCTATAATGAAGAAGCTAAAGAGGAGCAACCAAAGTGGTGGAGGGAAAAGAAGGAATGTGAGTAGAATATGATAATTGACCCTTCATTGTATGCTAGACTCCCATTTCCTCAAAGGTTAAAGAAGGAGAACCAAGAAAAGTAGTTTTTCAAGTTCTTAGAAGTTTTCAAGAAATTACAGATAAACATCCCTTTTACTGAAGCACTTGAACAGATGCCCTCGTATGCAAAGTTCATGAAAGCTTTGCTCTTGAAGAAGAGAAAACTCAAGGAAGATGAAACTGTGGCATTTACTGAAGAGTGCAGTGCTATAATTCAGAGGAAACTACCACCTAAATTGAAAGATTCATGTAGTTTCATCATTCTGTGCACTATTGGTGAGTTGACCATTGAGAAAGCTCTATGTGATCTAGGCGCATTAATTTGATGCCATTGTCTACCTTGCGTAAGCTGGGAATTGATAAAGTTAAGCCTACAATGGTTTCTCTTTAATTAGCAGATCGATCAGTCAGACATCCGTATAGTATTATGGAAGATTTGCTAGTGAAGGTTGATAAATTTATTTTCCTAGTTGACTTTGTAGTCTTGGATATAAACGAGGATGCAGATATCCCATTAATTCTTGGAAGACCGTTCTTGGCTACTTCAAGAGCATTAATTGATGTACCAAGAGGTGAGCTTATTTTGAGGATGGATGGAGAACATATGACTATTAATGTTTTTAATAAGTCTGCCCTAACATCAGATCTTTATGCCCCTATTGATTGTATTCCAAGTAAATTTCAAAATGGGTTAGATGGTAAGAACTCTTCTTCGTCCATTATTATTGGTAAGAACTCTCCCAGTTCCAAGATTGTTGATGAAAAGGAGAAAGGTCCTCCTCTTTTTAATATTGCTATAATTGAAAAAGATCCTCCAACTGCCACTGATTCATTACAGATAGGTCCATTGAAATATGATTTGCAACCTATTGAAAAATTGAGACCTCCATGGCCTGATGAGATTTTCCATGCTAAGGTGTATTCAGAACAACTTGGTTCAAGTCAAGTTCTAACCACTTGTGGGGATTCTAAAAGCAGTGACAAAGTATGGAGGCAAAGAACTGCTAAGAGAAAAATGTCATCCTACTTCTCTTGCTTCAAGCTACCTTGATGAGTTAAAAAAGGCTATGTCAAGCTAATAACGTTAAACAAACGCTTTTTGGGAGGCAACCTAAATTTTCTTTCTTCACACTCTTTATTTTGTTATTTATTTATTTTTCTTCAGTTAGCTATTTGCTTTTGTTTTTATTTTGTTATTTCTTGTTAACTAACATTTTTCTATTTTTGTTTTGTAGTTAGTTAGTGTTTAGTCGGCTTAAGTACCTCCTTGAGTTTGGAGCATTTGTAGGGGGATGTATATAGTTATCGGCCACCAAAAAGAGTTTTTCTTTTTCTTTCTTGCATTTATTTCATTTAGTTATTTTTTTATTGATTTTATTTTACCATCATCACCCATTTTGTGTTTTGAGTCATTGTGTAAAAACTATGCATGCCAGTGTATTGAATTGAATATCCAATGATTGCTTGAATTGTGGATTGGTCTGATTTCTTGGGATAGCACTTGAGAGTCCATGAGTTGCATTTATCTATATTGTTTCGATTGTGTATGGATGTATTTTCCATCTTTATGTTTGATAGACCTTGAAATTTAATTGCATGTCAAGCTTAGAGAAAGTTCATGAGAATGCATGTGTGTGGATGATTTGCATCTAGAAGTTGTTTGATTATCTCTTCAGGCGAAATCCTAGGTAGTGCATGATTCAGGAAATGATAAGGGTCTCATTTGGACCGTTTGAGCCTTTCAAGCCAACCTGTATACATAGTATATCCCTAAGTCCTTTTTGCAGTCTTGTTATTGTTTGACTTCTATTTCTTTTCTTTTACCCACATTTTTCTTTTCCTATACCTACATGAAAAAAAAAAAAAAAATCTTTTCTTACATAATCTTTGTTGAGGGCATATCTTGTATTATTTTATTATTCAAGTCTTCATTATTTTTGTGTATGAAGTGTTGTGGAGCTGAAAAATGTCAAAGAAAAAAATTTAAAAAAAGAAGAGAAAGTCTACCCAAAGTATTGCAAACAAATAAGTTTGGGGGTGGAGATTGTTGAAAAATAAGAAGAAAAAAAGTAAATATTGTGTTGATTCATATGCTCCGTTTTGCACTTGTTCAACATTTTGAGACTTGAATTTTGAATTGTGCTTGATTTTGTATCTCAATTTTTTTTTTTATTTTCCTACCACTTCTTTATTAACCCATACCTTTGGCCTTACATTACAAGCTTTGTAAAGACCCTTTTGATCCTTGGTTGTGTGTTGTTTACATTAGTGGAGAGAGAGATAAAAAATAACCCTATGGATGTGGGTTTGATGTGCACTTGTAACTTTATAAACCTATCCAGGTTTACACTTTATGAGGAGATTGGGTCTTTCATTCATATTTTTGAGAAGTCATTTGTGCATGAGAGTTGCATGTGAGAGATAATGTGATAACTGGATTATTCATATGTGATATTTTGAAATTAGATTGTGAAGCAATTTCTGAGGATATGAATGATTTTTGATAATTGGTATTGCCGTTTTTGAGTCTGTGTGTTTTGAGTTTTTATTTGTTTAGTCGTTTTGTGTTGTTTTTGTTTTTCTTTTTACTTGAGGACAAACAAAAGCTTAAGTTTGGAGGAGTGATGAACCTGTAAAAATTCGTATTTTTACAGTTCAAAGTCTTAGGTTTTCATTCTCTTTTAATCTTTTTGATTGAGTTTGTTCTTAATTTTATTTTGTTTTTAGTTATTCTAAATTATGTTTTAATTATGTGTTTTTATGTGTTTTTGATAGGTAATTATGCATGGAAGAAAACTGGATGATTGTACGAGACAGAGCTAAATTTGCATTCTGGTGGTCCAGCACTCAGACACTAGAAAGCCAGTGCCCAAGGCAGAGGATGAATTTTATTTCTAGTCGTTCAGCACCTAGGCGCTAAAGACTCAGCGCCTAAGCGCGCATTACGTATCAGAATTTTTGGAAAGAACACAGCACCTAGGCACTGGGCACAAAGCGCCTGAGCGCTGGATGCGTAACCTGTCACGTTATTTTCACTATATATATAAGTTATGCCAATTTCAACATACACTTGGATAGAACACAGCAGTCATCAAGAGGCACAAACTCTAATGTGGTGTGGGCACAATTAGGCTTGAAGATTATGAATTTTCTTCAACTTTTCCACCTTTCTACAATGAAGTTTGTCATATTCTTCCCTTTGTGTTCTTCTTTTTCCATGTGTAACTAAACCCTTTTTCGTTAGGGTGATGATGGATCTTATTCTTGGATGCTGTAAATTCTTTTATGGGTTTAATCAATGTTTCTATTTCATGATTTATGTATTTATCTCTTTTCTTAATGCTTTTCTAAATCTGGCCAATTTGAGAATGATTTTTGGGTTTATGTATGACTTGAAAAAATTTGCATGAATCTAGAACTTGTGATAAATACCATAATTTTTGTAATTTCTAGGAATAGACATTGTGAGTTATGTGGTCTTTCTTTTAAATCCCTCGTTCTTGATAATGTCTTTCTATTTGGGATTAAACCAAGGGATTAGTTAATTCTAAATAATGTAAGAAGATTAATATACCAAGGGATTAGATATTGATTAATTTTGAGAATTGATCATGAATCATTGGAATAGGACTTGATTGAATCAATATTTGACTTTGCATTTAAATAGTTCAAGTGAAATCTGACCCTTAACATTTTCATATCATAGTTTTTCAACTCAACCCAATTAATTAAATTTGACTTTTGTTATTTTTGTTTATTCTTTCTTTTTATTATTTTTACTAACTCTCTTTTCGATAGCTTGAATAATGTCGATTTGGCAAACTTAGTAATTGATAACATAATCCTCGTGGGAAGGATACTTTACTCACTCTTTATTACTTTTGTCGATTTTGTACACTTGCCAATTCCACATAAATGCATGGCATTGGCTGGTGGTTGGTTGGTTCTATGCAACAGAAGCACGTTGTTGTTTTATGTTAACCATGGTGGTGGAAGTAGGAATTTAATGTTTCTCACAGATGACATAAATGTTCTAAGAAGCTTTATATGGGGTCACCTGAAAGGATTTCTGATGAGTAAAAGGTGGTGTTTTCCTCCTTGCGCACTACAAGAAAGCAACAAATTTGTGGTAATTTTTTTGCTGCAGATTCGAATCCGTCGCAATTGCGAAAGATATTGCGGCAGATTATAATTTGTTTCAATTTGTGATGAATTTTACAGTGGATTATTTTTGCGGTGGATTTTTGCGATGGATTGTCCTCCGCAAAATTTTTCCGGTGACATTTCCATCGTGAAATGTTTCTACAGTTGGTAAAAAAAGGTTTGCGGCGGATATTAATATCCACCGCAAACTTAATAAAATATAAAAAATTGGGAGGAAAATTAAAAAAAATTAACAATTTGTAGTGGACAAATTCACCGCAAAATCCCTCACAATTGATAAAATAATAAATTTGCAGCAGATAAACTTTGCCGCAAAATTGATAAACTAATAAAAAATTCGTAAACTTTTTTTAAATATTTTTAGCGGCCAAAAAATTCACTGCAAAAAAATGTCACAATTTAAAAAATAAAGTTGTGGTAAAAAAATTCATTGCAAAATATATGACGTAATAAAAATTCGTAAAAAATAATAATTTTTTTTGCGGTAATCAAAATAACCGCCGCAATTTAAAAAAAAAATTTGAGGCGAATTTTTTCGCCTCAAAATATATAACCATAATAAAAATTCGTAAAACAAAATCTAAAAATTTTTGCGGCGAAAAAATTCATCGCAAAAAATCCGCTGCAAACCAGATCTAAAACCTCTGTTCTTCTACCATTCTCATTTGTCCGAACCATTTTCCATTCTCAACCTCCTTTCCCCTTTCTCTCTTGCAACACGCCACCGACCGCCGCAACTGCCACCGTGCGACCCCGAGCCCAAGCCGCGGCACCTTGACGACCCGGGACCTGCGACCCCGACCATGCAACCCCGACGATCGCGACCCTGACCACGACGCACCGGCATCCCGCGGCACCACCACCCCAGCCTTTGGCACCGCCACCCCGACCCCACGACCTCGACCCGATGCACCGCCTTCCCTCTACCGCGACCCCCTACCGCGCGGCATCGCCACCCGTGACCGCGACCCACCAACCACGCGGCACTGCCACCCGCGACCCCTTGACCCCGCGGCACCACCGACCCGGTCGGCCACCACTGCTCCATGCCTCCACCAGTCCGCGTGACGCCACCTACCAACTAGGTACCCCACTGTTCATTACTTGCTCTGTTCATCACTTTTCATTTTTTTATGTATTGTAAGATACTTGATGTAAAAATAGTCTATTGATGTTGGTTCTGTGTTTGAACCAATGACTTGTTTGCTGAGAAGATGGTTGGGGTAATTCTTGAGGTGATATGATAAAGCAGTTTGGGAACATGAGGGTCATTGTGAAGGTCATTGTGAATTGTAAATTTAGAGTTTGATCACATGCTCATGACCGGGTTTAGAAAATTTATTTGTCCATCATCAATTTGAATTTGATTATTGCAATGTACTGTAACTCTGCCTGGTATTGTTATCTTTGTAATATATTTGATGCATGTGGTAAATCATATTAGCGAGTGAAGCCTTAGTTTCCTGTTTGAGATTTAATATTAGTGAGCACACATACTTTTTGAAGGTACTGCTCATTGTATTGAATCTTGAATTGTCCAATTTGGACAGTTTAGGAAGAAACTTTTACTTCACTTGATTATAGTTACTCCTTAAATCTCATACCATATACTTGATGAAATTTTGTTATGCAACATTTCCTTTTGTTCTCTGGGTGCACACTTGATCGTGGTAGATGTCACCACTTTCTAGTCGTGCACTTGGAGACCAATGGGAAATGCTACCAAAATTTCATCAAGTATATGATGTGTGATTTTTGTGAGTACTATCAATCAAGTGCTAAAAATGTATCTTCTTAAATGGGATAGGGATATACCATGTTAAGAGATATTAAGATTTTGGAAATAATAGTTGTTTGGATTGAAATATTTATACAAGTATAATTTTAAAATATATTAATTATGCAACATATGTTGTGCATTTTGCATTTTTGTATTTTGATTTAAGTGTAAAATTATCATTGTAGAAAATAGTAGTTCCAGAAAATCGTAGATGGATGTATAATAGGACTCATTCGGGTCGTAGACTTACACAAGAATTTGTATGTGGAGTTGAAGAGTTTGTGAATTATGCATGTCGATCTTTCCATTACTTAAGTGAAGGAACAATTAGATGTCCATGTTTGATGTGCTATAGTGGGAAATTGTTGAAACCTGAGATTGTGAAAGTTCATTTGTATAAAAAAGGATTCAAACCTAGGTATTGTTATTAGACAGATCATGGAGAGGAAGAGCCTGATCCAATTAGTGTAGATATAAATTTTGATGTGAACACTGCTAATAGTCCTATATTAAAGGAGGAAGACGTGGTTGATAGATATCAAAATATGGTTTGTGATACGGTTGGAACAGACTTTGGGGATTTTAGGAGTCATTTTCAACAGAGTGTTGAGGAGCCTCCACATCCAGAGGCCGAAGAGTTTTATGATTTATTAAATGCTTCAAGTCAGCCATTATGGCCTGGCTATGAAACTCATTCCGAGTTATCCTTGGCAGTTCAAATGTTAAGCCTTAAATCTGATTATAATGTAACGCATGCGTGCTTGATTCATTTATGGAGATATTAAGAGAGGTTCTCCACCAGGATCACGAATTCCTCTGAATTACTATAGAACAAAAAAATTGGTTTCTAAACTCGGGTTTGCTTCAAGAAAAATAGATTGTTGTGTAAATGGTTGTATGTTATACTATGATAATGCCAGAAAATGTAGGTTTTGTGGTGCTGAAAGATACGAACTTCGTAAAACCAGTAATGGAAATAACAATGAAGTTTCGGTAAAAAGAATGCATTATTTACCTCTTATTCATAGGCTCAAGAGGTTGTATTCCTCTATGAGCTCATCTGCACTCATGAGATGGCATGCTGAAAATAATAGGAAGTTGGGGGCGATGTCTCACCCATCCGATGGTGAAGCATGGAAGCATTTTAATAGCACATATCCTGAATTTGTAATTGATCCTAGAAATGTTAGGCTTGGTTTGTGTGCCGGTGGTTTCACTCCCTACAATCAATCTGCTTCTCCTTATTCTTGTTGGCCTGTGATAGTCACTCCATATAATTTGCCTCCAGAAATGTGTATGACTGCCCCATACATGTTCCTAACATGCATTATTCCCGGCCCTAACAATCCCAAGAGCAAGATTGATGTTTATTTACAACCATTAATCAATAAACTGAAAATTTTATGGGCAGGTGTTTTAACTTATGACGTGTCAAGCAAACAAAATTTTATGATGAGGGAGGCATTGATGTGGACAATAAATGACTTTCCAGCATATGGAATGTTGTCTTGATGGATGACTGCTAGTAAATTAGTGTGTCCATATTGCATGGATCAAACAAAGGCATTCACTTTGAAGCATAGGGAAAAAAATTCGTGGTTTGACTGCCATCGTCAATTCTTACATGTTAATCACATGTTTAGAAGAAATAAAAATGCATTTAAGAAGAAAAGTGTGGTGACTGATTTGCCTCCACCAAGATTATCTGGACATGAATTAAGTGAGATTGTTAGTATCTTTAGTAAAATAACTGAAATGCAGTCGTGCAAACACCATGGGTATGGTGTTTATCATAGTTGGACTAAGCAGAGCATATTTTGGGAGTTACCATATTGGAAGGATAATTTAATTAGGCATAATTTAGATGTCATGCATATTGAGAAAAATGTCTTTGATAGCATATTCAACACTGTTATGGATGTTAAGGGCAAAACAAAGGATAATGTGAAGGCAAGAATGGACTTAAAAGAATATTGTCAACGACCAGAATTGGAGCTTATTGATTTTCTAAATGGTAAGATCATGAAACCAAAGGCTAATTATACTTTTACAAAAGAGCAAAAGAAAATTGTTTGTGAATGGGTGCAACATTTAAAAATGCCAGATGGTTATGCTTCGAACTTGGCCAGATGTGTGGACATGAATCAATTACGATTGATATGCGGTGGATTTTAGGTGATTTGTGGCGGTTTTATCCTTCGCAAATCATAATTTTTCTGGTAGTGTTGATGTAGCGGTAGCAGCAGTGGAGTTGAGGGGTGGTGTACCTACAAAAGCCACTTTGACACTCAAGTAAGACTAAGTACTAAGAGAAAATGTTTAGGGTTTAGAGAGATATCTGAGCGGCTTAACCTATTATTTATAGGGGAGCGATGCTTATTGTTAAGCAAGATTAGAGGAAATTCTAATTTGAATTGCTATTGAAGGCAGTTATAGCTATTGATGAGGTCTGTGATCACTCCTATTTAAGTGAGATTTGTTAGGAGTGATCGCCTCCTGATTGTATAACTACTAGTGATAAGGTAGCACTAACTAATGTTGTGATATGTGGTGCATGAAGCTAGGTTGCTCCTGTTAGCCAAATTACCTACATGGATTTAGGAGCCGGATCTCTATCCAAGACACACTGAAATTGTTAATGATTATGTAAGCTTAAACAAACTGTGAAAAGATATATTACACAAATTGTATTGGGCATTTGATTGCTGACAAATCTTGTGAGTTCAAATGCTTTGAAGTGGCTAATATTGTATGTCATTGTAATTCATAATGCAATAATTGAAAGACAAGGCACAAACCAAGATTGCGGGTGCCTTTCCTACCTAGGTAACAAGGTCAATACACCATAGAGTTCGTTTGCACAATGAAATTGAAATTGAAATATAGAATTTTGGTTTCAATTTCAATTCTTTTAAAATTAGAATTGGTTCAGAAATTTAAATTCTATATTTGAAGTTATCAAAGAATTAAGATAAGAAATTGTAATTTTAAATTCAATTATAATTTTATTGTTTAAGGATATGGTCTAAAATATTAAAAAAAGTATTTATAAAATTTAAATTAATAAAAATATTCATACAATAATATTTTTATAATATAATAATCATATTTTTTTCATAAAAAATTTCTCATGAATTTTTTTAGAAAAAAATAAATATGTTATTATAATAATTTTTATATAAATATAAAAATAATTTTCTATATAAATAGAGAATGTCAATAAATATAATTACTCATAAATAAACATGGAGAGAGAGAGAGTTTAATTTTTAAGTTATGGAATTGTTAATTCTTAGTATATAAGTTAAGAATTGAGAAAGACTAAACTTAATTATTTTTCAATTTCATGAAATTGATTTATAAAATTATAATTTCAATTCTAAATAGCATTCTAAAGATAAAAATTAGAATTAAAAAACTCAATTTTAATTTCAAACTCTAATTTCATACTTAATTCTGGGAATCAAACAGACACATACTGTTATTGACGGGTCGGGAACTTGAGGAGAAGCATCTGACCAACGTTTTAGGCAAAGAGAAAAAGGTGATCATATCTCTTTGAGGCGCATAAAGCATAATAGTTATATGTATCCTAAGACCGTGTTATTTTGTTGGCATTAGAGCTCAATCAAATGTTTCCCACATTTTGAAAAGCAGAATATAGTCACGGAAACCAAACATGTTCACAAAATACTTCCATTGTTTTCATGTGATGCAATCACCATTTAGCGTCGTTAACTGTACAATGTATCCAATGCTTCCAAAGTATTAGATGCTCATAGTTTAAATTGTATATATTCCTGTACCAAAACAAAAATATATTCAAATGGATAAAACTGGATTTTAATTGAAGGGATGGGTTATTTAATTATCAATCCCAATAATCTTACCCATTTTTAATAACATCACTTTTTGCATCATATAAAGTTGATTAATGAAGTACAAATTCGTAGTTAATGACATATAAAAGTTGGTTAATATGTAAAAAATTAGTTAATGAAGAATAAAAAAGTAGTTAATGATGTATATAAATTAGTTAACGGAGTTAAGTTAGAAGGATTATATATTTATACATATCTATTAATCAATAATTTATACTTTATTAACTAATTTTTATGTGGTGTTAAAATGAGTGTAAGTATTATTTGAGGTAAGATGATCATTATTCTTTAATTATTTAACCTTATGGATCAAACAAACACGTCATCATATCTTTATACAAATTGTAGTCTACATGGTGAAGAAAATCTATTTATATTCTACCAAAAAAAATTATTTATATAGAGACAGACAGAGGATTCATGGTGAAAAAATTCATCGTTGAAGCAGAGACAAATGATTAGGTGTAGATTACCAAATTATTTCTGTTATTTTTTATTTAAATTTTTTTTTGTAGTCCACTATAAATATTCCGCATGCGAAAAGAGACTTAAGAGTCGATATCTTTATGATGATTTGCCCCACGAATCACATGCAATGTGTAACACCCCAACTTTTGGGATAATTATAATATTGTCCTGAAATGTACTGTTTTGTAAATTCTGTGAGTAGTAAATTAAATTTGACTGTTGCGTGAGTGTATTTGGTTGTTGTAGGTGATTTGCTCCGAGTCAGGGAAATGATAATTTTTAAAGTAGGAAAAATCTTATTTTAATTAATTGAGTGGGGGATCTTATTAAACCCAATTGATTGATATATATATTAATCTCGTAATTTTTAGGATTTAATTGTGTAATAAAATAAATTTATATTATTATAATATTATTTTATATTACAGCACCTACTGTCTCAAAAATAGTAAAAATCTGCTTCGATTTGACCACGGATCTTTAAAAGTACTGTGGGACTCGCGTTTAGGAAAAGCAGTCACCTATGATGACTGGACAAATTCTAGCCAATGAGAGCGAGTCAATGAAAGTGGTTTGACTTTTTAAACCAATAAGAATCGGTCAACGAAAGGAGCATAGACTTTAATTTGGACCGTTGGATAGAAACTTAGTTAGGAAGCCTTTGATTTCAACCGTTGATCAAATCAATGGTGAGATTAGAATTCTAGTTTTATGACTAACTACTTATCTACCTTAGACGTAATCTAGGGCTAGGAATTAAAGATGAAACCAATGGTTAGAATTAAGTCAAACATAGTGGCTTGAATTTGATTAGTAGTTAATTAAATCTAATTTGGTTAATCTAAGGATCTAATTACTAAGCTAAAGTAAACTAATTAATTAATCTTTGTGAACAGTTGTGACAATTTGAACTTCTGCCCATATTTGTCGAATTTGAACCATATTTGTCGAATTTGAACCATATCCGTCGAATTTGAATCATATCCGTCGAATTTGAATTTCTGCCCAAATTCGACGAATCTGATCTTCTGACTAGTTAGTACCATGTCAATATCTGTCGAGTGAGGATGCTAATACCCGTTGAGTTAGAATGTCAAAATTCATCAAGTTAGGATGCCAATGTCCGTCGAGTTAGAATTTCTAACCATTCAGTAAAGAAACTTCTCTAATGTCAAAATCCGTCAGATTAGAATTTCTGACCATGTAATATTTTCGTTGGATCGACACTTGGAAGGTTTCTTCAACGTCAACACCCGTTCGTCGAATTAAGATTTCTGCTGATTTTCTAGTATATTCGACAGTTTTGATCTTTATCCAACAGAATTTTCATTCGACAGAACTTGATTTTAGCCATTCCTATGAGATGATGTTCTTCCATCTTACATCATTCTGTCGTGTAATTGTTCATTGAAAACTACTTAATTAGTAAGTAATTAGATTTGAATTAAAAACAAATTGAGTCCCACGATTTTGCAGCAGCTTGGGGAGGCTTCTTCATGGTTCTTGAACCGTCTTGCATGCCCATTAGGTGGCCAAATGGTGACATAAGCCATGTGCACCTAAATTGGATATTTTTTCAAGTAAATCTCTTTATTTTTCTTACCACACCTACACAGCAGCAGCCCCCTCAATTACACACTCATTATTTACTTTTCACTTATCCGAAATCAAAGCTTTCTATTCTCTCCAAAAATAGTAAGAACCCGAGCACACTTTCTCTTCTCTTTTCTTCTCCATAGTTTGGCCAAGTATCCCAAATACCACCAACCAACTTCTATAATTTTACTTCTTCATATTTCCTAAATCCAAAACATATTCTAAACACTTTTCATTTACAAAGTTTTGCCAAAAAACTACTCTATCTAGTTCAAAATCCAACCTTTTGCTTACTTCTTAAGGGTAAGTTTTGATTTTAGGGTTTAAATTTGGATTTCTAATTTTTCCAACCATGATTGTTCCATGGTTTTTCAATATTGAACATTGTATGTGTTTTTACTAATTGTTTAAGAATTTTAGGGATTTGTTTGGGAGGTTGTACGAAATTTCAAGAGAAGGGGGAAAACTAACCGATTAATTGTCTTCAAGAGGTAAGAGGGAGATTTAATCTCATCAACCCTAAGTGGTGATGGGAAAATGGATTTGTATGTGTGTGTAGAATCCATAAGGATTCATTTGTGTGGTTATTTATCATTTTTTAATATTTGTGTGATTATTTAAATGCTTTCCTATTTGTGATTTATTTTTGCTATGCATGTTTATAGCTTTAAAATATATTGTATGTGATTATATAATTGCATGTGTTTATAATTGTATAATTATTAAAGTAGGATGTGAATAACATGTAACGATTTGCATGAGTGTTCCAAAGAACACAGAATGAGGCTCACGACCTTACATCAAATAGAGAACCAAAATGTTCTCAGCAATTTTTTTAAATCAATAATTTAATGAATCTAGGTAAAATAATAAGTTTAAAAATGACTTTGAGTTATTATGGCCAACATGCCATTTAGTGTATAATTAAATACCATTTTATTTTCGATTTTGGCCAACATGCCATTTTATTTTCTAAGATAGGTTAGGTAATGGATTTACAAAACAAACTGATTCCAATGAATCTTTGAAAACAAAAGGAATAAATTCAGTTCTAGAATTCTAAAATAGTAGAAATTAGTTTAAGTAGGAATTAAAAAGAACACTTGAAAAATACTAACGTAAAGCTCATTTTATGAATTTTGAAGTGCGTTAGCAAGTTTCAAAGCGTAATTATTGGGTAAAAATAAAATGAACTATATTTAGTGGAAAATATCAAAAATACCTTATACTGATTTTATAGGCAAAATGCTGCTGAAATTTACTAAAATCAAGCGAATAAAATGAAAAGATTCCATACTATATTTATAACACAAGAAAAATACTCTACGTATTTTAAATGTACTAGATATAGTCTATACATAGTTAAAATAATAATTTTAAGCTATTCGATTAAGAAAATGAATTAAAAATCTTACGCGATTGAAAAAATGATTTAAAAAGATCACGCGATGTTTAAAAATGTCAAAAAATATATTTACGTGATTTTAAAACGTTTGTGAAAATGACAAGATTGTGAAAATGTGATAAAATTCCTACGCGATTGAATGATACAGTGAATTTTGTTGTCAGGCCAAAGTGGTGGACCCAGACATGTTGTGGTGTAGTACTGTCAAGTGGGGCATACTATACTTTGGTATTTTATAACTAAGGGTATTTTTGTAATTATGGTAAAATTTGGATAATAAGGGTATTTTTGTAATTTTAGATCATTCTTAGAGTGTTGTGTCAATTTAGTTGATAATTGGTGATTGATTGATAAGGCGAATTACACCATGTTTTGGTGTGATAAGCGTAGTGTGGTTCATTTATGAACTTGGAGGCATTAGTGTGTGGAGAATTCCACATGGGGACAGTGGGTTGCTCCTCTGGGCCATGGTAACGGGCAACACACTAATGATCTTGACAAGCACTATTCTTAATCGGGATCTTGAGGAGACTATTACGTACTATGCCTGTAGTGCACGGTGTTTTGACTGTGTACTACTACACGATGTTTGGACTGTGGACTATAGACACAAAATTTGACAGTGCAATAGTTTGGTTGGGCAGCCATAAATTATTATTAGTTTCTATTTGGATTATTCTCTCAGATATCCGTGTTTAGCTCCATGGAGTAGGAACGAGTCGGTGTGTGTTCATGCATTATCTGCATTTTACTGCTTACCATAATCTGTGATAAAATGTATGATTTATTGCTTTAATATATTATGCATGATATAATGGCATGTGTTATTTTAGTATGTCTTGCTTTGATATATTATGCATGATATATTGGTATGTACGGTTATGATAATTGTTTTGTATTGTCATTTTCTTTATTGCCATGCGGGTAGTGATGTAGATTGTCTCACATCTCTATATGTTTTCTCGATATTACTATATTATTTTCTTAAAGAGTTTGAGGAAGAAGAAGATCAACCTCTCGAGATAGAGTATCCGGATGAACGACAGCCGGGCGAGCGATACGAGGAGGACGAGCCGGTAGATCACCCTAATCATCAAGACTGATTTTGAGATCATGGCGTTTCCAGGATTCTTTGGGTTTGTGAGACTTGAGTTTCACGGAGGTTCTAAGGCCTGGCGTATGCGAGTAGATAGAGGAACAGTTGTTTATGTGGGACGTTTGACTGTGTCCCTATGTAGAGAGTATGATGGAGACGTCATATTCACTACTATGTTATATTTACATTTAGAGTTACCTCTGACTCTTAGGCGTTATTGGCAGGGAATATTCCATGTGCCTAGTGAGCTCAGTAGTGAGTCAACAGCCCGGACTCGTGTCCGTAGTGCTGTGAGATCTCCAAGATGTCAACTTTTCGATGGTCTTTCTGGAGGATGATCCATCGGAGGGTTAAATGTCTATCGAGATGCACTTGGGCAATACTATGTCTTAGTTTTATGTTGTCTTTTACTGCTTTGTTAAATACTTGTAGTTGTAAATTATATGTGTACTAAAGAAAAACTCATATGTATATTATGGAGTGATTGTGTTTCATTATATGTTGTGTTCTGTGTTATTTTATTTAATGTTATTAATATAAAAGGAAAAAAAATTTACCACAAATATTATTTAAGTATCAAATGTTTTACAACTTGGGTAAGAGTTTTATTTTATGTTATTTTATTACATTCATAAATGTGACATCCTCACAATGGTGTTACATTAGTTGGTATCAGAGCCCAAGTTAGAGTCTTTTGGGGTTATGGTTAGGTTTGTTTTTGCTTGTGTTGTATGATTCTCTATGATTTGTTTCCGAAAAGTTACATCTGACATTGTTTTGTCTTGTTGAAGAAAGAAGATGTCTAGAGGAAGAGGAAGGCGTGCAAACATGGAACGAGATGTGGATCTAATGATTGCAGTTGCTGATGCTATGCAGCGAATGACAGAAGTAATTATATAGCAAAATCAAAGAGCAGCTCAACAGTAAGATGCGACTGCTGATGCTTTGAATTTGTCTGAGTTTAGGCGCAATAACCCGCCACAGTTTAGAGGCTAGTTTGACCCTGAGAAGGCGAGTCTTTGGATTCAAGACTTGGAAAGAGTGTTTGAAGGAATGGGGTGCGCAGAAAATAAGAAGGTAACATATGCTGCTTATATGTTGAGAGGAGATGCTGAGAATTGGTGGAGAAATACCCGCCAATTATTGCAAGCTGAAGGAACTGAGATCACCTGGGAGGTGTTTTGTGAAGTATTTCTGGAGAAGTACTTTCCTGGTACTGCTCGACTTGCCAAGGAGATGGAATTTCTTGGTCTACGTCAAGGGAATATGACTGTTGGGGAATATGCTGCAAAATTTGAGAGTTTGTCACAATTCTCAAGGTATTTCCAAATCCGACCAGATGAGGTATGGAAGTGCCAAAAGTTTGAAGATGGGTTAAGGGTAGAGCTGAGGCATGCAGTGCTACCTATGAGAATAAGAGAATTTCCTGTGTTGATGGACACTTGTCGACGACTCGAGGCGTTGGAGCCATCCCGAGATCAGAGAAATCGTAATTTTGGACCGACTAGGTTCCAAAGGGGAGGTCGTAACAGTAATAGCCGGTTTCAATGCAAGCCTTATGTGAGACCGTCAGGGAGTCAGCCTCAACGTCCGTCAGTTGGGGGAAGTTCTAGCGGAAACCAAGCTGGTCAGAATGTGGCGTTTACGCCGACATGTTTTAAATGTGGCAAGAGTGGCCATATATTTACAGATTGCTCGATCAAAGGAACGATCTATTTCAACTGCAGAAAACCTGGACATGTTTCTAGGGATTTCACTCAGCCAGAAAGGAAGCCTGCTGTGAGAAATGTTCGTGCTACTCAGCCGAGATCTGGAGGGCGAGTGTATACGATGATTGGAACCGAAGCTTCTCAATCTAAAGATCTTATTCAGGGAGAAGGTGTCATTGAAGGTAATCACCTGACTTTGCTAATGATTCGGTGCAACACACTCATTTATTGCATATGATTGTGTGGAAAGATTGAAACTGCCTGTGTCTTCTCTGAGTTTTCAATTGATTGTTTCTACACCAACTGCCAAGCCTGTTGTTACATCCAAGATATGTATGAACTGTCCTATTGTTATAAAGGATCGTATGTTTTCGGTCAATTTGATTTGTTTACCTCTTGTTGAGATAGACATAATACTAGGAATGGATTGGTTATCTTCTCACCATATCCTGATAGATTGTGCGAGCAAAACCATAGTTTTTCCTAAGGAAGAAAGTTCTGGATTCTTGAATGCTGTTAAAGTCAAGTCATTGTTGAGGGATGGAGCTCAAGGTTTTATGTGCTGTCTTCCTTAGAAGTCAAGAACGAGAAAGATATGAGAACTATTCCTGTCGTCAATGAGTTTCCAGAGATTTTTCCTGACGATGTACCCGGTTTACCACCGGAGAGGGAGATCGAGTTCTCTATCGACTTAGTGCCTGGAGTAGTTCCTATTTCGATTGCACTGTACCAAATGTCACCTATAGAGTTGGCAGAGTTGAAGAAGCAATTGGAGGAACTATTGGAGAAGCAGTTTATGCGACCTAGTGTTTCGCCATGGGGAGCACCACTGCTACTAGTCAAGAAGAAGGATGGAACTTCGCATCTTTGTGTCGATTATCGTCAGCTGAATAAGGTGACTATAAAGAATAAGTATCCACTACCGAGAATTGATGATTTGATGGATCAGTTGAAGGGAGCCGCTGTATTCTTTAAGATAGATCTGCGATCAAGATATCATCAGATTCGTGTCAAGGTCGATGATATACCTAAAATAACTTTCCGAACTCATTATGGACATTATGAGTATCAAGTGAT
The DNA here is from genome assembly GCA_029884595.1 of Ormosia semicastrata. Classification (NCBI taxonomy): domain Eukaryota; kingdom Viridiplantae; phylum Streptophyta; class Magnoliopsida; order Fabales; family Fabaceae; genus Ormosia; species Ormosia semicastrata. Next base: position 6,092,548 of record JAQQTO010000045.1, read on the forward strand.
GCCGTTCGGAGTAACGAATGCTCCTGCAATATTCATGGACTATATGAATAGGATTTTTCATCCGTACCTAGACAGATTTGTCGTTGTCTTTATCGATGACATTCTGATCTATTCTCAAAGTCAAGAAGAGCATGTTGAACATCTCAATATAGTTCTCCAGATTTTGAAGGAGAAAAAGTTGTATGCGAAGTTGGCAAAGTGTGAGTTTTGGTTAGAAGAAGTTCAATTTCTAGGTCACGCAATTTCCAAGGAAGGTATTGCGGTAGATCCAGCAAAGGTGGAGACTATTTTGCAGTGGGAAAGGCCTAAGACGGTGACTGAGGTTCAAAGTTTTCTTAGATTAGTCGGATATTACCGAAGGTTTATTGAAGGTTTTTCCAAGATAGCTGGACCACTTACACAACTCACGAGGAAGAGCCAAGCTTTTGATTGGACGGAGGAACGTGAAGCGAGTTTCCAAGATGTCGCGACCGGGATCGCAGCGGAAAATAACAACTCTTTGATTTTAGAAAAAAGAAAAAATGGAGTCGCCACCAATTTATTTAATTTAGGAAAAAAAATTGGAAAAACCTTTATTTGAAAATGGTCTTTGGAACCATATTGGATTCGGGAGTCGGTTATGGATAGGGAAGGGCGGAAACTTAATCCCACAGCACCCCTAACACATCCATTTTAAAATGGTACCTTAAATTAATTGTGCAGAATTTTATAACATTTGAAAATATTTGTTTTATTATTTTAAAAAAAGAGAGCAGGTAAATAATAAAAAAAATTAAAAGAAGAAAAAAATGAATCATCGAGTTGTCACAACTTAAATGATTCCAAAGAAAATCATGAGATTTTTCGCGTTGAAAATTTCATTTTAATCTCATTTTTTCTATTATTATTATTATTTTTTTTTAATATTTTTTTTAGTTCAATTATATTATATTTTTTTTGGTAAAATCATTAAAAAACACACACAAAAAGAAACGAAAAAAATATTTTTTTTACAAGACTTAATTACATTATATATATATATATATATATATATATATATATATATATATATATATATATATATATATATATATATATGTATACCAAATGAAGTATATATATATATATAAGATTGTAAACTCACAAAACGGAAAAAAGAAAAGTCAAACGGCCAAAACCCTTTTTATACAAATGGATTAAACTCGTAAACGGCTTACACAGTGTGAACAATAATGGTTCAAAAAGCTATTATACATTTTACTCCTCCGTTCAAAGGCCCCTGTAAATGTCTTCCTTTGTAATCCGAAAGCCCTTTAAGTTGAAACCTATCACCCAAAACCACTTCTCCCAAAAAAAGACAAAAAAAAAAAAAAAACTTTACATGCAAAACAAGAAAGCAAATGCTTTACAAAAAAAAAAAAAAAAAGAAGAAGAGCTTTACGAAAAAGATGAACAAAAGGGACAAGACCACTTTACAAAGAATAAGAAAGAGCATATTTTTTTATTTTTAAGAAAACTAAGGAAATAAAAAAATCAAATGATAACAAGGGAACAAAGAATGCAGATAGGATACAATGAAACGAAACTAATCGAATTAATGAAAACACTTTCATCACTTCATTTTCATGAATTTGAACACCTTTTGACCTCTCAAAACTAAAGACGGTAACCTCTCCATGCCAGAACCGAAAATCCCACCTTTCCTTCAAGTCTTAGTTTTACAAACATATATTTCATCCTTCCTATCAAGTCACATTTCTCTTTCTTTTCCTTGTATTCGACTTTGCATCTTTCTGAAAACTCCATTTCCCCTTTTTCTCTTTGAACTTTTGAATCGTCAAAGACTAAGCTCTTTATAGAGCCCCTTCCCTATTTCAGGGGGGCCACGACCCTTCAAGCATGGGTAGCAAAGGTTTGCACAAGAAATAAATTACTATGCTTACACCATAATGCATGAAATTCTCTGCAATAATCACTACAAGAGAACAGGACCAAAAGATATAAAACAAAACCATACAGGATAACTCCAATTTGGAACCAATAATTATAAGTCAACCTTTTGACTCAATCCGCTTGTCTCCTAAACCCAAATGGGTTCAACATCTCAAAATTAAATCAAACACGGTGTTTCAAGATAGCAAAGAAGTAACTTTCATTTCGCAGTACCTAACCAAATTAAAACTCGATATCCGACAAACACAACCGCAAACAAGATTAACATCAAACTCACTTGCCATTTCTAAAAGACAATACATTTATAGTTGCATATTGGTTCGAATTTCAAGAAGCTCTCTTGTGAAACGATTCTAACAAGAGACGTGAGGAAATTAAAATTGCTACTTCGGGACCCGTAGCAGATCCACATTTAGTTTCATCATCCATTATTAAGAGGGAATCAAGACGTTTTTACCAAAACAGGAGGTGCACAACCAACACTTAACCATCACGAATCACCATGAGATCATCCAAACGGGGCTTAACAGATAAAAAGATAAGCAATTAAAAGATTGACTTTCATAGCAAAAGAAACAACATATTAGGACAACTATCCATATTATGAAACTTTAAACTGACTTAGGCATTTTAACAAACAGGGAGAAAGCAACGAGAAAAAAAAAAAGGGGGTCAAAGGGAAGTGTTTATACAGAGCACCCAGTTTTGGTTCCATACCAAATCCACCAGAATCAAAGTAAACTTTTTATTCTATTCCAGATCTTCAATACAATAAGGAGAAAAGAGAAAGAAAACAAGAAAATAAAATTTAGAAATTACCGAATGGGAATTCCTTTCCAAATTGTTGAGAATGGAAGCTATTCTGATCGGTTCTACCTTTCTCAAATTTCCTAATACAAATTTCTAAAACTCTCTCCAACTGGAACTCTCCCTAAAAAGAACTTCTCTTTTTAAAAAATATCCAAAAAACCCCCTTTTTCGGATTTTCATATTCTGTATTTATAGGAGCAGATGGTTGGGTGAAAAATGGCGGTTGCCCGTGGTTCCGTGTTGTAAATGCAGAGCTCTCATCTTCTCGAATCTTCCATTTTTGTGCATCTTTACTCTGCTCCACGCAAAATCAGGTTTCTAATCCCTGTAATCTACCTAAAAATGGCATCCTCGCGCCTTGAGCTCTGTCAGGAGAGGAGTGTGAAGCTCGGAGGTTCGCGGGTTAAAGCGAATCCATGGGGGGGAAGGACCGTTTGGTGGTTGTTCTTGTCCTTGGGGTCGCTGAATGCTGCTTCCATGGTGCGTTGGAGCTCGTGATGGGGCTGCACTGACTGGTTGCGTGAGGGAGTGGTCTGCTGCTTGGTCTCCATCATGGAGGTTGTCGTAGGAGCTATGATTTGCGAGAGATAGGGAGAGGGGGCTGCTGTAGGTGTGGTCTGCTAGGGCTTGGAGAGGAAGGAGAGCAAGAAATGCATCTGAGTCGTGGGTGGATTCAGGTAGATGGGTGGATCTGGGTCACGGGGTGGATCCGGGTGGGTGAGTAAGCCCAATGGATCCAAGCCCAAACCCTTCTTTTTTTTTTTTTGCATGTCTTATTTATTTTTATTTATTTTTATAAAAGCAGAATTACCCAATTTTTCTTATTGGTCATTCATAATCTTTTTTTTTTTTTACAACTATTTTGGTCCGGACAAAATTGGGTGTTCACAGTTGCCCCTCTTTACTTATTTCTTACTAGATACTGTGAATAATCGTAGTTTTCATGTTATCGTTGTAAGAAACGAGTAAAGACGTGGACTTAAATTTTTTCCGGCAATGTGTGAGATGAGGTGAATAGACAAGGCAAAGATGCCACTTGGAAACCAGTGAGCTAAAATGTGGATTTACGAGTTGCCGCAACATCGTTAATCCTACCAAGGTGAAACTCGGCGTAAAGCCAGAGACGTCACTGCATTGTCAAGCAGTCATCATGGCTCAGTTGACATTTTTTTTTTTTGAATTTTTTAAAAAACCTTGGGTGACCTTACTACTGAAAAAAGTAAACGACAGTGGGCTTGGCCCAGAATTTAAAGGATAGTGGGTTTGGCCTGGAATTTAAAAGACAATGGGCTTGACCCATAATTTAAAAACAAACGATGGGCTTGGTCCCTAATTGAAAAGACATGGGTTTGACCCATAATTTAAAACGAGTGGGCTTGGCCCAAAATTTGAAAAGACAAGTGGGCTTTGAATTTAAAAGAACGATGGGCTTGGCCCATAATTTAAAAGACAAATGGGCTTCGCTCGGAATTTAAAAGACGTGGGCTTGCCCGAAATTTAAAAGACGATGGGCTTGGCCCGAAATTTAAAAGGACATGGGCTTGGCCCTAATTTAAAAGATAATGGGCTTGGCAGGAATTAAAAAACGATGGGCTTGGCCCAAAATTTAAAACGATGGGCTTGACCTGCAATTTAAAAGATGGGCTTGGCCCATAATTTAAAAGACAAGTGGACTTGGCCCGAAATTTAAAAGACAAGTGGGCTTGGCCTGAAATTTAAAGGACAATGGGCTTATTAATTTAAAAGATAATGGGCTTGGCGAAATTAAAAAACAGTGGGCTTGGCCCAAAATTTAAAAGACAAATGGGCTTGGCCGGATTTAAAGGGACATGTGGGTTTGACCCAGAATTTAAAAGACAGTAGGCTTGGCCCAAAAAAAAAACTTTTGTTTCGCTGTTCCTTTATAGTGAAGCTTGGCACAAAGCCAAAGACGTCACTTTTCACAAATTTGCAGCTCATGGAAAGATGTTGCGACGTACATTCCTGCAACTCAAAATCATATCAAACGATTGAAAACGTTATGCCCAAACCTTTCTCTTGCATACCCGATTCTAATTGCTTCCTCGAAAAATTTTGATTTATCAAACCCAGGCATAGGCTCTCGCAAACTAGGGCTCATCATCTTGTTTCAAATTCCTTGGGATCCCTCGGACATCGGAGTCACATTACTTCGAGTTTGCTCATCGGGATACGTGATTTCCTCTCTTAACATTGCCGATTGCATCAGGAGCTTTTCTTCCCTCGTTTGAACCTTCTGATTGATTCTTGATCTAACTTGTTAGTTAGAGGATTGCCATTAAATTGTTAAATCAATGATACTGAATTTATATTCCCTCTTATCGAAGCATTTTGTGATAAACACGTGTGACTTCACAAATATAAAAGAAAGGAACATGACAAAGAAAGATGAAGAATAAAAAGAGAAGAAAGGAAAGTATTTTCATTGATTTGGATGTTCACAAGCACGAAAAGGCAAATAGTACAAAAGGATGATACAAGGGCAAGGTGACAACAATTTGGTTAGGATTCCTTTCTTCTCATTAGATAGGTCCTAATTCTCGGATGGATATTACAACCACTTGTGACACGAGCTCTCTTCCATCCACCACCGCTTAAAATTGCCCCAGTTTTGTCTCCTTTTATGCTGTCTGGGTGAGCCCTTCAAGCGACATCTTCAAGGAGAGCCTTTGCCGACTTTAAACTTTCCTTTTTTTTTTTTGCCTAATTTAGATGCCCTAACTTTTGCTAAGGCTGCCCTTGCGGGTTTTCAACCTAACGGGCTATTTTCTTTTCTTTCTTTTTTCTTTTTCTTTTTTTTTTTTTTTTTTCTTTTTTTTTTTTTTTTTAGGCATAGAACTTTTTGACTGCGTCAAGCATTTGTCGGTCTTGGTAATTCATTTCCGTCCATATCTGTTAAAACTAAGGCTCCTCCAGAGAATGCCTTCTTAACGATATACGGCCCTTCATAACTCGGTGCCCATTTTCCTCGAGCATCCTCTTGGTTTGGAAGTTTTTTCTTTAAAACCAGGTCACCTCCTTGGAACTCCCTAGGCGCACTTTCTTGTTGAAAGCTCTTGCCATTCTTCTTTGGTATAGTTGCCCATGACGGATAGCTTTTAATCGCTTTTCTTCAATCATGTTTAACTGCTCGTGTACCGAAGTCTTTACCCATTCTCGCTTCTTCTAACTCGGCTTCCATCAACACTCTTAAAGATGGGATTTCGACCTCATGGGGAGACTGCCCATACCATAGACCAAGGAGAACGGTGTTGCCCCTAGGTCTTTGGATCGGATATTAGTGCGATAAGCGTGGAGAGCATAGGGGAGCATCTTATGCCATTCTCTATAGTTGACCACCATTTTGGCTACGATCTTCTTGAAGTTCTTATTTTTGCTTTCTACCGCACCATTCATCCGGGGTCCTGTAAGGATGAGTGTGATGCTTGATCCTAAATCTCTCACATAGATTCTTAATTTCTGTGCTATTGAGATTAGGGCCGTTATCTATGATAATCCTCTCTGGAATTCCATACCGACAAATGATGTTTACCCTTAAAAATTTAAGGACAAACTTTTGAGTGACTTTGGCGTAGGAAGCAGCCTCTACCCACTTGGTGAAATAATCAATTGCTACCAGGATAAACCTGTGGCCATTAGAAGCTTTCGGGTTTATTGGCCCAATAACATCGATTCCCCACATTGAAAAAGGCCAGGGTGCCACCATATTATGCAATGGGACAGGTGGTGCGTTAATGCGATCAGCGTACACTTGGCATTTATGACACTTTCGAACATATTCTATGCAATCAGCTTCCATAGTGGACCAGTAATAACCATATCGCAGGATCTGACGAGCCATCATGATACCATTGGCATGTGTTCCGCATATTCCCTCATGAACTTCTGTTAAGATGGTGGGAGCCTCCTTAGCTCCTATGCATCTGAGGAGTGTGCCATCATAGTTTCTTTTGTACAGTATTTCCCCATTCAAAAAGAAAGCCATGGAAAGTCGACGGATGCTCTTTTTATCTGTCTCATTTGCCCCTGATGGGTATTCTCTGAACTTGATGTACTGCATGATATCATAGAACCAGGGCTGCCCATCTTCTTCTTCCTCAACATTAGAACAATAAACTGGTTCGCTTTCTGCCCTTATTCGGATGGGTTGCACATTAGCATGAATATTCAGATTGGTCATTACAGCCAAAGTCGCCAGAGCATCTGCGAACTGGTTCTTATCCCGCGTCAAGTGCGAAAAGGTGATCCATTCAAACTTCTCGATCAATTGCATCAAATATTTCTGGTATGGAATCAACTTGGGGTCCTTAGTCTGCCATTCTCCGTTCACTTGATAAATTATCAGTGCTGAATCTCCATATACTTGTAGTTCTTTCACTCCCAATTCTATTGCAACATTTAGCCCTTGAGCACAAGCTTCATACTCAGCTACATTATTGGTGCAATCGAACTCTAACTTGATGGCCACTGGGTATTGCTTCCCATTTGGTGATATGACCACTGCACCTATGCCGTTCCCATACATATTGACTGCTCTATCAAAAAACATCTTCCACACGTCCTCTTTATCTGACTCTTCTTCCTCAACTGCTAAAACATCCTCATCAGGAAAATCAGACGTCTCAGGTTGCTCGTAATTGAATGGGTTCTCAGCTAAGTGATCTGCAATTACGCTTCCTTTGATAGATTTTCGAGTTACATGCTTTATGTCAAACTCAGAAAGAACCACTTGCCATTTGGAGACTCGTGTGGAAACATGAGGGCTTTCGAATATATACTTTATCGGGTCCATCCTTGAGATAAGCCAGGTAGTATAGTACAACATGTACTGCCTCAACCTTCTAGATGTCCATGCCAGTGCACAACATGTTTTCTCAACTGTCATGTAGCGAAACTCGCACTCATTGAACTTCTTGCTCAAATAGTAGATAGCCTGTTCTTTTTTTCTCGCTTCATCATACTGCCCTAGCATTGCTCCCATGGATGTCTGCAATACCGTGAGGTATAATATTAAAGGACGACCAGGTGTAGGGGGCACCAAAATAGGAGGACTTTGTAAGTAAGTTTTTATCTTCTCAAAAGCTTCCTGACACTGTTCATCCCATTCTCCTGGTTGTTGTTTCTTCAGTAGCTTGAAGATTGGCTCACAAGTGCTGGTCAGGTTGGCTATGAACCTAGCGATGTAATTCAGTCTCCCGAGAAAGCCTCTTACTTCCTTTTCAGTCTTAGGAGCAGGCATCTCTTGTATGGCTTTGACTTTATCAGGGTCCACTTTGATTCCTTCCTTGCTAACAACAAAACCAAGCAATTTTCCAGTCGATGCACCAAAAACACATTTTGCCGGGTTTAGCCTCAACTTGTATTTTCTGAGTCTTTCAAACAACTTTTGTAACACTACCACATGGCTTTCCCCTTCTTGGGACTTGGCAACTATGTCATCCACGTATACCTCAATTTCTTTGTGCATCATATCGTGGAACAAAGCAACCATGGCACGCTGATAGGTGGCCCCAGCATTCTTCAATCCGAATGGCATGACTGTGTAGCAAAAGGTTCCCATGATGTGATAAATGTGGTCTTCTCTTTATCACTCGTGTCCATAAGAATTTGATTGTCAGAATAACCATCCATAAAAGAGAATTTATGACCTCTTCTGCATTATCGACGAGGACATCAATGTGAGGCAAGGGAAATTATCTTTAGGGCTAGCTTTATTCAAATCCCTATAGTCCACACACATCCCGACTTTTCCATCTTTCTTTGAACAGGGGACGATATTTGCTACCCATTCGGATGCCTTGATACTTCTAAAAACCCGCCTCCAATTGCTTGGTGACTTCTCTTTGATCTTTAAAGACATTTCAGGTGCATTCTCCTCAATTTCTGCTTTCTCGCCTCAACATTGGGGTATAGCGGAATCTTGTGGGAAGCTATGCTCGGATCCAGCCCTGGCATATCTCGGTAAGACCAAGAAAATACATCCATGTAGTCTCTGAATAACTTGATCATGCTTTCACGTTCGGGTTATCCACTAACCTCAACTCCTTCTTGTCTTCATCGGTTCCCATATTGATCACTTCTACTTCTTCCTCATCCAGGCTGAAGTCTCTTTCCGACCTCTCTACCAATTCGGCAAACTCCTCAGTGGTGTTCCTATCTTCATCTGAGTCATAGTTATCTATATCCATCATTGAATAGGAATCCATCCTTGAGCTTTCAGGTATCCTTTCATGGGACAATGCCTCTACCCGACTCAAATCCCTGGAAAATTTATTTATGCCCGATTGGACACAGAAAGAAAAAATATGGTAATTGGACAAGGCTAAGCAAAGACGTAAATCAAAGATATAAAAGAACTAAAGCAGTGAGTCAACTGAGAAACACACAAGTTCATTGCATTGAAACTTTGATGAAGGATAACATGAGCAGAGAATTATACTGGAGAAACACACAAGTTCATTACTTTAAAGCTTCGACAAGAGTTAGCATAAATTCAACATTACAAAAGTCTAAGATAACATCATGACCAAACAATTACTTTATGACAATCACATCCATTAACGCCTCAGATCGCCAATTGTTCAGAGGTTCCAAATCGTCAGCAGGCTGGATAACATGGCCTTCTCCGGAGTCTTCCTCTACATTGTTAATGATTAGCCGGACTTGACGATTGGAGGTTCCATTGATAACCTCGGCAGGGATGGGGAATGTCTCCTTCAGATGAGGAATCGCCTTTTTCACTTCATTCTCCCTTTTTCCTTCACTGAGAACCAAATTGTGCTTCATCATGCCTTCCAAAGGTGCCTCATATCCCAGACCATATCTGTTTTTGTTCTCCGGCAAGGTAATCATAGACTTGGTTCCTTGCAGCTGAATTCCTAAACTTTTTCCGGCTTGGTAACCATTATTGGTCATAATGCGAGTCACAACTTGATGAACATCTTTAGAAGTCGACTCATCCTTCTCTGCTTTTGATTCCACCAACTGGAAACTGTGTAGGAAGTTTTCCACCTCTAACTCTGTGTTTTCAACATAAGGCACTGAAGTAGGCTTCATCAGTAAGATTTCTTCCTCTCCCCGGATGGTAACCAGACATCCATTTTCAATGTATTTCAAGCATTGGTGCAGGGTCGAGGGAACGACACCAGCAGCGTGAATCCATGGCCTTCCCAAAAGCATAGTATATGTAGGCTCAATATCCATTACTTGAAAAAGCACTTGGAAGCAGCTCGGGCCTATCTCAAGTGGAAGGGTCACTCTCCCAGAATTCCTCTTTTCCTTCCATCGAAGGCTCGCACTGTCATTTCTTGAGGCTTAAGGTCTTCTACACTCATAGCCAGCTGGGACAAGGTTGTCTTTGGGAGGACGTTCAAGGCAGAACCCCATCAATCAGAACTTTTGCGACTACATACCCCTGGCATTTCAAAGTGATATGCAAAGCACGTGGGTTATTCCCTATCGAACGTACCACTTCTTCCTCGAGAAGGGGATCACATTGGTGTGCCTTACTTGGGTCTACCATGTTCACTAAACTTTCGGGGTAACATCGGCTTCACATAAGCTTCATTTAACACTCTCTGCGGTGCTTTGCGATGAGGTTCGGGAATTCATGATGAGTGACATGATAGAGAGATCCGAGTGGAGTCTTTATGAGTTGTTCTACCACATCATACTCACTTTGCTTCATGATTTTTAGGAATTCTTCTTCATCATCTTCTTTTGTTTCTACAAAGCCTGCTTTTCCCTTCTCAGTCTTATCTTCTTGCCCATAGCACCTGTCGCTTCTTGTGATTCCTCCTACGCCCACAACGCTTGACACTGCTTGTGCGGGCTCTGCGGTCTGGGCAATAGAGGTTGAAGCAGTTTGTCCTATATTATTTTGTGTCTTTGCCTTAACATCATACTTCCAAGGTACAGCATGTGTATCACTATAGGGAAAAGGTGTAGGCTTCTTTATCGCTATGACAACTTTCTGGGAATCTGGAACTTGACTAGTACGCGGGAGTTTGAGGACTAGACGTTCCACAACATCTACCTCTTTTGCGAACCCTCTTGCTTGGGTAACATCTATTACCCCCAAAGTCATGAATCTTTGCACTTGAGCCTTAAACTCCTGACAACCTTCAATATCGTGCCCCTTGTCTATATGGTACTCACAGCGAGCTTCAGTATTAGCATCACCCCAGGCTACTGAGGAACAATAGCCTGCTTGGACAAGACTTTGGAATATCAACTTCATAGGAGTTTTGACATCCTCTACATTTTGAAGTCCCTCATCCTCCTTTTCTAACGCATTTACAATCCCTTTCCCATGATTTGGAATTGGGTTGCTAGTAATGCTAGGTCCCTTCTCCTCTTCAAAATCCAGCTTTCCGCAGGAAATCAACCTTCTCACTATGGTCTTAAATACCTCGCAATCCTCAATTGAGTGTCCTGGGTTATCCATATGGAACTTGCAAGTTACATTGGGATTGTACCAGGCTGGAAATGGGGGCACCATAGGGCGAGAAGGAACGCATGCAACCAAATGTGCATCAAACAACTGTTGAAACAAATCAGCATTGGAGATTGGCAACTTTGGAAAAGGGGGTAGATTCGACGGGGGTCGAGCATACCCTTGGTTTCCTGAATTCCGAGGTGCGGGAGGACGATTGGTATAGATGGGACGTGGTGAGGGAACATTGTTAACTTGGTATGAAGTCTGGTAAGCCGGAAAAGCGGGTGAAGGGGCTTGATAAGAAGGGTATGGTTGTGGATTACGAGAAAAACTTGAGTTTTGTTGACACACATAACTGACTTTTGGCTCCTGCTTCCTTGTTGGTGCCACCTTCTTAGGAAAATTGCTCTCAGTATTTCCAGTAGGTAATTTTCCTGCTTTTGCAAGATTCTCAATCCTTTCTCCAGCTGAAATTAGATCAGAAAAATCTCTGTAGGCGGCGCCTGCCATCAGCCCAATAAAAGGTACTCCTAGGGTCCCCATAAAATACGAGCTCATTTCTGATGGAGTCAATGGTGGTTGAACTTGGGCTGCTAACATTCTCCATCTTTGAGCGTATTGCTTGAAAGTTTCGTCCTTCTTTTTGTGCATTGCCCCTAGTTGTTCTCGGGTAGGCACGGTGTCGATATTGAATCGATATTGCTCCAAGAATAGACTTGTCAGATCATCCCAGCAAGAAACCTTTGAATGGTCAAGTTGCATGTACCATTCTAAAGCCGACCCAGTCAGGCTCTCGTGGAAGAAATTGATTAAGAACCTTTGATCCCGTGACCAAATGGCCATTTTGGTGAGATAAGTCTTCAGATGAAACTTTGGATTGGTGCTTCCATCATACTTTGAGAAGTCTGGTACTTTGAAGTCCTTGGGAATATTAACTTCGACCTCAGGGAAAGCTCATCGATTCCCACTGAGCCATATGGATTAGGGCCTTGCATGGCTTTAATGTGCTCTTGCATCTTTCCAATCAACTCATCTCTTAATTTTTCTTTTTCAGAGTTGCTGCTCAAGAGTATCTTCACCGGCTGTTCACGAGTTACTTCTACATTATTCTTCTCCTCTTCCTGATTTTCGTTCATGGGATCATTTTCTTCATTTACATTGTTGCTTGCATTTTGCGTTTACCCTAGTGCCGACGGATGTTCCATTTGTTGCTCTAAGGGTCTCGGTTAACTTGTCTCGATAAATCCTCGACCCTTGATTGCCCTACTGCCATTGTATTGATCCTTTCTCTCATTTCATCCATCTCTTGACTTAAGTTTCTTTATGAGTTCGACATCTCTTGTAGCCTAGTTTGCGATCTAGTTCTATAGGCCCGGGTTTGTGCAATCTGCGTTTTCCGAGGACGAGCAATGATTCAAAGTTTTTACCTGAAAAAATTAGAAGATCAGTGATTATGTTCATTATTTGTTAGAGGACCGTTAGTGAATTTGCGCCAAATAAATTTGAAATGAGTATCTTTGATATTGTTTGTTGTACTATTACCCGAACGTCTCGTTCAAAAGTATTAAGTCTCCAGTGAAATATGGGATAGAAAAAAAAAAGTGCCGACACAAGCGTACTTCATTCATTCAACTGAAAAGATATAACAATACATTGCTTCTTAGATGAATACATCATGACCTAGGCGAAAGAAACTATTCCTTATCTGAATAGGCCTTAGCCATTCGTTTCATCTGCCCTACAAGGTTCTTACAATACTCAATGAAACCACTGATTTCTACCGGTGTTTCAAAAGGGTTAACCATCTGATCAGCTTTCTTCAAATGATATGGAGTATCCGCAATTGCCGCATTAGCCAAACATGCCAATTTTGAAAGCGACTCATCCAAAAATGAACTTCCTCCTTCCATCCGTCGATGTCCCTTTTTGTTGTTCCACCCGATCCATCGCTTTTTTCATATTTTCTGTCCTTGTTGCAATACAACCTCATATTTTACAATTGTCTCTTTCATGTGTAGCTTCTTATCTTTTATCATATCTTCATATCGCTTAGATACCACTTCCATCTGCTGCTTCATTTCTTCTACTAGGCGCATTGCATTATTCTCGGGTTGTTTGGCACTCTTGCTGCTCCCTCATTGTTGATTTTCAGCCATGGCCCCTGTCCCTTTCTTGTCTGCGGAGCCCTAATTCCTTGTTTGATTAACCGTTTGGTTTTTAGCATGTAATCACGTTGCCCTTCATCTTTTTATTAGCCTCTTCAATAGTGTGGTCCTTTTCAGCATTTTCTCGCTTCAAGGCGCACATGCCTGGCGAATCTCTCTCAACTCGGCTTCCATTTTTCTCTTTTCCTCTTCCGTTTTCAAAAACCTTGGTCTCATTTCTTTCATTTCTTCATTCTCGATCACAACCGAAAGGTGAAGGTTCACCAACCATGTTTGATCGGGATCTGAATGGCAATTTGATTTCTTGAACTCGTCCTTAACCCATTGGCGATAATCTTCCTTGGTGCACAACTTCGACTCCCGGTTCTTTTCCTTTTCGGATGACCTTGTCCCGGGCACTTCGGACCTCCATAAAGCGAATCGGTGTCTTCCGTATCTATATAGTAAAGAACAAAAGAGGTTATTTGGGCTTCTACAGTGGCCCCATCATAGGATAACCGATATATATATGTGCTGCAATTTGGATTGTAATTAATACATCCTCGTGTACCCATGAGGGGTACGTTTGGAAACCTTCCGCACTTTGGTAGATGATAGCTTCTACATCTTTCCATCGAGGATACCATCTTATTTGCTTTTCTTCCATTCACCAAGTGGTCCGCCCATTCGCTTGTTCTTAACCTTCAATTAGTACAGGTTAAAGTCAGCGATAGGGCACTCCGCTTTGTATGATCTATTGAAAACATGAGCTGTGAGCCAAACATACAACACCGGCAAGCAACAGAGGACTCTTTTACCATTCCTTTCGTGACAAAAGCTCAGGGTAGAGTAAACAATTTGAGACGGGGTTGTCACGTGTGGAATTTGCGGGCAAGGAACACATCGATTCTTTGCATAATCCACGTAATCATCAATATTAGGGAACAAGGCGTAGTAGATGGTGAGGCTAGCACGTCCATGAAAGCCTCCCAATCTCCACTTTTGCTAAGTGACGCACGTCCTTCAAGGTATTCCCTTGAAAACCCTTTGGTTCCATTCCTATTCTGATGCACATCTTGAAGGTCTCTTGCGTGCACTTTCAAAATGTTCGCCACAGTTTGGATGGATGCATAGTGTCCTTTATAAAAGTATGGCCTTTTACCTTCCAATGACAAACCTAGGATTTGCTCGAATTCTTCCCAGTGGGAGCTAGTTGGAAATCCGAAAAGTGAAACATGCGAGAGGAGGATCATAGCATGCAATGATCGCTTCCACTTGCACATTCACCTCTAAGATCCAGAACCTTCCCATATTTTCTGCGCAAATGTCAAACGTTGAGTCTTCTTCAACATTCGTCCCATAACCACTAGGCTTTCGGTGTGAACTTTATTAGCCTTGAGTCGCAGAGTCTTCTTCAAGCTTGCATCCTTCGATACGATCCCATATTTCTTTTATCAAAGATACTCACTTTCAAATCTTGGTTGAGTTCTAACGGTTCTCTAACAAAACTGTCTCAGGAAAGACAAAAGATTAGGGTATTGCAAAGAAACATGGTGCAAAGATGCAAAGTATGATTTTTTTTTTTTAATGCAATGCCAAATAAAATCAAAGACAACGAAAAGGTACGCTCCTTTGTGCCCTAAAGGATTTGCCTTAAATTTGTGGAGTTCTACCTTAAAGATCTATAAATTTGTCTAATTCGTGAGAACTTTCCTTGGGTGGCTCTACTATTCTAAAGGCCTCATAGAGCTAAGTCCCATATCAGAATGTTGACCACAAATAGTGGGTAAACCACCAGGTGCGGGACATTCATGAAAAAGGTACGCTCTAGATGAGGTTTTCGCGATAACCAAACAGGATGTACATCCAAAATGGCTACCACTACACAACCTCTACCTAACTTAAGATTCACTCAGACCCGGGTATAGGGCCCCACTCGAATGTGTGTGATAAACGTGTAGGTGTAGTGTGTGTAGGGAGCATACAAACCTTTATAATTCTATAGACTACTCACATCCTGCAAAACAACACGAATACAAAACAAGATTCCCCAAAATCTTCTATCCTAAAGTTTGCATGATAAAATAGAATCACAGTTAAGGTGATCAATAAACAATTTAAATAAAATAGAAAAATAAAACAAAAATAAAGTAAAAACAAAAGGAGTAAAACAAACATATAAAAGTTACAAAATTTGCACAATCAACTTTCAAAGGCTTGACTCTCAAATGTTTGGAGTCGCCATATGTATGACCAGGGATCGCTTATGAAAATAACAACTCTTTGATTTTAGAAAAAAGAAAAAATGGAGTCGCCACCAATTTATTTAATTTAGGAAAAAAAATTGGAAAAACCTTTATTTGAAAATGGTCTTTGGAACCATATTGATTGGAGTCGGTTATGGATGGGAAGGCGGAAACTTAAAATGACACCCTAACACATCCATTTTAAAATGGTACCTTAAATTAATTGTAGAATTTTATAACATTTGAAAATATTTGTTTTATTATTTTAAAAAAAGAGAGCAGGTAAATAATAAAAAAAATTAAAAGAAGAAAAAAATGAATCATCGAGTTGTCACAACTTAAATGATTCCAAAGAAAACACTGAGATTAACAATTTGTCATTACAAATTCTAATCTCATTTTATCTATTATTATTATTATTATTTTTTTAATATTTTTTTTAGTTCAATTATATTATATTTTTTTTGGTAAAATCAGTAAAAAACACACAAAAAGAAACGAAAAAAAAATTTTTTTACAAGACTTAATTACATTATATATATATATATATATATATATATATATATATATATATGTATACCAAACAAGTATATATATATATATATAAGATTGTAAACTCACAAAACGGAAGAAAGAAAAGTCAAACGGCCAAAACCCTTTTTATACAAATGGATTAAACTGTAAACGGCTTACACAGTGTGAACAATAATGGTTCAAAAAGCTATTATACATTTTACTCCTCCGTTCAAAGGCCCCTGTAAATGTCTTCCTTTGTAATCCGAAAGCCCTTTAAGTCGAAACCTATCACCCAAAACCACTTCTCCCAAAAAAAGACAAAAAAAAAAAAAACTTTACATGCAAAACAAGAAAGCAGCTGCTTTACAAAAAAAAAAAAAAAAAGAAGAAGAGCTTTACGAAAGGGTAGAACAAAAGGGACAAGACCACTTTACAATAAGAAAGGAGCATATTTTTTTTATTTTTTAAGAAAACTAAGGAAATAAAAAAAATCAAATGATAACAAGGGAACAAAGAATGCAGATAGGATACAATGAAACGAAACTAATCAGAATTAATGAAAACACTTTCATCACTTCATTTTCATGAATTTGAACACCTTTTGACCTCTCAAAACTAAAGACGGTAACCTCTCCATGCCAGAACCGAAAATCCCACCTTTCCTTCAAGTCTTAGTTTTACAAACATATATTTCATCCTTCCTATCAAGTCACATTTCTCTTTCTTTTCCTTGTATTCGACTTTGCATCTTTCTGAAAACTCCATTTCCCTTTTTCTCTTTGAACTTTTGAATCGTCAAAGACTAAGCTCTTTATAGAGCCCCTTCCCTATTTCAGGGGGGCCACGACCCTTCAAGCATGGGTAGCAAAGGTTTGCACAAGAAATAAATTACTATGCTTACACCATAATGCATGAAATTCTCTGCAATAATCACTACAAGAGAACAGGATTTGAGGCAGATATAAAACAAAACCATATAGGATAACTCCAATTCAGGAACCAATAATTATAAGTCAGTGACTCAATCCGCTTGTCTCCTAAACCCAAATGGGTTCAACATCTCAAAAATTAAATCAAACACGGTGTTTCAAGATAGCAGCAGTAACTTTCATTTCGCAGGTACCTAACCAAATTAAAACTCAGATATCTGACAAACACAACCGCAAACAGTTAACATCAAACTCACTTGCCATTTCTAAAAGACAATACATTTAGGCAGGCATATTGGTTGAAAAGCTCAGCAAGCTCTCTGTGAAACAGATTCTAACAAGAGACGTGAGGAAATTAAAATTGCTACTTCCAGGACCGTAGCAGATCCGCATTTAGTTTCATCATCCATTATTAAGAGGGAATCAAGACTCGTTTTTTACCAAAACAGGAGGTGCACAACCAACACTTAACCATCACGAATCACCATAAGATCATCCAAACGGGGGCTTAACAGATAAATAGATAAGCAATTAAAAGATTAACTTTCATAGCAAAAGAAACAACATATTAGGACAACTATCCATATTATGAAACTTTAAACTGACTTAGGCATTTTAACAAACAGGGAGAAAGCAACGAGAAAAAAAAAAAAAAAAGGGGGTCAAGGGGAAGTGTTTATACATCAGGCACCCAGTTTTGGTTCCATACCAAATCCACCAGAATCAAAGTAAACTTTTTATTCTATTCCAGATCTTCAATACAATAAGGAGAAAAGAGAAAGAAAACAAGAAAATAAAATTTAGAAATTACCGAATGGGAATTCCTTTCCAAATTGTTGAGAATGGAAGCTATTCTGATCGGTTCTACCTTTCTCAAATTTCCTAATACAAATTTCTAAAACTCTCTCCAACTGGAACTCTCCCCAAAAAGAACTTCTCTTTTTAAAAAATATCCAAAAAACCCCCTTTTTTGGATTTTCATCTTCTGTATTTATAGGAGCAGATGGTTGGGTGAAAAATGGCGGTTGCCCGTGGTTCCGTGTTGTAAATGCAGAGCTCTCATCTTCTCGAATCTTCCATTTTTGTGCATCTTTACTCTGCTCCACGCAAAATCAGGTTTCTAATCCCTGTAATCTACCCAAAAATGGCATCCTCGCGCCTTGAGCTCTGTCAGGAGAGGAGTGATGGTTGCTTGCTTTGTGCAGAGGAGTGTGAAGCTCGGAGGTTCGCGGGTTAAAGCGAATCCATGGGGGGGAAGGACCGTTTGGTGGTTGTTCTTGTCCTTGGGGTCGCTGAATGCTGCTTCCATGGTGCGTTGGAGCTCGTGATGGGGCTGCACTGACTGGTTGCGTGAGGGAGTGGTCTACTGCTTGGTCTCCATCATGGAGGTTGTCGTAGGAGCTATGATTTGCGAGAGATAGGGAAAGGGGGCTGCTGTAGGTGTGGTGCTAGGGCTTGGAGAGGAAGGAGCAAAGCAAGAAATGCATCTTTGAGTCGTGGGTGGATTCGGGTAGATGGGTGGATTGCGGGTCACGGGGTGGATCCGGGTGGGTGAGTAAGCCCAATGGATCCAAGCCCAAACCCTTCTTTTTTTTTTTGCATGTCTTATTTATTTTTATTTATTTTTATAAAAGCAGAATTACCCAATTTTTCTTATTGGTCATTCATAATCTTTTTTTTTTTTACAACTATTTTGGTCCGGACAAAATTGGGTGTTCACACAAGAGCTGAAGAAAAGATTAACGACTGCACCTGTGTTAATTTTGCCGGATCCTAACAAATCTTTTGAGGTGTATTGTGACGCTTCTTATCAAAGGTTAGGATGTGTGTTGATGCAAGACCGGAATGTGGTAGCTTATGCTTCAAGACAGTTGAAGGTTCATGAGAGGAACTACCCGACGCACGATTTGGAGCTAGCTGCAGTAGTTTTCGCGTTGAAAGTGTGGAGGCATTTTCTGTATGGAGCTATGTTCAATGTCTTTAGTGGTCACAAGAGCTTAAATACTTGTTTGATAAAAAAGAATTGAATATGAGACAGAGGCGATGGTTAGAATTTTTGAAGGACTATGATTTTCAGCTTTAATATCATCCAGGAAAGGCGAATGTGGTAGCAGATGCTTTGAGCAGAAAGGTGGTTAGTGTTTCTACCATGATGATTAAGGAGGAGGAGCTGATTAATCAATTCTGAGGTTTATGGTTGTCAATAGAGTTGGTACCCGGACAAATTCGTTTAAGTAGAGTTGTAGTTTTAAATGACTTACTAAAAGTAATCCGAGAGAAACAAGATGAAAATGCATTTTTACAGAACGAAAAGGAATTGTTGAAGCAAGGTCATAAAGCGACGGTAGAGGAAGGATCTGATGGAATCCTGAGGTTTGAAGGAAGAGTTTGTATACCTGATGATCCCGAACTCAAGAAAGCAATTTTGGATGAAGCTCATACTAGTAATTTGAGTATGCATCCGGGGATGACGAAGATGTATCAAGACTGGAAACGATTGTTTTGGTGGCCAAGAATGAAGAGAGATGTAGCTGAACGAGTGACGTCTTGTCTTGTCTGTCAGAAGGCAAAAGTGGAACACCAAAGACCTGCTGGTATGTTACAACCTTTGACTATTCCAGAGTGGAAATGGGATAGTATCTCGATGGATTTCGTTACTGGATTGCCAAGGACGAAGAAGGGTCATGATTCTATATGGGTTATAGTTGATAGGCTTACGAAGTCAGCGCATTTCTTGCCGATCAATATTAAGTATTCGTTAGAATGCTTAACCCAGATATACATCGACGAAATTGTTAGACTTCATGGTGTACCTGCAAGTATAGTTTCTGATAGAGATCCGAGGTTTACGTCGAGACTTTGGCAAAGTTTGCAAGAAGCCATAGGAACTAAATTGTGATTGAGTTCTGCATATCATCCACAGACTGATGGTCAGACGGAGAGAACGATTCAATTGTTGGAAGATTTGTTGCGTGCTTGTGTGTTAGAACAACAAGGGAGTTGGGATGAATTTCTGTCTTTGATAGAATTCACCTACAACAATAGTTTTCATTTGAGCATAGGGATGGCACCCTATGAAGCACTTTATGGAAGACGATGCCGAACACCCTTGTGTTGGTATCAGGATGGAGAGAGTATGACTATTGGTCCTGATCTTGTGCAGTAGATTACAGAAAAGGTGAAGATGATTCAGGAGAAGATGCGAATGACTCAAAGTCGACAGAAGAGTTATGCTGATAAACGGAGACGACCCCTGGAATTTGAAGAAGGCGATTATGTGTTCTTACGAGTTACGCCTACGACTGGTGTCAGAAGAGTTATCAAGTCTAGGAAGCTTACTCCTAAATTCATAGGACCTTATCAAATTATTCGTCGGATTGGTCCTGTAGCTTACCAAATAGCTTTACCGCTTTTTCTATCCAATCTCCATAATGTATTTCATGTGTCTTAGTTGAGGAAATACATTCCCGATCCAACCCATGTGATACAACCTGATGAAGTACAGCTGAAGGATAATTTAACGTATGAAACACTTCCTGTTAGAATCGAGGACAGGAGAGTGAAACAACTTCGAGGAAAGATGATTGAGCTGGTGAAGGTAGTGTGGAATGATGTAACGGGAGATGCTACATGGGAATTAGAGGATAGGATGAGGGAGCAATACCCTCAATTGTTTTCATGTATGATGAATTTCGGGGACGAAATTCTTTTTAGTAGGGGAGAGTTGTAACACCCTAACTTTTGGGATAATTATAATATTATCCTGAAATGTACTGTTTTGTAAATTCTATGAGTAGTAAATTAAATTTGACTGTTCCGTGAGTGTATTTGGTTGTTGTATGTGATTTGCTCGAGTGGGAAATGATAATTTTTTCGGCGGAAAAATCTTATTTTAATTAATTGGAGTGAGGATCTTACTAAACCCAATTTGATTGATATATATATATATTAATCTCGTAATTTTTAGGATTTAAGCGTGCAATAAAATAATTTTATATTATTATAATATTATTTTATATTACAGTACCTACTATCTCAAAAATAGTAAAAATCTGCTTTGATTTGACCACGGATCTTTAAAAGTACTGTGGGACCCGCATTTAGGAAAAGCAGTCAATTATGCTGACTGGACAAATTCTAGCCAATGAGAGTGAGTCAACGAAAGTGGTTTGACTTTTTAAACCAATAAGAATCGGTCAACGAAAGGAGCATAGACTTTAATTTGGACCGTTGGATAGAAACTTAGTTAGGAAGCCTTTGATTTCAACCGTTGATCAAATCAATAGTGAGATTAGAATTCTAGTTTTATGACTAACTAATTATCTACCTTAGATGTAATCTAGGGCTAGGAATTAAAGATGAAACCAATGGTTAGAATTAAGTCAAACATAGTGGCTTGAATTTGATTAGTAGTTAATTAAATCTAATTTGGTTAATCTAAGGATCTAATTACTAAGCTAAAGTAAACTAATTAATTAATCTTTGTGAACAATTGTGACAATTTGAACTTCTGCCCATATTTGTCAAATTTGAACCATATTTGTCGAATTTGAACCATATCCGTCGAATTTGAATCATATCCGTCGAATTTGAATTTCTGCCACAATTCGACGAATCTGATCTTCTGACTATTTAGTACCATGTCAATATCTGTCGAGTGAGGATGCTAAACCCATTGAGTTAGAATGTCAAAATTCGTCGAGTTAGGATGCCAATGTCCGTTGAGTTGGAATTTCTAACCATTCAGTAAAGAAACTTCTCTAATGTCAAAATCCGTTGGATTAGAATTTCTGACCATATAGTATTTTCGTCAGATTGACACTTGGAAGGTTTCTTCAACGTCAACACTCGTTCGTCAAATTAAGATTTTTGTTGATTTTCTAGTATATTTTACAGTTTTGATCTTAATCCGACAGAATTTTCATTCGACAGAACTTGATTTTAGCCATTCCTATGAGATGATGTTCTTCCATCTTACATCATTCTGTCGTGTAATTGTTCGTCAAAAACTACTTAATTAGCAAGTAATTAGATTTGAATTAAAAACAAATTGAGTCCCATGGTTTTGTAGCAGCTTGGGGAGGCTTCTACATGGTTCTTGAACCGTCTTGCATGCCCATTAGGTGGCCAAATGGTGACATAAGCCATGTGCACCTAAATTGGATATTTGTTCAAGTAAATCTCTTTATTTTTCTTACCACACCTACACAGCAGCAGCCCCCTCAATTACACACTCAGTATTTACTTTTCACTTATCCGAAATCAAAGCTTTCTATTCTCTCCAAAAATAGTAAGAACCCGAGCACACTTTCTCTTCTCTTTTCTTCTCCGTAGTTCGGCCAAGTATCCCAAATACCACCAACCAACTTCTATAATTTTACCTCTTCATATTTCCTAAACCCAAAACATATTCTAAACACTTTTCATTCACAAAGTTTTGCCCAAAAACTACTCTATCTAGTTCAAAATCCAACCTTTTGCTTACTTTCTTAAGGGTAAGTTTTGATTTTATGGTTTAAATTTGGATTTCTAATTTTTCTAACCATGATTGATTCATGGTTTTTCAATATTGAACATTCTATGTGTTTTTACTAATTATTTAAGAATTTTAGGGATTTGTTTGGGAGGTTGTACAAAATTTCAAGAGAAGGAGGAAAACTAACCGATTAATTGTCTTCAAGAGGTAAGAGGGAGATTTAATCTCATCAACCCTAAGTGGTGATGGGAAAATGGATTTGTATGTGTGTGTAGAATCCATAAGGATACATTTGTGTGGTTGTTTATCATTTTTTTAATATTTGTATGATTGTTTAAATGCTTTCCTATTTGTGATTTATTTTTGCTATGCATGTTTATAGCTTTAAAATATATTGTATGTATATTGTATGTGATTATATAATTGCATGTGTTTATAATTGTATAATTATTAAAGTAGGATGTGAATAACATGTAACGATTTGCATGAGTGTTCCAAAGAACACAGAATGAGGCTCACGGCCTTACATCAAATAGAGAACCAAAATGTTCTCAGTAATTTTTTTAAATCAATAATTTAATGAATCTAGGTAAAATAATAAGTTTAAAAATGACTTTGAGTTATTATGGCCAACATGTCATTTAGTGTATAATTAAATGCCATTTTATTTTTGATTTTGGCCAACATGTCATTATATTTTCTAAGATAGGTTAGGTAATGGATTTACAAAACAAACTGATTCCAATGAATCTTTGAAAACAAAAGGAATAAATTCAGTTCTAGAATTCTAAAATAGTAGAAATTAGTTTAAGTAGGAATTAAAAAGAACGCTTGAAAAATACTAACGTAAAGCTCATTTTATGAATTTTGAAGCGCATTAGCAAGTTTCAAAGCGTAATTATTGGGTAAAAATAAAATGAACTATATTTAGTGAAAAACATCAAAAATACCTTATACTGATTTTATAGGCAAAATGCTGCTGAAATTTACTAAAATCAAGCGAATAAAATGAAAAGATTCCATACTATATTTATAACACAAGGAAAATACTCTACGTATTTTAAATGTACTAGATATAGTCTATACATAGTTAAAATAATAATTTTAAGCTATTCGGTTAAGAAAACGAATTAAAAATCTTACGCGATTGAGAAAATGATTTAAAAAGATCACGCGATGTTTAAAAATGTCAAAAAATATATTTACATGATTTTAAAACGTTTGTGAAAATGACGAGATTGTGAAAATGCGATAAAATTCCTACGTGATTGAATGATACAGTGAATTTTGTTGTCAGGCCAAAGTGGTGGACCCGGACATGTTGTGGTGTAGTACTGTCAAGTGGGACATACTATACTTTGGTATTTTATAATTAAGGGTATTTTTATAATTATGATAAAATTTGGATAATAAGGGTATTTTTGTAATTTTAGATCATGCTTAGAGTGTTGTGTCAATTTAGTTGATAATTGGCGATTGATTGATGAGGCGAATTACACCGTGTTTTAGTGTGATAAGCATAGTGTGGTTCATTTATGAACTTGGAGGCATTAGTGTGCGGAGAATTCCACATGGGGATAGTGGGTTGCTCCTCTGAGCCGTGGTAACGGGCAATACACTAATGATCTTGACAAGCACTATTCTTAATCGGGATCTTGAGGAGACTATTACGTACTATGCCTGTAGTGCACGGTGTTTTGACTGTGTACTACTACACGATATTTGAACTGTGGACTATAGACACAAAATTTGACAGTGCAATAGTTTGGTTGGGCAGCCATAAAGTATTATTAGTTTCTATTTGCATCATTCTCTCAGATATTCGTGTTTAGCTCCATGGAGTAGGAACGAGTCGGTGTGTGTTCATGCATTATCTGTATTTTACTGCTTACCATAATCTGTGATAAAATGTATGATTTATTGCTTTAATATATTATGCATTATATAATGGCATGTGTTATTTTAGTATGTCTTGCTTTGATATATTATGCATGATATATTGGTATGTACGGTTATGATAATTGTTTTGTATTGTCGTTTTCCTTATTGCCATGCGGGTAGTGATGTAGATTGTCTCACCTCTCTATATGTTTTCTCGATATTACTATATTATTTTCGTAAAGAGTTTGAGGAAGAAGAGGATCAACCTCTCGAGATAGAGTATCCGGATGAACGACAGCCGAGCGAGCGATACGAGGAGGACGAGCCGGTAGATCACCCTAATCATCAAGACTGATCTTGAGATCATGACGCTGCCAGGATTCTTCGGGTTTGTGAGACTTGAGTTTCACGGAGGTTCTGAGGCCTGGCTTATGCGAGTAGATAGAGGAACAATTGTTTATGTGGGACGTTTGACTGTGTCCCTATGTAGAGAGTATGATGGAGACGTCATATTCACTACTATGTTATATTTACATTTAGAGTTACCTCTGACTCTTAGGCGTTACTGGCAGGGAATATTCCATGCGCCTAGTGAGCTGAGTGGTGAGTCAACAGCCCGGACTCGTGTCCGTAGTGCTATGAGATCTCCAAGATGTCAACTTTTCGATGGTCTTTCTAGAGGATGATCCATCTGAGGGTTAGATGTCTATCGAGATGCACTTGGGCAATACTATGTCTTAGTTTTATGTTGTCTTTTACTGCTTTGTTAAATACTTGTAGTTGTAAATTATATGTGTACTAAAGAAAAACTCATATGTATATTATGGAGTGATTGTGTTTCATTATATGTTGTGTTCTGTGTTATTTTATTTAATGTTATTAATATAAAAGGAAAAAAAAATTTTACCACAAATATTATTTAAGTATAAAATGTTTTACAAATTGGGTAAGAGTTTTATTTTATGTTATTTTATTGCATTCATAAATGTGACATCCTCACAAGGGTGTTACACAATGCTACTATGGCGTAGGATATATATTGGTTGAGGAAATGTTACATGTCTAAATTCTTAAACACATTTCCATACACTAATAATTTTCTTTTCTATAAAGAAAGAGAGAGAGAGAGAAAGAGAGAGAAGAGGGCGGCAAGTGAAACTAGTTTGATTTTTTTTAACTTTTTCCCAATAATAATGGGTGTAAGAGTGAGGTATATATGAATTTTTAACAAAGTTGTATTTGGCTACATTTGAAAGTAATTGATTGAAATATGATTATTAGAGAAATTGTATATTAGCAGGTCACTTATATTTTAGATAAAAAATTTATGATTTTTTATATAAATTTTATATCTTTTAAAGTACCAAATTTTGATTATTATTTCCAGTGTAAAATCCTGTAATCCCTTAATTTATACATAAAGATTGTAAACCATTATATATATATATATATATGAAGAGGGATCAACTTATACCAGTGTAAGTTTTTTTTTTCTTACACTTATTTTCAACCATTAATTTTACTTTCATCTAATGGTTGAGATTATTTCAATAAAAGTAACCATTAGATGAAAGTAGATCTAATGGTTAAAAATGAGTGTAAGAGAAAAAAGACTTACACTGGTGTAAGTTGATCCTCACTCTATATGAGGAGGGATCAGCTTACACCAGTGTAAGTTTTTTTTTCTTACACTTATTTTCAACCATTAGTTTTACTTTCATCTAATGGTTGAAATTATTTCATTAAAGGTAATCATTAGATGAAAGTAGATCTAATGGTTAAAAATAAGTGTAAGAGAAAAAAGACTTGCTTTGGTGTAAGTTGATCCTCACTCTATATGAGGAGGATCACTTTATATATATATATATATATATATATAAGTAATAATTTTAATAAATTATAAAAAAATTAACAAATATTACAAATAATCTACTGATACACCAAATAATGATTATTTTTGCAATATTATTAGAAAAACTGTATATTAGCAGGTCATTTATATTTTAGATAAAAAATTTATGAATTCTTTATATAAATTTTATATCTTTTAAAGTACCAAATTTTGATTATTACACTAAGACCCATTGCACCCCTACCAACACCCATTCCACCATAGGACAATGAGAATGAATCACTTACTACACTTTTTCTTAACCAGTTGATTCCATGATATCGAGATCTCCATGGGCCAATCCGTGATGCCATCAGCATACTGACTATATAAATCAAGATAGCCTCAACATTTTCTCAGCTAAAAGAAAAATGTTTTTCTAAGTATCCAAAATACGATACTCGTCTAAGATACCATGTTATAAATGACATATGATTGGCTTATTGTTCTCATGTATTATATGTTAAGCCAAAATAAATAAATAAATAAATAAATATATATATATATATATATATATATATATATACACACACAAATGTGAGTATAGAATAGTTTAAGTATTATATTTTAAATGTTCAAATAATAGAATTCTAATTAAAGTTAACACGTTGTGGGACAAGCTCGCTTTGATTTACAAACTTCAAAGGATATTTGCAAGCCGTGGCAATAGGTCACTACTTCCCTTAATATTTAAAATAAAATTCATGTAAGTCGTAATCATAAGCAACAACGTATAAACTTTTTTTTTAAAATAAAAATATGTTTTTACTTTATCTAAATATAGCGATTTTTATTTTAATTCTTCATTTTTAAAACGTTAGAAACAAATCTTTCATAATTTTTTTTTACCATATGGTCCTTATGTTACATCTTTGTTAAAAATTGCCAATTTTATTTGTCTATATGGTGTCCTATGTGGATCTAATCGATGCTAAGGTAGACATTAAAATGATTAAAACAAAAAATTGTTATATTTAGAGATATTAAAACAAAAAATCGCTATATTTAGAAGGAATAAATACGTATTTAATTTGGGACTTATTCATCATCAACACACTAGTTAGAAGTTCTACCCCTATATATAATTTTCTTTGAAGTATTAGAAATTCTACCTCTAAACATAATTTTCTTCAACTCATAAACTTCATCTCTAAGCAATTTATTGACTCAAAGTCCACTCAGAAAATCAATAAAACCCTTGACATAGAGACAACCAAACAAACCACCACTTGCCACCAAATTTGAAGACCCACCACACTAAAGAACCACTCGACCTCACCTTTGTTCAGTTGCTGCAAGCTAATGGCTCCAAAACCCTTCCTCACTCACGCTGTAGCAGAAAGCGGATTGAGTTTGTCACTAGGATTGGGGCACTTGACTGCGCTTGACTCTAGGAGGACATTGATTGTAGGGGCCTAGTGGTGGCTCTAGCGCAGAAGCTTCAACAGTGGCGCACAAGTGGCTAAACTAATGGATTGCAGGGAGTGGCTATGGTGGTTGTTAGGTTCATACCTCTACCTCTACCTCTAGGGTTTGCTTGTGGAAAATGGTGGTTTGCAGTGGCTCTGGTGGTTATTATGTTGTCATCTCTGGAGTTTAGGTAGAAGTCGTTGTTGCTCTATTCCTAACATGGTGACTTCGCTTGCATGATTTTGGTCCTATGGGGTTTGTACACTACAAGAAAACTATGATTTAGTTTCAGATTTTGCGACGGATATCAAATCCCTAGCTAATATCAAATTTTTGCGATGAAATTTGTGAAAAACAATTTCTTCATCGTGGTTGTAAAAATTTTCCTTTTTTAACAACAGATTAGCGACAGCGTGGCCCCTAGCTGAATTTTATGAGGGCTTCACCCTTGCTCATCTGTCTCAAACTCTTTTGGCGCACTAAAAATTTTGCGTTATTTCATTCTCGCTTTTTTGTTGCTTTTCTTATAAATTTTGTGGGAATTAAAGATAAATTATAAATTATAAATGTTTTAAAAATCTCCCAAACCCTCATCAGCTCTTACCCTCATATCACAGCAGTAATCCCACCTCACCCAGCTCGTATCCTTATATCCTAAACCCTCATCCTCACACCCTCATCAACATTCGTACTCTCACTCTCCCACTCTTGCCCCACTTCATCCCCTAACTCGTCCTCCTATTCACCCACCACATCACCAATATTGCTATCGCCATCACCACCACCACCCACCGATCGTTGCTCCTATTCACCCTCCTCTTACCCCTGTCCTAACTAAGCCCTATACCCACCAACATTACCCTCCTACTCCTACCCTCCTACTCTTACCCCTACCCCAGCTAAGCCCCCTACCCCAACTAAGCCCCTACCCCTCACCATTACTCTCCTCGCCAGTGGTCTATATGCACCCATCGACCCCTCGTCACCACAGGGCCTCGATGGATTGAAGCTTACAACTTATAGAGGCTCGACGAATTGAAGCTCATAACTCACAATGGCTCATCGTCCAGGATTAAAGATCACCCTCATTAGGTTTGTCCTTATTGCTTTCTCTCTCTCTCTCTCTTTCAAGTTCTACTGATTTGTTTTTAAGTTGAGGAAGAATGTAAGGTAGGTAATGAATAGTGGGATTGGAAGAGGGAAGAAAAAAAAATGATTGATGTTGAAATGTCCAGCATCAGTTTCAGAAATATCCTGAGGTGGGGTAGGGTGGGGACAAAAGGAAAAAACAATGGTCAAATTTGAATAAAAAAAGAGAAAGGTAATTTTGATAACGGGGGTTAGGTTGTGTAGTGTTTGTGTTTGTGTTTGTGTTTGTGTTTGTGTGTTTTTAATTTGATTTGAGAGGAGCTGTTTATGCCTCACCCCCTGAGTCACAGTTCTATTGTAGTTCACCTTGGCTCCATTATTGAATTAAGTCACTGCTAAACTGTATAACTTGCAAAAATAGTGGATTTAACTGATTTAATCATGAATGAGGATAAAATAGAGAAACTATATAACTGAGAGGAATTCAACACTTATTCATCAGTAGCATGCATATGATTCATTGCCGGGAAATTTCCAGGGTTAAGAAAGCGATGGATTTTGTTCTAGGACAATGTAGGAATAGGAGTTAGGTAGCCTATGCTACCCTTTAATACATTAATCAAGGCCCTGGAGGTAGCCAAATATGGTCTCCCAAATATCAAGGGTATGTTTTTATTCTGATCCTAATCAACTATGATAAAGTGCATAGGAAATATGAATTTATCTACTTTAACAAGCACATCCTCCATAACACCCCATGGATAACAATATAATCTATCAGCAAGTTGCAGAAAGACTGTTGTGAGCTTTGGGTTTCCTAACCTAAGTTGTTCATATATGGAAAGAGGCATAAGGTTGATACTTGCCTCTAGGTCACATAATGCCTTGCTTGAAAATTTCTCACCAATAACACAAGGAATGTTGAAACTACTAGGGTCTTTCAATTTTGGTGGAAGTTTGTCTTGCAAAATAGCACTACACTCCTCAGTTAGTGTCACAGCCTCACCATCCCCTAGTATCCTCTTCTTTATCAAAATCTCCTTCATGAACTTAAGATATTGTGGCATTTGCTCCAAGGCCTTTACAAAGGGAATATTGATATATAACTTCTTGAAAACATCTAGAAATTTAGCAAGTTGCTTTTCCTGTTCTTACTTCTTCAATAATTGAGCAAATAAGATTTTCTCATACAGATATGGCTCATAAGGTTTATCCCAATCAAATTCCTTCTTCTTCCTCTTTTCTCTCTTAAATCATTTTTTGTTAGAGTCTTCTTCTTTAGGTGAACTTGACTTGCTATCCAAAAAGGATTCATCCTTCTCTTGGTCTTGCATTAAAGAACTAACCTTTTTTTTTTAATTTTTTGCATTGTCTTGTCTCGGTCAGGGCATAACGACCTTGCCACTCCTCAAGGAGATCTCCATGCACAATTCCTTAAGATTAACCACTGTGTCACTTGGTATTGTGCCATGAGGTCTTTCTTCAAGCTTCCTAGAAAGTTGCCTAATTTAAGTTTCTAAGTTTCATATGAAAGCTTCTTGATTCTTGAAATTGGATCTAGTTTCTTGCATAAAGGAGTCAGTGCTTTAGGCCAGCTTCTCCATAATACTCTCTAACTTGGATGGTTTATCTTGCTGGCCTTGAAGAGAGGATGAAGATGATAGTTATTGGTAGAGAGGTGCTTGAGGTCTTAGTATAGCTTGACTATTCCAAGAAAAGTTTAGGTGGTTCCTCCACCCAAATTATATGTGTTGGAGTAAGGGTTGTTTTGGGTCCTTGGAGGATTCCCCATGTAGTTGACTAGCTCTTGAGCTACATGATTAGAAACATTTGCCTTACAAGCTCCATTTAAGTGATCTCCACCAAAGAAGTCACAAGCTAATTGTTGAGATTGCACTACATTTACTTGCATTCGTCCAATCTATTTAGTCAAACTGGCTATTTGTTGAGAAAGAGTCTTATTTTGAGCCAAAAGAGCATCCAAGGTATCTAGCTCCATCAATCATTCCCCTTCTCATCAAAGATCTTCCACTTAGCATTTGATATTCATTGGTGGTCATTATCTCCAGCAGTTGTTGAGCTTTTTTTAGAGTCTTGCTATTAAGAGAACTGGCAGTTGATGCATTTAGCATGGACCTTGTGGGAGGATTCAGACTAGTATAGAAAATTTGAATTTGTTGCCAATCTTGGAATATATGATTCGGACATATCCTAAGAGATTCTTTAAACCTTTTCTATGCTTCATACAAAGACACATCCTCCTTTTAGGCGAAGCACATGATTTCACTCTTCTGCTTCACAAATTTGGAAGGGGAAAATGTCTTGTAAGGAACTTCCCCACTAACTCATCCCAAGTGGTAATGCTTCCATTGGGTAAGGACCTTAACCAAAGTTTAGCTTTATCCCTCAAAGAGTGTGAGAAAAGTCATAGTCTAATTTGTTGCTAGCTCCATTAATCTTGATGTTATCACACAATTGGAGGAAATTGGCAAGGTGTAAGTTTGAATCCTTTGCCTTATGTCCACTAAATTGTCCTATTGAACAAGTTGGATAAGAGCTGGTTTAAGTTCAAAGCTATTTGCCTCAATGGGTGAATTCACTATGCTTGAAGTGTTCCCTTGAGCAATGGAGGTGGAATATGATAGGGAAATTCGCAAATGTACGAAATCGATTAAGTAATAAAGTAGTGAAAAAGATATCGTTACCATAGAGAGTGTTTACAAACTACCAAAATTATTTTAACACTACTATTATTTAAACTATCAAAAGATATTTTGATTAAATTAAAACTAAAGAAAATTAAAACTAATTAATTAAATTCAAATGAGTCAAGAACTAACAAGAGATGAAAATAATATCAATTAAACTAGGGTATTTTGATTTCACTTGAACTAATCATTTAACTTAATTGATTGATAATCCAATTTTAATCATCTCATGTAATGGGTGTTAATCCTAAATTATTTAATATTCTCTCCCAAGTCATACTAAACATATTGAAAAAGCATTTATTACCTATTTTCCAATAGCAATAACAAGCATTAATCAACTCATTATAATCTATGATTAACCAACGCAA
Source organism: Ormosia semicastrata (assembly GCA_029884595.1). Lineage (NCBI taxonomy): Eukaryota > Viridiplantae > Streptophyta > Magnoliopsida > Fabales > Fabaceae > Ormosia > Ormosia semicastrata. The sequence continues at coordinate 6,124,406 of JAQQTO010000045.1, forward strand.
TCCCCCACAAGACAAATCTTTACTTCTGTTCCGATTATATACTCATGGAGTTTCTTACCTATGTCAAATCAAGGGAATTTCCTTTCGGTGTGTTTCCAAGATACAAATCAAAAGAAATTAAGAACAATAATAAACTCTAGATGAAGAAAGTCAATTCAACAAGTGTAAATATTCAAATATTCAAGTTACATTAAAACCCCTAGAAAGAAATTTAGTTCATGATAAAATTAACTAATGATATAGAAAATTTAATCATACTCATTATAGGAAATAGGAGAAGAAAATAGAATAAAAACTCAATTGGTATATGTTCTCTCATTTCTTCCAACTTGCTCTGCGTTGCGCTCGTATGTTGCTCTCGCTATGTTTCTGCCTCACTCTTAAGTATATGCTACTATCTATTTTTTTTAATAGTGACTTGTACTATATCCAATTTTATTATGTTTATAACTCCTTAATTTTCTGATAAGGATAAAAATCTAATCAAAATTAGTTTTGAGTCTTCCACCATCAATTTAGGCTTTGGATAAGATTTAGGATTTGGATAAAATTCATTTTAAAGCTTTATCTTCAAGATCTCCTAATTTAATCCAAAATCCTCTATATTTACCTAAAAATCCAAATAAAAATATAAAATATAAAAGGAAGTTAAAAAATATTTAAATCTTAATAAAACTAATAAAAATAAATCAAATCAAATCAAATCAAAATCCTAACAAATAAAGGCCAAAGAAATATGCAATTTTGCATCACATCAAAATAGTCCCCAATGTCCTTCAGATAGGTCCCAAGTTCATTTCCACCATAGGTTCTTTTTCAAGTTTCTTCTTTGCCTTTGTCTTTTTTATATTCTTTCTTGTTGTTTTCACAATTTCCAAGTCAAAAAGTAAATACTTCAAATCAACAGTACCTCACATAAACCAAAAGAACAAGAATGAAATAAAGAATCAAAAACTAAAACAAGAAGTAAACAACAAGAAAGAAATGCCTAGATTAGTATCTTCCTAGTTGCTTTTTTTATTTTGACAAGTACAAGATCCCTAGTAACGGTGTCAAAAACTTGATGTGAGATTTGGCAAGTGAACCAAGTCGCTCAAGTAGTAAAGAGTTAGTGTGAGTATCATTCCCCAAGGATATTGGTTATCATACATCAATTCACAAGTTGGTTACTATCTAAACAATTAATTTTTGGAGATAAAGAGAATTGAACCAAGTAAAAATGGGGAAGTTAAGAAACACAAGGTTTTAAGGGTCTTAAAAACAAAGTTGATGGTGAGACAAGAATGAGAAAGGCACTAGGGCTCAATTTCACTTAACTCTTTAGTTGATTTTATTGAATTCATGCTTAACCCAATTGAACTCCACTAATTGATGTTAGGAATTCTTCTTTTAGTTAAAACTCAATCCCTTGATGAATTAACCCTCTTTTAATTACCTAGATTAAGCTAATTCATTATTCAACCCTAGCATTAAACGAATGAACACAATCAAAATTCCCAATCAAATCACACAATCTACAACACCCATCCCTAGATATTGCTAGATCATGGCATTTATCATAAGAAGCATATAGTATAAAGAGATTTTCCAATCCTTAAAATACCCATCAAATCAAATCTATGGTTGATCAAGTTATAGAAGCATTGAGAATGGAGATAAATGCTCAATTAGATTAAAAAGAAACTAAGATTAAGCAATAAATCTAATTACATCAATATCCAAGCAAAATCCATCTCACCCTAGCAAGAAGGAATTTAGCTACTTATGGAGAAAAAGAAAGAAAAAGAGAGAAGGAAAAGGTAAATCGTGGTTACCATCCAAGGAGAAGAAAGAATGAGTCAATCTTCAAAATTTCTCCTTTTTCAAACCCTAGATTTCACGCACACACTCTCTTTTTCTCTAGAAAATGGCAGAAGAATGAAAAATCCTCTCAAAATATCCAAAAAATTACTTAAAACGCGAAATAAGGTGGATTGGTCTCGTTGTTTAGGTGGTTAACTTTTCATGCAGCGGTGCAACGACCTCAGGTATATATCAGGGTATTGTGACTGAGAGCACGACATCACGACCTGGCTAAGTGATGCTGTGATGTTACATCTTGACCTGAGCATTTTGCTTCCTTGCCTCAATCTAGGTTCAATGATGTTTCCAGTTCTCTTCTCTTATGCCTTTTTTAAGTCTAGAACCTATATCAAAAAGTTGGAAATCAACATTAGTGTGTGTAAACTAGAGAATAGATTAATAGAATTTTTTTTATCAATTTACTCAAATTTTCAACCCAAAAAACAAACAACAAAAATATTCTAAACTCAATCTAAAACCTTCATAATTAGATGCATAATATGGACTAACAATACTAATTTATGTTGTCAACTGGACTAAATAACTCTGTTTTACATAGCTATCACACTTTTGTGAGTCCAAGCCCATCATAGGCCAGCCCACCAGAGTAAAGGCTGGAATAGAATTTATGGCATCAATTAGATGACTTTTTTACCAATATGCCATAAGTGGCAAAATTGTTTATCAAATTGCCATCTTTTTCAAACTATTTATCAAACTACCACTATTTTTGCCACATTAGAATTTTTTATTATTTTTTGTTCCACATAGATTACACTAGAAGAGATGGCGCTGCCAACTAGGATGCGCTAACACGTTTGGCATATCTCACATGGATACGCCAATAAGCGTGGCATTTTCCATGTGATAACGCCACAGGTGATGACGTTTACACGTGGAAAATGCCATGCGTGTTGGCATATCCACTGGATATGCCACGCGTGTTAGCGTATCCATGTGGGATATGCCACGTGTGTTGGCGTTTTCAACGTGGAGAAAAAAATTAAAAAAATGTCACATTGCATGTGCAGGACACTTAATTCCTTCTACGTAGATCTCTTTAGAAATGGCGCCCAGAGACACATACAATTTATATGCCTACTAATGAGTGCACCATAATATTGAGAGATATCAGTTTCAATTAGCTTATTTATAAGCCAAGTATTTGCTTCTGATCTGTAAGGTAGTCAATGTGGGACTTTGGTATTGGCAAGACAAAACAACAAAGCAGCTAAGCAACTATTGTTTGGTTTTATATGATATTTGTCATCAAACTCCTCTGTGGCTTTTGGCACTTGAAGGATGATTCTAATTTTTTACAATCTGTTTCTTTTTGTTTAGGGAAAGGATATTCTTGAAATAAGCCCTTATCTTATTATGATATTCTACTTTCAATGTTAGTCTGTTGAGCAGTTATGCTGTAGATTAGGTGCTTTTTGGCATTTGAAGGATGAATCTAATTTTGTATAATCTGTTTCTTTCTGATTAGGGAAAGGATATTCTTTTTGTGCATTTGTATAAAATCCTTCGTGATCAATAGCCCTAATCTTATTATGATATTCTACTTTCAATGTTACTCTGCTAAGCAGTTTTGTTGTAGAGTAGGTACTTTTTGGCATTTGATGGATGATTCTAATTTTTTATAATATGTTTCCTTTTGTTTAGGGAAAGAATATTCTTCAAAAAGACCATCCTGAAGGTCCTTTTAGCACAAAGGTTAGTGTTATTACTTATTTTTAAAATTATATGCATGCGAAGGTTTAATTCTCGTTTTATAGTTGGGTGTTGCATATGCTTTTGTATATGTGTGGATAAAATTAGTGTATGAAAATATCATTGAAGCCACAAAGGAGTTTCATGACAAATATCATATGAAACCAGAAAATAATTGCTTAGCTGCTTTGTTGCTTTGCCTTGTTAATACCAAAGTCCCACATCGAACAAAAGTATTTTGTTGCCTTACTAAGTTGCTTTATCTTGCCAACACCAAAAGTCCCACATCGAATACTTTACATATCATAAGCGATGTCTCTCAATATTATTGCACTCTTTAGTAGGCATAAATTATAAGCTTGGGCGCCAATTCATGTGGAATGGGTTGTCCACGCACATGGAAGGTGACATTTTTTTTATTTTTTTTCTCCACGTTGGATGCACCAACACACGTGGCGTTTTCTTGTACGTAGGCATTGTGGAAAAAATTATATCCACGTGGGATGTCGCTTGTTGGCTTATCCTACTTGGCAGCGCCATCTCCTCTGACGTAGCCTACGTGGAATAAAAATAATAAAAAAATTTAATGTGACAAAAGCAGTGACAATTTGATAAATAATTTTAAAACGATGACAAATTAATAAATAAGTTTGTCACTAATGACATATTGGTAAAAAAGCCTCAATTAGATAGAGCTTAGGTTTAAACCATCGGATTCTCCACATGATTTAAAAAAAAATATTATATACATTTTTTATTCTAGACCATAAAATTTATTTTCTATTAATTTATTATTTTAATTCAATATATCAAAAAATAGGGTTATATAATGAGAGAAACTCTAATTCATTTTTTAATCTCATCATACCTACACGTAAAATTATTTTAACTGATTGGTAGGATCTTCTAGTTAAAATAATACCTCATGAAACTTTGAAGATCATTATAGGCATAGTTGAATGACCTAGACATTTGGTCCGCGAAAACTTGCAAAACATCATGAATTTACTCAAGGACTATGGACAACCTGGTCAAGTGATCGGGCCCCGACAAATGCAAGTTCTATCTTTGGTTCAATTTCATCTAGAAGATTAGCTATAATATCTTCTCGTTCTTGGGTTTTTATTTTTACCTTGGTGTGCCTATTTTCAGGGTAAGTCGAAAGCTTTACATACGCGACCTAAGCATAGGATGGGATAAAAGCTAAATTGGCGACTGGAAAGGGTCTTTATTATCTATTATAGGAAGAATTCACTTGTCAAATCCGTTCTTTTATTTACGTTTTCCAAACGCTAAAAACAATTGATAAATGGATTCGTTGGATATCATGTCTAGGAAAATTGTGGACCGTTGCTTGGACCAAAGTTTGCTCTCCTTTTTCGATGGAAGGTGGTTTGGGTCTTAGACCAATCCGTGCTATCAATGAAGTTTTGCACTTTGAAACTCGCCTATTTGGGATTTCCTCTCCTCTCACTGCCAATGGGCTTGCTTTCTAAGAGCTCATTTCTTCAAGAACAAAAGACTTAGAACATCTTATGTAAAATCTTCAATTTGGCCTGCTTTAAAAAGATGTTTGCCCACAGTTGTTGATAACACTATCTGGCTTGGTAATGGCTCTGACATTAATTTTTGGACGGATAAGTGGCTTCCTAGCACTATTGTGCATCTGCTAAACATCCCGACAGATTCACCAATCTCTTCACGTGAATATTGTTAAAAAATAATGAGAAGAATAAAAATTTAATGTGACTTAAAAAAGCAAGAATGATCAATTGATGCTTCACAACAAAATGCCAATCGATTTTGTGGTCTAGAAAAAGATGACAAATTAATAAATAAGTTTGTCACTAATGACATATTGGTATAAAAGCCTCAATTAGATAGAGCGTAGGTTTAAACCATCGGATTCTCCACATGATTTAAAAAAAATTATATACATTTTTTATTCTAGACCATAAAATTTATTTTCTATTAATTTATTATTTTAATTCAATATATCAAAAAATAGGGTTATATAATGAGAGAAACTCTAATTCATTTTTTAATCTCATCATACCTACACGTAAAATTATTTTAACTCAGATTGGTAGGATCTTCTAGTTAAAATAATACCTCATGCCCGACTTTGAAAGATCATTATAGGCATAGTTGAATGACCTAGACTAGCCCAGCTGGTCCGGCCAGTAAACTTGTGATCAAGCGCTAATCTAGTTAGGATGTTGGACCATTTTTTGCATTGGTCCAATCAAACTTGAAGAAACCTAGACGACCTGGTCAACCTGCACCACCCGATTCTTATTAATTTTTATATATATATATATATATATATATATATATATATATATATATTGCTTGCCAAAATGATTTTGTATCACTTTTCTGTGTAACTTTACCCTACCCAAGAAGGATCCATCTCACTTTGTGTAGTGAGCTCCTCTCCAAGCCTATGATGACTTCATTTTCTTCATCTCCTCACTTTACCACTTGAGTACTTATTACTCAGTCAAGTAAATTGATACTATGTTAAAAGATTTTTGCTTGTTGCTTGTTCGTTATTTTGGATTGTTGAACATGAACACATTGCACAGTTCTTTATTTTTTTTTTCCTTACATATTGGTTCATAAACAATTTTGACTCAATATTTTAATGGAACCTTCTAGGAGCTCCCTTTTGCATTTATGCTATTATATTGTATTAAGTTGTAATACATTATTATGTACCATTTAAATATTATAACTAAGTGGTGTTTTATTAAAAATATAAAGTACTTTATATATATATATATATAATATTAAACTTTGATCCGAATTATACAAGTATGATTATATGTCATAAATTTTGTGTAAAGTACTTCTTTTTATATCATTTTAACATCTCATCAATTTATATATGTGTAGATAAATATTGTAAGATCATTTTCCATAAGCATAATGTAGTTCACGTAATAAGAATATGAGACTATTCTTGATCAGAACGATCAAGTGTAATTTAATAAAATAAAATGTTATATAATTTCTCTTGTAAAAAGTGAAAGAATATATTAAACATTTTTAATTTCCAAATATATAGTTTATATTTCTTTCACATAAAAATCTATTATCTATATCAAAACCTATAATTTGATGAAATAGAAGAGCTTAAGTATTGAGAATAGGTGTAATGTATATAAGCTATTCATGACATCAACTTAAATTGTTTCCAAGGCAAGCTTAAAAAATTCAGTCAAACAAACACTAGGGTTCAAACACGCATAGCTCCATTAAATAGATGACCTGTCAAACGAAACAACCATTCTTTTTAACCTGATCGAACGAAACAACTTGGATTTATCTTTTACGAATTTATTTCTTTTCATAGGATCCACGTGCATGCTCACATGCATTTGAATTTTATCCAATTGGATCGTCAAAGCCTGAGTGGATAAATGGATTCAAAGTTTCAAACTACTATTAAACTGGGAAGCTCTATACAACAGTACTAGTATGACGTTATCAATTAGATTTGACTTATTATAATTGTGATCCCAGCACACGGCTTCTGTGATTTCATATTTCTTTCAAAGTTGGCAACATCTACTTTCTAGCTTTCTGCTTTCATCACATTACTTTAATTGTATATATTAATTTACTCTAATACATATCGTAAGCTATATATACTCACTCTTCTACAGTCAACTTATTAAGAAGACATTTTATATTTACTGGTATACATGTATATCTTATCTCTCTCGACTCCATTGATGACTTATACTGATATGTATAAGTCATTTGGATGAGCTATTGAGCTAAGCGTTTATAAGTGCTTACAAAAATATAAATTAAGATGTCACATCCCACTTGCGAGCAAAATGAATAATCTTATACATTGGCAGGTTTTGCACAAAAATTAATTAAAATAACTCAACTCGTCATAAACCAATTTTTTTGTTCAAATCCTAAAGGGAATAAGAACCACGTGATTAATTTACCTTGACATAACTATCTTTGTGAAGTTAATTTGACCTTTAAACCTTATTGTCGTTTCACGGGATTTGTGTTGCTTGTGGGATAAAAGGAAGTCCAAAGATTATGGTGCGGTCACAGGTAATATGGATTTGATGGTTGAGACAATAAGCTAACATGAAGATTGAAACTTTCCGTGCTTGGAATATGTCAAAAGTGTGCATATTTATATAACACATGGAAACCATAAGAAGCAAAATGCTTAATTTCTTTCTCGGGGTTGAGTTCCGGGTAAAACTTTCTTGTTTGATTTCTTTGAAACATATACTTAGACAGAGAATCTTAGGAAGTAAGGAAGAATAGTGTGGTTAAATTCTTTTGAAAGACAAGCATTTGGAATTGAATATTTGAGGCTATAAGGGAGCTTTAAATTGGACTTTTCGTAGAGAAAAAGACCTATGATGCACTCCTCATGTGGAAGTGGAAATTAATCTTTTTTTTTTCTACTTTGGTGCAATTTAAAAATTATTTCTCATTTTGGTACAAAATGTACAGTGATTTAAACCAAGATAAATATTTTTCTTTTAATTTTTTATGCAAAAGTCATGTCATCAACTACGACTTCCGTTTAAGTTTTATTTTTCTAAGGCATACATATGTTTTTTAATCTCTCTAAATATATATAATGATTTTTGGTTGAGCCTCTTATTTTTAAAATTTTAGAAATGAGTTCTCTTAAAAACAATTTTTATTTAAATTTGTTTTTGATCTCTATAAATATATTACTTTATTTTCAATCCCTCATTAATTTCAATTTCAATTTTAGTTCAAAATTTTCTAAAAGTGTACAATTTAATTTAGTCCCTGCTGTTAATAGAATTTCGTTAAGAGGTGACGTGACTAACAGAAATCCAACTCGTACTTGCCACATGCCATATATATCCACATGTCATTACACCATTGGCTACCATTTGCCACGTCCACATCCCCTTCTTCTTCTTCTCCTCTCCACCCCTCTTCTTCTTTTTCCTGTTTCTCCAAAATACATGGTTCCACCATAATTTCATCCACAAAATCTCATTATAATCCTCCATTTTTGCAACATCTAGAAGCCACTAAACTTGCTTATAGCTAGAACATCAAGCAAAATTCCAAAACCAAAAAATCCACCAATGTTGAACCACCCTTCTTCACTACCACTATAGGAAAATTAAGATTTAGCTATAGATAAATCCATCACTAATGGGGGAAAATTTATCGCTATATTAAATTTAGCAACAAATTGCATTGTCGCTAAGTCATTGCTAGATTGCTGTACGCTAAACTTTAGCGATGGAAATGACGTTGTCGCTAAATTTAGCAAAGGATTTTTTCCTCGCAAATCTGTCGCTAAATGTGTGCCATTTCAGCATACACGACTGATCCCAAATTGCATTTAGCAAGAGATTTTTCATCGCTATCCGTCGCTAAATTTTTATGGCACGTCATCACCTTAAAGTAATATCGGTTTAAACTTAGGTGTGCTAGAATAATGATGTGTGAAAGCATCAGAAGTACAAGCTCTAAAATTTAGTGGGTAAACCACAGATGATCGAGATCCTATGCCATAAATTCTGCCTTTCTTTAGCCCACCAACAGCTTCAACCCAGAGTGACAACTCTTCTTGATTATCTAAGTCATGTTCTGTTGTTATATCATCTTCACTTCTCTCGAATGTGTCACTTTCTTTTGTGTCATCTTTCACCCCATCATTGTTTTCATTAGATGTGTCACCAACATGCTCTTGGAGTTTTCTCTTTTTAAATACTTTATAATTTTTCTGAAAATATGATATAAGAGTTAGTTCATGCATAAAAAATAAGTTGTTCATAATTAGACCATAGGCAGTTGTCAGAAAACATGTAAAAAAAATTCCACAATACAAAAATGCAAGATCTAGAGGAATTAACTAAGAAATAGAGACATGAAAGTAATACATGGAGGCCGCAAGCACACCTGCTTAATATCTCTCAATGCAAATAGTCCAATACAGATTTCTCCATTCACAATCTTCTGTTCAAAAATAGGATGAACACAAGGTCAAGTGATGTGAAAATAATAGAATAATAATTAGAAGACACTCAATGATAAATGAGCACATTGCAACCCCAGATTTTACATATTGTGCTAAAAAACTACTTACCAACCCAGCAAGGTTCTTCTAACTCTATCTATAATCCGATTTCTAACTAATTTGCTTGTGTTTCAATGCACAAAAGCAAGACTTGAAAGTTACGCAAATATGGCAATTACAATTTCTAGAGAAATTTGTGCAACTTCAATTTTCTAAAGAGATCTAAGTGGTATAATTGAAGCTTTAACAATGCCTCAGTTTCAACATGTGCAGTGCACAAGTAATTTATTTTCTAGTAAAATATACACATCAACAAACCAATTGAATAAAACAATTTGGTAAAGAATAAAACAAGAACCAAGTGAACAAAAATGAATAAAACAACACTTGGTAAAGAACTAAGTGCTACAATTTGAACTAAGTGTGAACAATGGCAGCCAATATAATGCAGTGATTATGAAAGGCAAACGGATAAACCGTAAGTGTTATATTTACGAAATAATTGTAAAATTAAAATACACTCCATTATGATGATATGGTGTTAAATTATATTAGCATAAACCATTATTAAAAGTATCAAGCGTATTTTACAATTCACATAAGGTAGCATGCTAATTCTAAGAACTGAGCAGAGATAAAAACTAATCTTATATGTAAATTATTCTACACTTAAAGGCTTAATCACTCAACTCATTATCACAAATAAGTAAACAAACCCAATTTAATACTAACAGGTTCAATAGGAAATATCATCACAATCCAAAAAAAAAAAAAAATCCAAAGCAAAGCCAAACACTAAAAATTAACTCATAATTTGCATAGACTCAATAAAAACATCATCAAACTCTACAAAGTAATCTGAAACTGAGCCAAACCAATGGAGATCCCCAACTCTTGTTCTACATAACAGTGTACCACAAATTCCACATCATCATGAAGCATTACAGCCCATAGGGACAGCAAACAGAAACTGGAATTTTTCCAGGGATTCAACATCTCAAATAAGTCAACATGTAGAAAAACAACTCAAACATGCACACCAAGTAATCATTTGAGATTACATACATTTATGGAATAAATAAGATTGCACAAATTCAATTAAAGTTAAAAAAAGGACAGATGCACTAAGACATATGGAAAATCAAAGCTTCATATAGACTTGCCCCTTGTGCTTCACATAGAAATTTTTTGAAGGAAATGAATCATCACATAGACTTGCCCCTTTGTGCTTCAATATATTTCCTTGAAGGCGACAAACAAGAGAAAATAATCATAAAGGACCCTCCACCACCACATGAGAAGTGCATCCTCAAGTCCACAATAGTTGAGGATGACAAGAACTCTATTGGGGAGTGAAACTACTTCCAAATCCCTAGTCCATAAATTTACTATCTTAAACCATCTTAGCCTAGTGGAACAAATCATATCAAAGAGCATTCAAGACACCAAGTCATATTTGGCACTCAAAGTACCCTTGGGGGCATATCGAAGGTCATTAGTCGTGGGATGAATCATTATTTTGAGAGAGGAATGAGGATTCCATATCCCTCATGTTTCTAGCCACCATGATCACTCTGACTTAAAGAAAGACAATTAAGCTTAGGACTTTAAGTAGGAAATGAAGAAAACACCTAAATGAAGGAAGATTGTGGGTTGAGTGAGCACCAAATGTTAAATTCCAAGTTTTTCTGCAAATTTCGCACCCTAGGTCTATAATGGGTGATTCAATGGAGATTTTTCACGAATTGAAGAGGTTTAGGATAGGGATTAGGTGCGCTTTTTGTGAACACCCAATTTTGTCGAATGCTTAAAACTTTCAATTTAAAAAATTAAAAAATATTATTATTATTATTATTATTATTATTATTATTATTATTATTGTTATTGTTATTATTATTATTATTATTATTTTTAATTTCTGATCCAGATCAAGTACAGCCCAATAAAAAATATGTCCAGGACCATTTAGCTACTTTGGCCTATTTTATTTCAAGTTTAAAAAAAAAAGGAGCAAAGAAAAGGAAGTAACGTAGCAGCAATGGCCAAACACTTAAGCCAAAAGCCTTTAATGTAATTGAAAGAGGCAAACCTTGAAAGAAAAGAAGAAAGAGAAGAAGGAAGCTATCGTTGCAGAATCACACAAGTAGCCAAGCAAACAAAGCCAAAAAGAAAATACAAAAAGCATGCAAGTTGAACAAGGACAGAAACATTACATGCAAAGCCAAGAACAAAAGGACAAAACGAGCTTTCTTGGTGATAGCAGAAAAAAGAAAAAAGAGTGATGCTAGAAATTTTCAAAATGCAACAGCAAAAGAGAATAGAGCTGCTGCCAACATGCTGAGACTCAAGAAAAAGTGAACCAAAGATCTAAACACAGGAATGGAAGGTTGCAGCCCTGCAGGAGAAAAGAAAAATGAAGCAAGCCAAGAAAATGGAGTGGAAAGGGACTGCACAATCTATTCTCATGCATGCCAAGCCAGAAATTCTTTGTGCCTATATAAAGGGGAACAATGTAAAGAAAATAGGTTGATTAGTTTTCGAGGGTGGTTTGTTTACGTTTTTCTTCCTAGTTGAAAACTTTGAACTCACCTGCAACTACTATTTTCTACTAGTGAGAAAAGTGGGGAGTGAAGAAAAGCGAGAAGTGAAATTGTAAAGAAAAAAAAAACTATATGGAAAGAAACTTTCAGTGTTTTTCTGAAACTCTCGGAGGTATATTGATTCATTCTTTCCTTTTGCATTTTGACTTTTGTCATTATTGCCTGCATTTGAATGGTTAGGATTGTTTTTTTTTTCTCTTGTTCTCGTTCTGGTTCTCGTGCACTCAGTAGCACACACTTCATAATCTACCTCTTTATCTAAATAATGCCCCAACATCACCCTTGCAAAATCAATTACAGCAGCACTCCCATAACCAAACCAAGCAAATTTACACCCAAAATAACCCTATAAAAAAAAACATTTTCCACGAGAATTCATCCCTACAGTCAAAGTGAGAAAAAAAAACATAAATCATCGATCCCGTAGCAGAGCTCTCACACTCCTACCCACACGCGGCCAAGCCCAACCACGCACCCCCTCTGTCACAATCTATCGTCTCCACCACGAAGCAACCACATCCAGTCACGCAAGCCACCCACGCACGGCCAAGCTCAGTCGTACACCGCCGCCCAGACCTCCCCCTCAGCTGTTCACACCACTCCAAACCTCCCCAGCACCTTAAAATGGAGCAGCGTCCTCCGAGCTCCACCGTCGTCTTTGCACGAGCCTCCACCATCCACCACGTCTTCGTGCCGTCGAGCTCCGCCCCGCAACACAGCAGCTCCCCCGTACTAGTGTCCCCATGGCCACCTCCGATCTGCACCTCGACCACCCACACCGCATGCCTGGACCACCACGCCTCTGTCTTGGTCCGCCGCTTATCCCGTTCCAGAGGCCCACGATACCTATCTCTCTTTCGTTGTCCTACTTCAGAGGCTAAAAGCCTCTTTTCGATTTCCTTTTTCAGAGGCTAAAAGCCTCTGTTTTTCTTTCTTTTAAGTAACTTGTTATTTTTTTAAAAGAAAATTGTAAAACGAAATGTATAATAATAAAAAGGTTCTGTTGGGTTAGGTGTAGTGGTTTAACCTCTTTTTTAGTTTTCATAATTCCATTGGGCTGGGCTTTGTTTTATTTTACTTGGGTTTTTGTGATCCAGAGTTTTCTTTTAGGATTTATTTGAGGTTTTGTTTAACTTGTTGCATGTTTATATTTATCTTTTTTCATTAGTATATGTTTTTAATCATGTTGTTCATATTGGTTTTTTTAGGTGTTGATTTTACAATCTTTTTTTTTAAAGAAAAAAAAAATAATTGAACCTTGTTGAGAAAGAATAAAACGGGATTAGCTGAGCTGTGACAACTTGTTAATCTCACAGTGTTTTTTAGAATCATTTAAGTTGTGACAACTCAATGATTCAAAGATTTTTTCTAAGCATGAAAATTAAATTTTCATAATTTATCTTATTTTCGTTTATCTTTTAACAAAAGGAGTAAAACAAATATTTTCAAGAGTTATCAAGAATTTACACAATTAATTTAAGATATCATCTCAAGACGGGTGTATTAGGGGTGATGTGGGATTACGTTTCCACCATTTCCTCTACATAACCGACTCCCGAATTCAAATCTATTTTTAAAAGACCAGTTTTTCTTAAAATAAAGGTTTTCCAATTTTTTCTCGATTCAAATAAAATTGGCGATGACTTCATTTCTTACTCATAATAATATTATTTTTTGTCGTTCCCACCGCGATCCTGATCACGACACTTTTGGTGTATGAATGGGGTTGGGTTTGTGTTTAGGTGGATTGAGAATGATTGGGAAGGATCTGGGTTGAAGGTAAGAGAGAGAGTTAGGGTTTATGAAAGAGGGATTTGGGAAAAATGCAGCAAGTGGGTTAGAAAACTCACTTAAAGTTGTGTGTCTGCTATTACGTGCTTAAGCGATGCGTTTTTCACTGCTTAAGCGCTGGCCGACAGAGAGTGGTACACTCCTAGTGTTGTGCACTTAAGCGATCAAAAACTCACCGCTTAGGCGCTAGTTGGCAAAGAGCTAAGGCATTGAGCGCTTGAGCGCTCACTTTTGGGCACCTAATCGCTGAGTGGCAGAGAGCAAAGGTAATGAGCGCTTGAGCACCCAGTTTTTGGTAGGAACAAAACTCTACCAACTAACTCTATTATTGACAAACCACTCTTCCACCAAACAACCAACTAAAACAATCAACTCAAATTTGAAGGGGAAAACTTCACAAACACTAATCAAAAAGACAAAACAAATAACCAAAACAACTAATTCAAAAGCAATGCAATAAAGTAAAACAAAAGGGAAAATAAACTTGGGTTGCCTCCCAAAAAGCGCTTGTTTATTGTCATTAGCTTAACGTTGTCTAGTGATATGATCACAGTGGTCTATATTGAAGGGATGGTGATAGCTTATTTTCCTTTGTCAAAGAGTATAGAGCCATATCATGACAAATGTCCTTCAGTGTGCTTCTAGGACCATGTTGTTCCTCGAATGTGGCTTGTGGCCCATGCTTCCTGAGAGGGCCCTTCTTTTTTTCAATAACTTGAGTCTTAAGAGGGTCAACATCAACATTGCATAATGGTGAGGGTCCTTGATCACCAAGGCTTCATGCTTCTTAGCTTGAATGATATTGACAGGGGCATAGAGATTTGACATTAGGGAAGATTTAGCATTCTCGAAGACATTGATTGTCACATAATCTCCATCCACTTTTAAGATGAGTTCACCCCTAGGTACATCAATTACAGCTCCCGAAGTTGCCAAAAATGGTCTTCCAAGAATAAGAGGGATGTCAACGTCTTCTTCCATATCCAGAACCACAAAATCAACTGAGAAAATAAATTTATCTACCTTCACTAACACATCTTCAGTTATACCATATGGGTGTTTGATAGATCGATCTGCTAGTTGAAGGTAGATCGTTGTTAGCTTTACCTTTTGAATTCCCAGCTTACACAGCATAGATATTGGCATAAGATTTATACTTGCCCCATGATCACAAAGAGTTTTCCCAATAGTCAGGTTCCCAATAGTGCAAGGGATGGTGAAACTACCTGGATCTTTCAATTTAGGTGATAGTTTCCTCTGAATTATAGCACTACACTCCTCTGTTAACATCACTGTCTCATCTTCCTTGAACTTTCTCTTCTTTGATAACAACTTCTTCATGAACTTAGCATAAGATGGCATCTGTTCAAGAGCTTTTAGCGAAAGGAATATTTATCTGCAGTTTCTTGAAGACATCTAGAAACTTAAAGAATTGCCTCTCTTGATTCTCTTTCTTCAACCTCTGAGGAAATGGGATCTTAACATAAGGTGATGGTTCATATATTGTGTTGTGCTCAAGATCTTTCTTCTTTCTTTTCTTAGTCTATTTTTCTTGTTGGACAATCTTGCTTGAACCTTGACCTAAGGGATACTCTTATTCTACTTGCTCATGAATAATCTCCTCCATAGGCTTCTCAACTTTCTCTTCAAGCCTTGTACTACTTCGAAGAGTGATGGCCATGCATTGTTCTTTCAGATTAACCACAGTGTAACTAGGTAGGCTACCTAGACAACTGTCTGCAAGCTGTCTAGATATCTACACCATTTGTATTTCCAAATTTCGAATATATACCTCTTGATTTTTAAAGTTGGCCTTTGTTTCCTGCATCAAACTGGAAGTCTATTATACAAAGGAAGATGTCTGTTGAGAGAGCTTTTCAAAAGCAATCTCTAGAGGTGATTTCTTCTTTTATTGAGTAGCTTAATGCATCCCTTGATTATTCCAAGAAAATTTGGGATAATTCCTCCACCCTGGATTATACGTGTTTGAGTATGGGTTACCTTGGAGTCTTGAAGGATTGCCCATGTAGTTGACTTGCTCATAAGAAGTAAAACCTGAGTTGCTTGCCTTGCATTCATCATTGACATGATTGCCCCAACAGAAATCGCAAGTTAAAGCTTGATGGTTGATTGAGCTTACTTGCATGTTGCCAATTTGCTTAGTGACATTGGCGATTTGCAGCGAAAGAGTCTTATTTTTGTGCAAGTATGACATCAAAGGTGCCAATATCCATAACTCCCTGTTTAACCATTGATCTTCCACTAGGCATTTGATATTCATTAGTATTCATAGTTTCAAATAATTCTTAAGCTTCTTCAGGAGTTTTGGTGTTGAGAGACTCATCTGCAGATGCATCAACCATGGCTTTAGTGGAGTGATTCAAACCATTATAAAAGATTTGGACTTGTTGCCACATTTCAAATGCATGATGAGGGCATCTTATTAGCAATTCCTTGTATCTTTCCTAAACTTCATATAGAAATTCCCCTTAATTTTGAGCGAAATATGCAATCTCACTCCTCATCTTCACAAACATTGACGGAGGAAATTATTGAATAAGGACCTTGCTAACTAAATCATCCCAAGTAGTAATGCTTCCTTGAGGTTGAGCTTGTAACTAGCTCTTAGATTTATCCCTTGGAGAGAATAGGAAAAGCCTTAGCCTTATAACATCATCATTCGTTCCATTGAACTTGATGGTATCACAGAGCTATAAGAAGTTATTAGTATGCAAATTGGAATCCTCTAACTAGTTTCCCCCAAACTGATCCTGCTGCATTAATTGCATAAGACCGGGTTTGATCTCAAAATTATTGGCTTGTATAGCAAGTTACATTATATTGCTCACAACCCTTTCAGTAGTAAGAGTTGCATAATTTCTCGAAGTACATCTTCTTTCTTCATTAGGTTCTGCCATGTTTTCTCCTTCAATTTTTCTTCTTTCTCTTACTGCTCTTCAATTTGCTCTTGCTATTTTCTCAATTTTTGGATAAAAAAGTAATGCTTCTGGATTTACAATACCTCGCATAAACAAACAAGCAAACAAGAGTGAATTAAAGAAAAATAAATTAAAAAAGAAAAATAAATGCCTAAATTAGTGTCTTTTTAACTACTCTTTAATATTGACAAATAAATTATCCCTGGCAACAGCCCCTAAAACTTGTTGTGATATTGACAAATGTACCAAATCGTAAAAGTAATAAATGATGAGTAAGAGTATCCCCCCACAGAGATTATTTTGTCAATTACTAAGTTCGTCAAATCAATACTATTTAAGCTATCGAAAAATGAGAGTTGAAAAGAATGTAACTAAAAGAAAACACTAACAAGAAAATATTTAAAATTAGCAAGAGTAATATAAATCAATTAGGCAAAGGATGAAAGATAATGATATCAAAGTGTTAGGGTTCAGATTTCACTTGAACTTTTTTTATGTAAATTCAAAGATTAGTTTAACTAAGTTTTATTTCATAATTCATGATCAAATTCCCAAAATTAATCAATATCCAATCCCTTGGTATATTAATCATCCTCACACTACTTTGAGTTAATCAATCCCTTAGTATAACCCTAAATAAAGAAGGCTTTATCAAAAACAATGGAATAAAAGGCAAAACCATACAACCTACAACGTTTATTCCTAACGATTGCAGAAATTGAGGTGTTTATCACAAGTTCTAAGTTCATGCATAATTTTTCCAAATCATATATAAACCCTAAAATCATTCAAAGAATGGCCAATTCAAGAAAAGTATTAAGAGAAGAGATAAATATGTAAATCATGAAATAGAAACTTAGATTAAACACAAAAATGAATTTACATCATCTAAGAATAAGATCCATCATCACCCTAACTAGAGAAGTTTAGTTACACATGGAGAAAGAAGAAAACAAAGAAGAAATTCCAATAAACTCCATGGAAGATAGGTGAAAAAGTTGAAGAAAATTCATAATCTTTAAGCCTGTATGCTCCCACATCAAAATAAGGTTTAAGCCTCTACTTCTCACTCTGAATGTTCTACCCAAAAACATCACTTCTTCTATTTATAAATAGCAAAACACATCATTAAACTTACTGAGCGCTTAAACGCTTAATTTTTGGGCGCTTAGGTGCGCGGCATGATGCATTCTATGTTCCACCATTTAAGCGCTCATAAATTGGGCGCTTAAGCGTGCAACACTTCCTTCTTTGTGCTTGGACTCTTAAGCGCCCAGCGCTAGCAACTTCATTTCTACCTTTTTCGCTGCTTGTTCAAGCTTCCAATCTTCTTCCATATGTAATCACCTAACAAAAATAAATAAAACACATAATGAGAACAAAATTTAAAATAATAAAAACATGATAAAATTTGAGAATAAATCTCAACCAACAGGAATTGGAAGAAGGTGAAAATCAAGATTTTGAACTGTACAAACATGAATTTTTACAGGTTCATCAGTCTATGTTTTTCCCTTTTTTTTCTTCCTTTTTTCCTTCTTCCCCCTTATTTTCCTCATCAACATTGCAGCACCATTTCCTCCCCTTTCACCTTAACCTCCACCCACCATAGCTGCCACCTCGCTGGCACTTCCTGCAATCGCGACCCCGTCACAGCTAACAAACATCGACCCATAAGCCAGCAACCACCAACATTGAGCCCACCACCATAACCAAAACCACGCCAACTCGTGACCACCCATGGTAAACTAACTACCACCACGCTTGCTAGAACACGACCACTACTTCACCGGCAACCACTGAGCTCACTGGTGTTGCTACTTTACCCTCTCTCTCCTCTTCGCTCAAGCTTGCGTGACCCATACCTAACTGCGCTTAACCGTAGCAACCTGCCTATGCGTATCGCACAACCAGCCCCTCACCAACACCATTTCCTATCCATACACCATCTACGTGCACTTCCCGTTTTTGCTCCTATGGTTTTAAGGTAATGTCATTTTTTTCCTATTACTTAGTTGTTTATTTTTTGTGCCTTTATTGTCTTGCTAGTTGTATTTTGAATTATCTCATGATTCTTACTATATTAATGTTGCTTTAAGCATTGTTATGTTGCCATAAGTTTGGTTTCTTGCTCTAGAGGTGGGAGTTCATTGCAATGTGTTGCTTATAATTTTTGGTTTACTATCACAGCTCTTATTTTTTACTATTCTTGTTAGTTGATATGATGCTTAATTTCTTGTTGGTACTTATTTATGACTAATCTGCTACTGGGTATTTTGAGTTTTTAATGCTTGGATTTACTTTTTGGCTTCTTGCACTTGTGTACTTAACTATTGTTCTTAATGCATGTGGGTGTTGTAATTCCTTAAGTTATCCACAACTACGTGTTCCAAGTTACTTAAGAATTCATGTATGTTGCTCTTACTCACCCACAATTGCTTGTCACTTGGTGCACTTCGATTGTTGATGGTTAATTAGTCATTATGCACAATAGACTGTCATTGAATTTATGGGTCGTCTTTAAGCTCGACATTAGCACTATTTATTGTTGTGTCTAACATTGTTCCATTTATCTTAACCATGAGTATGTATCTGGGTTTGGGGGTCGGTCATGACACTCATTTTTTTGTTATATTGCTATTTGGGTCTATTTTGCTAATTAATGCCCTTCATGCTTTTTGAATATTTGTGGTTGATGATTGGTGGACACTACAATTTTTTTTTATGTCATTCTTTTGTGTGCCCACTTATCTTGTGATTTATGGTGCCACCTTGAGACTGATATATCCCACAACAAAGAATCGCTATGACACATTTACAACCTAGCTTGGATTACCTTGCCAGGACCACCTTTATTTTCCTGTATTTTCTTACTTTTTTCATGTTATGTTCATTTTTTGTTGGCTACTAAACAATGTGGACATTGTTCCCCTTAGGTTTGGGGTGTTGGTTTATGAGCTTGTATGTTTTTCTATTATTGGTTTTTGTTTAGATCCCACTCCGTTTTACCTCTGCACTGTTAGTAGTTTTAATGATTATGATAGCTACATTGTGAGTATTTTATGGATTGTGTTAGTAATTGTTTTACTTTGGTTATTTATTTTTAGAATCTATGATGTAGCTTTGTCATGGTTGGTTAATTAACCTTTTAGTTCTTTCACTTTTTGATTTTGTGGGTTGGTGGGAGCTTTTATGTGTAAGTGCTTACAGTTTTTGTTTGAGAAACCACATTTTTGTGCAATTAATTTTATATCCTCTTTTGATAACTTGGTGAACCAATTATTTGTGATGACCATCCAATAATAGCATGGAGCATGAAACGACTTGGGTTAATGGGAAATTGATCCTTGGCTTGCACGTGAAGCTCTCTTATTTCCATTCGCATATGCATGTAGCTTCATTGCATATATGTAAGGTTTTAGAATAAAAGTGGCAAACATTCTTAGAAGAGATCATAAAGTGCTCATGCATTGAATGCTTTTGTTTCATCTTAGTTGCTTGAATCTCTCTTGAAATTATATTTTGGGTAACAATTCCTTAAAGAAATGATTTATTTGTAACATTCATCTAAAAAAATTATGAATAAAAGATTATGAATGGTCTAGTAAGGAGTGTAGAGTTGTGATGTGTGGATTGAGCACATGGTCATAATTCTAAGCTCTTAATAAGAATGTGATGTGTGGATTAGGTGCATAGTCATAATTCAAGTCATTACAAAGCAATGATTTCATCAAGAAAGAAAGGAAAAAAAATGAAAAAAAGAGGTAAATAAAAAAATAATGGTAATAAATTTTGGTGATATGATGAATAATATTGCTAATGATCTTTGGGGGAGTGTTGGTTACATTTAGTGGAGAAAGGGAAGATAGCAGCCTTGAGATGCATAAGTGAATTTGCATTTGCATACTTATGAGCTCATCTGAAGATGTATGTCATAATTAGGAAGAAATCCTACATATATGTAGTTGGAATAGTATGCTTATCTGTTAGATGTTTGGAGTGAAACCATGTAAATGGGAGATATATGATATTTAACTTTGATTGAAGTCATGATTGATTCTTTGAGGATGTGGATGACTCTTGAACTGTGGTATTATTGCGCTCCAATTGCATGTTTGTTTGTTTGGGTGGATAAACATATACACACTTAGTACTTGATGTTGTGTCCTTGCTCCAACGCTTTGTTTTGCACAAGTACAAGCAAAAGTTTAGGTTTGAGGCTGTGACAACTCTGTAAAATAGAGATATTTAGCCCAGTTTATGACATGAATTAGCATTGTTAGTCCATATTATGCATCTAATCATGAAGGTTTTGGATTGGGTTTAGAATGTTTTTGTGGCTTGTTTCTTGGGTTGAAAATTTGAGTAAATTGCTAAAAATCCTTTTTTATTAATCTATTCTCTAGTTTACACACTCTAATGTTGATTTCCAACTTTAAGATGTAGGTTTTGAACTTCAAAAAGGCATAAGAAAAGAGAATTGGAAACATCATTGAACCTGGATTGAGGCAAGGAAGCAAAATGCTCAGGTTAAGATGTGACGTTGTGGCATCACTTAGCCAGGCTACAACGTCGTGCTATCAGCCACAACACCCCGATATACTTGAGGCTGTGATGTAGCGACGTCAAAAATTAACCACCTAAACAATACTTTTTGTGTGAAGCCGCAACATCAGGAATGCGAAGCCACGACATCAGCAACAAAACTAGCCCACCCTATTTCACATTTTAAGTAATATTTTAGGCATTTTGAGAGGACTTTTAATTCTTATTCCATTTTCTAGAGAAAGAGAGTGTATAGATGAGATCTATGGTTTGAAAGAGAAGAGATTGGGTCATTCTTTCTTCTCCTTGGATGGCAACCATTATTTATCTTTCCTTTCTTCCTTTTTCTTTCTTTTTCTCCATGAGTAGCTAGATTCCTTTTTGTTAGGGTGAGATGGATTTTGCTTGAATATTGATGTAATTGGATTCATTGCTTAATCTTAGTTTCTTTTTAATCTAATTGAGCATTTATCTCCATTCCTAATGCTTCTATGACTTGATCAACCATAGACTAATTTGATGGGTATTTAAGGATTAGGAAATCCCTTTATACTATATTCTTCTTATAATAAATGCAATGATCTAGCAATATCTAGGGATGGGTGTTGTAGATTGTTTGATTTGATTAGGAGTCTTGATCGTGTTCATTCTTTTAATGCTAGAGTTGAATAAGGAATTAGCTTAATCTAGGTAATTAACAGAGGGTTAATTCATCAAGGGATTGAGTTTTAACTAAAAAAGGAATTCCTACCATCAATTAGTGGAGTTGAATTGGGTTAAGCAAGAATTCAATAAAATCAATTAAAAAGTTAAGTGAAATTTAACCTTAGCACATTTCTCATTCTTGTCTCACCATCAACTTTGTTTTTAAAACTCTTAAAAACTTGTGTTTCTTAACTCCCCTGTTTTTACTTGGTTTAATTCTCTTTATCTCCAAAAATTAATCATTTAGATAGTATCTAACTTGTGAATTGGTGTACGATAACCAATATCCCTGTGGGAATGATACTCACACTCACTCTTTACTACTTGAGCAACTTGGTTCACTTGTCAAATCTAGCATCAAGGTGCTCAAAGATCAACAAAACACGGTAGTGGGGTATACATGCCAAGACACTTCAACGTCTAAGTTATCAATGAGATTAATGTGTAATAGTGTCAAGCAAAGAGAAAGAACATAATAAAAAATGAGATAATGAACATTAAACGCTTATATAGCGTGTAAGGTGCGTTTGGTAGCCTTTCCTTATCATTGGCATGGTGGTAATGGGATTTTGTTATTCCCTCAGCTATTCATGCAGTACCACGTGCCCAAAGAATCTCTTAGAATTAGAGAAGTGAATGCAAGCAATCCTAAAGTAGTTGGAGACTTAGGTCAGGTTAGCTATATCTGATCCAAGGAGAGTTGGGTTCGACCCAACAGGCCTCGTATAGTCCAAATTCCTACCATTTTTAGTAAGTGGCTAACATGTGTATTTCAAATGTGATAAATATGAGTATTAGCTCAAATGTTTGTCTAAAATATAGAGTTATTACTTATTTTATTATTTAATAATAATAAGTTATGTGAGTAATTTTTACGAAACAATTTTAGTTAATCAAATTCATTAATACAAGTTGGATTTAAACATTCCACCAAAATTCTTATGTCCACTTAAACTTATTGAGAAAGATAAGTTGCTACAAATTTAAATTTCACCATGATGCTTACATAGAATATTATTTACTTTAAATTTCATATAATCTCTAGTAATTTAACATATTTCTACTTTAAAGTATGTTATTTTATTTGTTATTAATAAAAATTAAAGAAAGATCAATTACTCTAATTCTTTTAGTCAAAGCTATCAATAGCATTTGTAAGGTCCCGAGACTGCCTGCAGGATTGATGAGTGTCCCCACAAACTAACACGGGTCTTTTTAGCATGCTTTGTCCTCACTCACACATATCCTAGGAAACTTTCCAGGAGGTCACCCATCCCACAAGTGCTTCAAGTCAAGCACACTTAACTATAGAGTACTTATGCTCTTGGCTTCCAAAAAGAAGATGCATCTTATTGACATGGGTGGTACTAATCAATTCCTTTAAGCCATCCTCAACTATGCAGTCTCATACCTGCACAGTCTCTGGATCCCTCTCATTCTGGTGTTTATTCAGTTCATTCATGTGTCCCTCCACCTAGAAGCCTGCCATGAGACGCTCCTTGTCCGTGCTTCATCTTTTGTACCAGCGACCACTCTCCGCCCTCGTCGGCCCCGGGTGTCACAGCATGCTTTGAATTTAATCCTAGCTAGTGATATATATATATATATCATTGACACATTAGCACCATATATATCATTGGAATTCAAGTGAGCGTGATTAAGAGAAGAAGTTCCACATTAAAAAAGAATGAATAAAGTAAGGATTATATAAGTGGAAATGAAAACCTATAGACTTAGCCTTAAGGTTTTAGGTCTAGATTAGTGTTAGGCCCACTATTGTGGTTCATCACTTAGTTATTTATTGCAGTTTTCATTGTCATTTTGGGCTCCCCTTGACCTCTAATAAGTTGTATCAGAGAGGATGGTTCAATTGGGACGAGTATAAGCCAACTACTCAAAAAAAGCTTTTACTAGATGAGAAGTGTCCTCATGTAAAGGACTCACACTTAAGGAAAAGATTATTAGGAATTCATTTGTGGGATATGGGTGAAGAAGTCCCTCATTGGAAAGGATGGATAAAGAGTGATGATCCTATAAGCACAAATACTCATAGACCTAATGCCTTAAAGTGAGTCAATTTGTAATGTCAAACCCACTAGTGTGTGGTTCATTGCTTAGCCTATTGTTGTAAGTCTCCCCGGTATTTTGGGCTCTCCTTGAAACTAATAAGTGGTATCAAAGCCAATGGTTCATTCAGGACGAGTATTGGAGACATAGTGGATGGTGGATCTTTGTGTGTGGTCCCTTAATTATGCCAAAAGTCTTCCTGATGATGTGGAGGTCAAGTAGTGTGTTCTGTTGATGAATGGCTATAACATATTGGTCAATAGGTGTAACTAGGCTTATTCGAATGAGCTCTTAATGACACTATCAAATACTTGAGAAAAAAAGCTTCTGCTTAAGGGGGATTGTACTCATGTGAAGAACTCATACATGAGGTGGAGATTGTTACGAATTCATTTGTGTGTGGGGCGTGAGTGAAAAAGTCCTATATTGAAAAGAAATGGACAAAATGAAATCCATATAAGTGGAAAAGTCATAGACCTAATGCCTCAAGGTTTTAGGTTATGATGTGGTGTCAAGTCTACTAATATTGTTCCTTGCTTAGCCCATTATTATTGTAGATCTCCTAAGTGCTTTGGTTTTCCCCCCTGACCACTAACAAGTGGTATTCAAGATGATGCTTTAACTGAGCCGATAACCCTGTAATACTTAAAAAGGCTTCTATAGGGAGCTTATTAATAGTGGGACTTACACTTAAGGAAGAGAATGTAGGAAACTCAAGTTGGAGTGATAAAACCATATATTGGTAATGACTATATAATTAAGTAGAAAGATTCATAGACTTATGATAATTATGATTTTTAACATATTAATTATCTACACAATTACCTTATTAATGATGTCCAGATTGTAATTAAGTGATCTTAGTACTCATTTAGATCATTGGGTTGAATTGGGCTTTAAAGTAAAATTTTCGGATTTTAATGCATATTGACAGTGGTTCAGTATTTTGACCATAACTTGAGTTGTAGATCTCTGATTTTGATGTTCTTTATATGGTAGGAAAGATGAGAAAAATATATACAAGTTTTGTGAAATGTCAAATTAGAAGATTCGGATGTTTACATGGTCAAATACAGCCTTGAAGTTGGACCAGTGGTACTGTTACGAATTCTGGACACACCTTCACTATTTTGGGCATATCTCGCTCATTTCAAGCCCAAATTAAGCATATGAGCACTTCTTGGATAGCTTATTTCAAAGGCTATCTGATGGACTTAATTTGAATTAGAGATTGTGACAGAAATCCAAAAGATGGAAACGTAGAAAAAGTTGAGGAATCATTGGAAGGTGGGAGACACACTTTCATAATGAGAAAATAATTCATTAGAAGGTGGGAGACACACTTTGATAATGGAGGAATAATTAACAAGAGTGGGTGAACCACTTTTGACTCTTAGTGGATGATTAAGAGGAGAGCAATCAGATTTGTGAAAAAAGAATGGAGAGTTTCTACGTAGAAGTGTGATTGTAGTTTTTGCTTTTGGATTTTGAGACTTCTCCTCTTCTCTTCCTCTCCTCCTCTCTCTTTGTTATTTTCATTTTTTGTATGGTTCTTGAAGGTTCTCCAATGGTGGTGGCTATGGAGAGCTAAACTTCTTTAATCAATCCAAGAGATTGACATTCTTGATGATTAATCTTGAGATCATGTTTTAATTGTTATACATTCATCTATTAATCAAGTTTCTTTTTCTCTTCTTCTCTTGTTTAAATTCTGATTTAATGCTTAATTTAATTGGGATTTGTATATGTTAATTGCGTAATTATCATGTGCCAGGAGATGAATTCAAAGGTTAAATAATGCATCAAAGGTGTTTGATGAAATATTTAACTTGGTTGGATCTTGGTTTTTTTAAGTTAATTTGGGTTTTGGATGGATGCTTAATTTGTCTAACCTTAATTAATTGAATTCTAGAAGCGTTTCTAGTAGAAGATTCATGGATCATTGAGAGGCGTCTTGATGTGATCTAAGACCAAGGATTTGGTTGATAGTTGAACGGATTTATAAAGATCAAGGATGGATTAAAATCAAGATTGGTTAATTCTCTTGGATTGGTTGTTTTCTTAATTTTGTTTACTCATTTTAATTGCTCTTTGTTATTTAATCTTGCAAAACTCTCCCCCCTGTTTATTAACCTCTTAATCTGACTTCATAATTAGAGTGATCTACGGGCTTGACCCGGTGTTACCTTATACTACAAGTAGTTTTGGTAAATTAGTTATAAATTGATTTAAATTTAGTAATCTCGACAGTTGTCAACTTAATAGTTAAATATTTTGAGTCAAGATATGATATCAAGCTTATTATTGTGATTTCTCGCTTAATTTATTAATAAAAATCTCCCCTAATTTTGGACTCTCCTAACTACCTATCGTATAGTATATTCATGAAAATGTTCAATATATTAATTAGGCACACGCTAGCATATATAAAGCAATGTTTTAAAAACCAAAGCAGAGATTCAATTAGTAAGACCTCTAGGTCATAGTTCAATTAGTTTAACTATATAAATTGTAGTTGAATCATGATTAAACTATCACTAAACTGAATAATATTCAAATTGGAGACACTGTCGGTTCACAGTTCGACCAATTCAACTAATAAGCCCGATCTGATTTTTAAAACATTGATACAAAGATTAAAGGGATAATTACTCAATAGGTCCCTAAACATTTTGGGATAATTCAAATAGGTCCCTAAACTTAAAAAGTTTGTAATCAAGTCCCTAAACTTATAAAGCATTTGTAATTGAGTCCCTGAACCCAGACAGTCGTTAATGCAAATAGAATATTCTCTAATTCCAAACAGAATATTATCTGACAATATCTGTATATAGATTTGAGTGTATATAAATATTAACAGTTGAAATCTGTAAGTTTCTTTTATGAATAACTGTACATACAAGAAACTTACAGATTTCAATTGGTAATATTTATATACATCCAGATCTGCATATAGATAGTGTCAGATAATATTCTATTTGGAATTAGAGAATATTCTATTTGCATTAACGAAAGTCTAGGTCTAAGGACTCAATTACAAATGTTTCATAAGTTCAAGGACTTGATTACAAACCTTTTAAGTTTAAGGACCTATTTGAATTATCCCAAAAAGTTTAAGAACCTACAAAGTAATTTAACCAAGATTAAAAGTACAAATAAAAATAAAATATGTAACCTTTGAAGTACTTCATTTAGTTAGCATACTTGATTGCTTGTCCCAATTTTCAGTTTACAATTTTGACCAAAAAAAAAGGATGCGAAGGCAAAATGCTATGCAATAAGCATCTACAACTGAACTGCACATTGAGAATTTGAGAAGGAAATATATTTTCTGAAACTAGTTTTAAGTATCTCAACATCAAACTTTAAGTTAACGAATTGCAAATGAATTAAACTCATATTTTGAAGAAGACTTAAATATGTTTTTAGTTCCTATAAATATGCCACTTTTTGGTTTTAATCCCTATAATTTTATTTTTATTTTTTTGGTTCAAGTGCAAGTTTTTTTGAAATGGGTTGGATTTTGTCCTCTCGTTAGTAGGCATTTGTTATGTGATGAAGTGTTAGACGGAGGTCCAGCTCAAACATGCCATGTGTCACACTTATCCTAAATGGTTGGCATGTGGGACCCACATGCGCCTTTAAGTGGTGTCATATGCTGCTCACATGACCCAAATGTTTCACTGGCTCCATCGTCCTCCTTCATCTTCCCTCATTTCCCCTAATTTCGAGCTGTAGGGTTGCAGAGGCAATCAAGCACCACCAAGGCTATGACATCTCGTGTGGAGGCGTCAGCTTTGGGTTCTTCTTTGTGAAGGAAACACTACAAGAAATAATCAAATTAGCGAGGGAAATTACCCTCGCTAGTCCGTCTCTAATCCCTCGCAAATAATATTTGTGAGGGAGTAGCGATGGACTAGCGAGGGATCATTTAGTCACTTTTTTTCATCGCTAAATAGCGAGGGAACGTACGCCCTCGCTGATCCACCACTAGTGAATTCATTTCCCTCGCTAATCCATCTCTAATCCCTCGCTAATACGTCGCAAATATAAACCCTTATTCCTTTGCAAATCAGCGAGGGAATTTATGTTGCTATTCCATTGCTCTATATTAAAAATCCATACCAAATTTGGACTTTTTGTCCTTGCTAATCACATATGAAAGAATATATAATAAACACATATCTAGTAGGCCAATCCCTCTAAAATACCAATACCGTTATGTCATACTCAAGATAGGCAAATAACTCAAATAATTACATGTTAATAAATAAATTAATAAAATAAATTAAAACTCAAAAAATTCCAGAACGTCCAAATAGATTACCATCAAAACTTTAAATGAGGAAGTTATATTACTATCTTGCTCTTGTGTCAACCCGCTTGTATGCTTCAAGGCATCAGGCATGACTGCCCTGTTCCTTCGGGTAACTACAGACCTTGTCATCCATTTATCTATCAGCCAAATGTCAACCAGGCCATCCCACACTGCTGTCCTCATTCCTCTGGGCCCATGGCCCTTAACATTAGCCAAGTTGTTTGAATTTGCCTTCTTAAAGGCCTTATCTCATGCTTTGTTCAAATGGTCTGCATAACAATCCATGATAGTCTGTTCCCAGACAATTCTCGCCATGCTGCGATCAGCATCAAATGTGAACCGATGCTTAGCCTACACAAATGATATGTATGTGTATTTATTTTTCAATAAATGTATAATATATAATTCTATAAACACAATTACTTACCATGAAATGGTTAAATAGTATTTCCTTCATCTCAACTGGATAACCTCGCCACGTACTAGCCGAAATAGGCATCCTTGTCATGACATTGTACATAATGTCACGTGTCACCCTCGGCGGGAGAAACCTCCTCCTATAAGGACAAGAAGATAATGTTGGTAATCTAAAAGTAAATACATGTAATAAAATATGATAATCACTATTACTTACAGTTCAGGGACAGGCGCCATATATATAAGTTCCCTGTTATTTGTTTCTACATTGGATTCTCCACATGAAGACACCACATTCGAGCCGCTAGTGAGTGGATCAGCAGGGGGTAGCATAGAAAGGGTTGGGTCAGTAAGGGGTGGGACAGAAGCTGATGCACCTTCAATGGTCAATGGACTAGACGCTAGTAGGCCGGCACTGGTCGATAGGCCAGTAGCTGAAGTTGCATCTAACATAATTATAGATAAACCAAAAAATACATATTATTATATTTATATAAACCATGAGTTAACAATAATTAAAAAGATTACCCTACAGGTATACCTGGAGAGGGCTGAGAATGCTGTAGTGGTGGAGAATCATAGCCAGATGAAACATTACGGCCTCTCCCACGACCGCGTCCAGCACCTCTACCTCAAATGGTCATGATGAATATCTGCATAAGGAAATATAATAAAACATGACGAGTTAAGAAATTATATGTTAATAGAAACCTCAAAATATAATAATGATATTTCAGTGTAAATACCATTATCGAAATTTATTGAACAAGATTCAATTTTAACTACTTGAGTCTGAAGTAAAAGATTCCTCATCTTCATCTGAGAATTCATTAATTTCATTATTTTTGTTATCATCAATGAACTCATCATCAACCAGAACGTCTATTGGATAATGTATATCATGTATGTTCACTTCTTCCATTTGGGCATGTGCATCAAACAAGGAAACTGCTTCATCATTTATGACAATATTGTGTGTTCCAATGGATCCATCATCTTGGTAATAATCAGTAGCAACTGGGTCATTCAGCTCATCACCTTTGTCATTCAATGTCTCAGCCATGAAGAGTTTTGCTCTGACCTTGTAAGCTGCCCACCATTCACCATTAGCACTATTCCCGCTTTGTGGGTATCTTGTATAGTACACTTGTTGTGCTTGTTCAGTTAAGACAAATGGCTCATTTGAGTGAAGTCTTGATTTATGCTTGATGTCAACCAACCCATATCTCTCATCAACATTGACTTCATTTATCGGGTCAAACCAATGATATTGTAAAAGAAATACTCTATTCTGATTTTCTACATATGACAATTCTAATATATATTCAATGATGCCATAATAGTCAAAGTCATTCTCACTATATATACTACCTCTAACACATACGCCGCTATTCATGGTAGCTTTATTTTATCCGTACACCTTAGTATGAAATCTATACCCATTAACTATTAAGTCACAGTAAGAAGTCACGGACTTGGATGGACAATAACTTATCTCTCGTATCATTTGATCCTTGACTTGGCCTATATTAACCTGTATCATTACATAGACGGTAGATAGTTGTAACATCTAGTGTAATGAACATTGAATTTAATATGATAGATGTGATTATGGATAAAAGGACTTACTAGATGTTTTAGCCACTTACTGAAGTCCTTATCTCGAGCTTCCAATATTTGATCATCAGTGATTTTGGGATCTGTTTCCCTTAACGAATCATCGAATTGTCTAATTAATACAATAATTAATATTTAGCATAAATTTAGTGAAAAATAACAAATTCATTAGATAGAGAGTAGACTTACTAGAGATAAGGTTCTACTTCTCCACAATTTACAAGCACATATGTCTCAGCAATCTGAAGTTCCACATCCGTCAAGAATCTATTTCGACCTCTCTCGATAAGATGACATGGATGTTTAAAAACAAATAATCATTCATTAATTGTATCTTCCCCACCGTCGTCATTCCGAGGAATTTGAGTGCGCCTGGTTTGTAGATGGGGATCAAAATACATGGAAGCAAAATTGAAAATTTCTTCTGAAATATACGCTTCACAAATAGATCCTTCAACTTTCACCTTATTTCTGACCTTTCTTTTCAAGTACAGCATATACCTTTCAAAGGTGTACATCCACCTGTAATGCACTAGTCCTCCAACCTTAGCTTTATAAGGGAGATGCACGACTAGATGTTCCATCATGTCAAAGAATGTTGGAGGAAAAATCATCTCTAACTTGTAAATTGTTTCAATGATAGAAAGCTCTGCATTCTCCATGGTGGAAGCCCGAATTTCAGTTGCACAAACTTCTTTAAAGAACAAGCTTAGTTTTGTTAACGGTCCCCATATAGGTTTTAGCAAGATATCACGAAATGCTAGAGGAATTAACATTTAAATAAAAACATGATAATCGTGATTTTTCATTCCATATATCTTCCTGCCATCTATATTGATGCAATGTGCAATATTCGACGCATACCCATCAGGAAATTTCAACTATTTTATCCACTCACATACCATCCTTCTTTGATTGGCATCTAAGACATATATCGCATTTAGTTTTTTACACTTTCCATTCTCAACTATTAGCTTCAAAGTAGGACATTTGCATATTATCTTCAAATCTTCTCTTGAATTTATATTGTCTTTTGTCTTGCCCTTTATGTCCATGACAGTGTTCAAGATATTATCAAACACGTTCTTCTCGACATGCATGACATCTAAATTATGTTGTATTAGATTAGTGGACCAATAAGGCAATTCCCAGAATATGCTCTTCTTCACCCAATTGTGGTGTATACCAAAGCCATCTTATTTTTGTTTACCTGAATTCAAGCCGAAAATAACTTCCTTAAGTTGAGTCATTCTATTCAAGACATCTGTCCCACTCAGCCATTGCGATGGATTAGATTTTTCCACTGTTGATTTCTTAAAAGAGTTTCGATCACGGTAAAATGGATGATCAAAAGGCAAAAATTGGCGATGACAATTAAACCAACAGCATTTCCTACCGTTTCAACACAAATGACTTACTGTGATTCATACAAAGCGGACAAAAAAGTTTTCTATGAGTGCTCCACCCAGACAGCAATCCATAGGCTAGAAAGTCACTTATTGTCTACAACAAAGCCGCTTTCATATCGAAATTTTGCTTCTTCCAAGCATCATAAGTTTGCACCCCATCATCCCACAATATCTTCAGATTGTCAATTAGGGGTCTAAGATAGACATCTAAACTTTTACCTAGTGACTTTGGTCCAGGAATCACAAGAGTCAGGAATATGTATTCCCTTCTCATACACATACTTGGAGGTAGATTGTACAGTGTGACAAAAATAGGCCAACATGAATATAGTGTGGCTGAACCACTGAATAGATTAAAACAATCTGTACACAGGCCAAGCCTAACATTTCGAGCATCTACCACAAATGTTGAATGGGTAACGTCAAATCGTTTCCAAGCCTCAGCATCAGCTGGATGCCTGATCACCGATTCATCTTGACGTACTTCATCCGCGTGCCAACTCATATATTGTGCAGTGTTTTTGGACATAAACAAACGTTGGAGTCTTGGCATAATGGGAAAATATCGCAACACTGAATGTGGCACATCCTTCTCATTCGATGAACATCCCACCTTCAGTTTGAATTGTGGGTGTTCACATACTAAGCAAACTGAGTAGAGTCTCTTGTCACTGTATTCTTTGTAATACAGCATGCACTGATTAAGACACGTATCTATCTTCTCATATCCTAATCCTAACTCATGAACCATTCTCTTCGATTTGTAGAAGTTTTCAACCTTTCAGGCTCTGGAAGCATGCTCTTAATTATGATAATCATTTGATCATAACAACTCTCACTCATGTTAAACTCCGACTTCAAGTTCAAAAGTTGAGTTACAGCTGACAATTTCATGTGCTTATGGCAACCATCCCATAAAGGTTCGTTAGCATCTCTTAGCAAGTCATAAAACTTCGCAGTTGAAGGATTTGGATCCTCTTCTAAATCTTGAGCTTCTGGATTTAATCTATCACCTACGGCATCCATAACCATATCCACGTATAGATTCCTAGGCTCCACTTCATCATCATGGATAATGGATGTTGAGCTGCTATCCCCCCATATGTCCTCACCATGAATAGTCCAATTTCTATAACCATCCACAAATTCGTACTTATACAGATGTTGTTCTACCCTAAATACCTCCGTCCAAGCACGATTCTTACATCTAGCACATGGACAAAGGATGCGATTTAATGCATCAGTAACTATTGGGTCTCCTTGAGCAACCCTAATGAAATCATCAACTCCATCCTTGAATTCTTCATTTACATAGCCAGTAGGATTATTTCTTCGTAACATCCAACTTCGATTGGGTCTCATGATTGCTGAAATTGATTTAGCACATTAACACAATCCTTATATCTCCATCTCCTTCTTAACATGGTATGACCCTATCCCATTCGATAAGAAATATTTTCAATACTTGGTTAATAGTTATTCCTTAAATTTCATATTTTATACTTGACAAAATTTTGGCAGCATTTTCCATTGGTCTCCAAGTGCATGACTTGAACGCAGTGAGATCTACCGCGTTTAAGTATACACCTAGAGAACAAAAGGAAATATTACAGACCGGAATTTCAACAAGTATAACATATGAGATTTAAAGAATAACTATTAACCAAGTGAAGAAAAAATTTCTTACCAAACTGTCCCACTTGGACAATTCAAGATTTAATACAATGAGTAGTACCTTGAAAAGATATGCATGCTCATTAATATAGAATCTCAAATGGGAAACTAAGTTTTTGCTCAAATTTTTACTCGAATAAGAAAATAAAACTTTAAGCATATGTTAAAGCATAATCAAAAGTTAAATCAAACGAATATTCTTAACACATAATTCGTTAGAAATTCATAACTTTTATTTTCAACATCCAAGATTTGATGTCAGATTTAAATAGTCCTAAATGTACTAGGATAGGAGAGAAAAGCATTTCTTAAAGGCAATTGGTTTTATAATTCCATTGATGGAAGCCCTATATGCTAGTTACTATACTAAGGAAGTTATGATTATTCTGATTTGTGAATTTCAATCGCCTGAGGAAGAAATGAAGAAAATTGTTCTGAAAGTGGTGAAGCAGTGTGTAATTACTTGAGGGTGTGCAGAGTGATTATATTAGAAATGATATTCTCCCTAACTTTTTCAAGAACGTCTGAGTTAGGAGGATGACTTTGGATCGAATAAACTATAAGCAACTTATGGAGATTATTATAGAGATAGCAAGCAAAGTTGGCATTGCCGATATTGTCGGGAGAATTGTTGAGGATCTTAAAAATGAGAGTGAACCTTACAGGCGAATGGTTATGGAAACTACTGAAAAGGTGGACTCTAACTTGGGAGCATCTAATATAGATGCCCGGTTAGAAGATCTTCTGATTGATGGTATTCTTTATGCCTTCCAAGAGCAGACTAACTTGTGGAGACTACTGTAGAGATAGAAAATAAAGTTGGCATTGCCGATATTGTCAGGAGGATTATTGAGGATCTTAAAGATGAGAGTGAACCTTACAGGTGAATGGTTATGGAAACTATTGAGAAGGTGGTCACTAACTTGGGAGCATCTGATATAGATGTCCGGTTGGAAGATCTTCTGATTGATGGTATTCTTTATGCCTTCCAAGAGTAGACCAGCGATGATGCTAATGTGATGCTTAAAGGGTTTGGTGCAGTTGTGCACTCTCTTGGACATAGGATGAAATCATATCTTCCAACTTTGATTGGGTCTCATCTTCTAGAAGTCATAGAAGTCATTGTTTCCACCTTTATTCATACATACATTTCCTTTATGAGTTTTATTACATATTTAGCTTAACTTAACCATAAGGAAGTTTATTACAGATAATGAACTCATTAGTTATTATAAGGGTAAGAAGAAAATAAGGTGGATTCAATAAGTTTAGAGACAAAACACTATTTTACTATAGTCTACTGAATTGAAGCATGAATTGGGGAGTTTGGAAATGAACCGAGCACTTGAGTTACAATATTGAAAACTCAGTTTCAGAGGAAGATAATTTTTTTACATTAATTTTCTTTGCTAACTAAAACAAAGGTGGATTCAAGTTAGGACAAAATAGTTTTGGTAAATTACATGTCAATGATAAAAGGTGGACTCCACTCCTATTGGGTCACATATCATGATTAAGTATGGCATATACGATACAACATACATATGACACGTATCTTTAATTGGTAAAATTTTGTTAGGTTTAATATAACACTTCCTGTTGAAGTACTTTGGAATTGATAAATACTAATGCTTACACAAATTGAGTGACTTTCCACAGAGGACTCAAAATACAAATGTCATTTATAATTCAATAGGGGTGCAATATTCAACAAATAAATTGAACAAGTAATCATGGAAACTTAAACTAGGTAAGGATCTTACTTCTGTTCAATTTCCATAAACATGCACATTCTAACCATAAAACCATAAGTTTTATAGAAACAATAATTTTCAAAAAAATAATTTAGTTGAGTTGTGTACAAAACAGTGACTTGAGTTTAAGATAACTATCGCTAATAGTAGTACAACTGAGGTGGCCTTTATAAGTGGGTAATTAACAAGAAGAAATGTAGGAGCTCAATAGAACAACCAACACTAGAATGTTCTGATGACTTGAGTTTAAGTAACTATCCCTGTACATATAATAAAAAAGCACATATATCAGCCATGATCATAAGCAGGCATTTTCATCATTAGGATATAGATAATAACTAAATGATCATGTACCCAACATCTCACACCTCTCTTCACAACCTTGTTATGGGGATTATGATACAATGATGAACAAGATCTGCTTGTCTTATGTAGAGAGATTAAAACATCCAAGGTCATTGTATGGATTTTAGAGAAGTCTCATATATTTGTCCATGTATTTCAAACAATAAAATGAAACAAAAAAACTTCTACAGCTAGTATTCTATATGCATGTGTAATCCAATTAATGGGTGCATAGTTTAGTGGATTAGCATGGATCTTAGTATCCATTAACCTCATAATGCATAATTATTATAGAGTCTTGGGGAATCAGGGGACAAGCAACCCTATGAAATCGTAAAATTAAGCTAAAATTCAGAGTCTTGTACAGGAGGAGGAAAACCAGAAACCTTAGCTTAATCATTTTTAAGATAAGGGTCTTAAATTTGAACTTTTCTTTGTATTGCATATTAAATATAAGGATTTTCCCACCCTATTTACCTCTAAAATTAGTAATAAGACCTTTGGTTCAGCTTGTTTATGCTTCAAGACGTGTTTCAGGAGTAGTTGTTCAGCTTCTGCCCCATGTATTTAGACAAGTTTGTATATGAAATGCTAAAGATTTTGCACTAGCTTTGAAGTTGAGTTGGCATTAAGGGATAACATATGACAATACGTAATATACATTATATATTTTTATAGAATGAATTTCAAATAGATATTTTCTGTGTGGAAGACTGTGGAAGTCTAATAACAAAATTCAGATAAGATAAATCAGATAGCTATTGGATCTATTAACTTCACAGGATGGGAAATTAAAAATACACTCAGTTTTGCTGCAGTTCTGTTTCCTAGGCTCACTGAGATTTCAAAGAATGATTCTTGGTTAGTCATTAGTTATCACAACTTATACCATATGATATGCTATGTGGAAACTCGTATATTCAGAGCTTGGCAACTACCATATCATAGATTTATGGCAAATGAGGAGGAGTGTCAAGGCCCAGGGAAGTGATGGGAAAATAGATGAATCTTCTAAATTGATATTTTCCTCTAATTAAGCTTAAATTAACCTCTAATTTTAGGGAAATGTAAAATATACAAGTCCTACCATGATACCAAAAACCAGGCTTCAACACTGGTATGTTTTGCTTGAACTTTGTGCATAAAAAATTATAATAAACACATAATTACAAACAAACACTAGTTAAATGGTCCACATCATTCCCTGGGACCACTATAACCAAGAGATAGAGTGATAACATAATTTAAAGAACCTATAAGTGCCTCTTTTGTCTGAAATGTTTAAAAAATTCATGCTGTCTTTTCTAGATTTAATGGCTTTAATTTCAGTTCGTGAAATAAGAGGCATTTAGGTTTCATTACAACTGAGGTAGTTATTATGCAAATATAATCAGGAATATATGTAAAAATAATAATAATAAGTAGTGTGAGAAAAATCAAGAGATGAGAATGTAGAACTAGCCCCATGCAGTTAAAGGCTCGACCAAAATAAAAATCCAGAAGTCCACCTTGCCAAAGATCAATAGAAAATTAGGATTGATGAAAGAAAAATAGTGAAGGAAAATCTGTAAGCTTCCCTACCTTGAGATGGGCTTGACTTTCTAAACTTGTGAGTGAGACTGGTAGAGAAAAAGGTAGGACTTCCTGGAGTGTAAAGAAGAAACTGAATGCTCTCCTTGGTGATGCTACTGTCGCGGTGCCGCCTATGCCTCTCTGGTGGTGAAAAGAAATTTTCTAAGGAGGAAGAATAGAGTAGGCATATGAGGGGTTTGCTAACTAGAGAGTAATCCCAAATTAAAAAAAACCTAAGCAGAGAACAACAAAATTCAAATTCGATTTGAAGAAAACAATACCGATTACATGGAAAGCACAGTAAGGCAGAAGAGAGAAGACTGGACAGAGTGTTAGTGGCGTGACGATGGTGCCGCTTTGAGTGAGAAAGAATGAGAGTGAGAGTGAGAGTGAGAGGACAAGAGGGTGAGGGTGAGTATGAGAGTGAGATTGAGAGTGAGAGGGAGAGGGAGAGCACAACAGAGAGAGGGTGATAGTGAGAGGGAGAGTGCGGCTGTGAGAGATTTAGAATTTTGTAATTAGGTTTATTAGGTTTTGCGAGGGATTTGCGACAGAAATTTCCCTCCCTAAATTTTTGTCAGTTAGCGAGGGAAACTATCCCTCTCAATTCCCTCGCTAATTTCATTAACTTATAACTATACTTTCAGTGAGGGAAATTATTCCTCACAATTCCCTCGATAACCTTAGCAAGAGAAAATATCCCTCATAATACCCCCGCTAATTTTAGTGAGGGATATTTTCCCTCTCAATTCTCTCGCTATTAATTCACTATTTTACCCCAGATTTTATTTTTGAAATTTAGTGAGGGCTCAGACTTTCCTCACTGATCCCTCGCTAATCAGCGAGGGAAATTTTCCCTTGCAAAATTCTGTCACCAAATCATGAATTTCTTGTAGTGAAAGTATGTGCGTGTAGAGATACTATGGTGG
This sequence comes from Ormosia semicastrata, assembly GCA_029884595.1. Lineage (NCBI taxonomy): Eukaryota > Viridiplantae > Streptophyta > Magnoliopsida > Fabales > Fabaceae > Ormosia > Ormosia semicastrata. The sequence continues at coordinate 6,162,698 of JAQQTO010000045.1, forward strand.
TTATCAAATCGAGCATGAAGAAGAATCCTAGAAGATGGTTTTGGCAATGCCTAAACTGGAGAGTGAGTTAATTTTTTAAGTTTAACGGTAGCTTATAGGTATTGTATAGTATAATAGTAGTTTAATAGAACTATGTTGACTACAAATGAAGGGCACCTGCGATTTCTTTGAATTAGTTGATGAGGCAATGCCCGAGACCAAAGTTGCTCAGTCTTCCTATGTTGTTGCTGTGGTGGAGGAGGAGTTCAGGCAAAGAATTGGAAAGGTGGAAAGGAAACTTGGCAAGGAGAGAAGCAAAGTCACCTTGTTGTTGTATATGAATTTTTTTTTCATTGGCAGTGACATTTGTGAAGTCTTTGTATTGTGTTGTCAAATGTCATTACCAAGGTTAAGGGATGTTTAGGGTTGTGGGCTGTGTGGGTAGTTGAATGTGTAGGGCTTAATTAAGGTGAACTAGGGTGGATGAGCTATGTGTTTGAGAGCTTGTAACTGATTACATTTTGTCAAAGAAAAATGGATGCTTGAGCTTGTAACCTGTTACAATTTACGATTGAAAAATAAAGCTTATGTTTTGAAGTTGAATTGGTATTATGTAGGGGCTATGACATTGCTATTGGTTAAAACAAATTCCTAGTTGAAGTAATGTTAACTAACATGAACAAAAGGAAACAAGTACAACAAAATTCATTTTTTGTCTAGCTTGAATATTGAGTTAAATGGATAAGTGCAAAGTAGTGACAAAAGTAAGTAAATGAAGAACTACTTTGATATTGATTGAAATGGATGTATTTCTCATTATTGATATAAAAGGGTCAAACATCAAGTTCCATAAACTTTCTGAGATAGATTTCAAAAATTAGCATCAAGTCTAAATACATCAAGCCCTATACATCACTGCACTGTATATACCAATCATCTATACCACAAAAGCTCTTTAGACCAAAAAATATATTGTAGTGTGTACACAAGTTATCCACAAACTAAATACATTGCACACTGCCATTATATACTTAAGTTATCCACAAAACCAAAAAATTAAAAATAAAGACTTGTATCAGATCATTCATGTTTAGATCACAACCCAAAAGCAGGTCAAATTTCCCAGGGCTTTCCACCACTAATGATAACACACTTTCCCTAACTAGAGCTCCACTTGTTTGGCTTATTTGTGCATTAGCTCCACTTGTCTAGCTTGTTTCAACTGATGGTGTACTTTTAAGACTCTAACTTGCAGCTCCAATAGTCTGACTTGTAGTTCCAATAGGTTGACTTGTAGTTCTAGCACCTTGACTTGCAGTAACTTGACTTGCACCACCTTGACTTGCAACAACTTGACTTGCACAAGTTTGACTTTTAGCAAGTTGACTTGCACTAATTTTCCTTCATTTTCCTTTAGTCCTTGTCTACTTTAGAATTGTTAAGTTTAGTTAACTATTAAGTGGGGTGCAAATAATTATAAAATTAGGTTAGGGTTTACCTTCTGAGATGATGGTGTAATGAGTTGACTAGTTCCAACCCCCTGACTTGTAGTAGTTGCAGCAATTGCCTCACCTTCTGTTATAGCATTGGTGCCACCCTCTGTTGCATCATTTATGTCACCCTCAGTTACAGTTCCACCACCTTCCTCATTTTGTCCACTCTTATCAGTTGTAGCATTTTGTTTTTCTCCTATATCTACCTCTTGTCTACAACCAAAAGAAAAGAAAATAAAACATTAAAATTTTGATCTAAAAAGTATGAAAACATATTAATTATAGACACTCATGTCTTCCTAGTTAGGATCCACAGGGTCCTTCCTACATGACCTCCCATTGTGTCCATACTCATGACATATGTTAATGGTGTTAGTTCTTCTCAGCTTAGTTGGAATTGAGTCTTTGTTAGGATCTCTTCTCCTCAGGTTTTTGGGTCTGCCTCGCCCTTTCTTAAACTAGGGTGGCTAGATTGGTTCATCTTCATTTCTAGTTATCTATTTTGCCTATTAAAGGACTAATTACTTGGCCATAACATTGCTCATAGGAAACCCTCTTATAGCAAATAAGGACATAGGTTTTAAGGTCATCAACCCTATAGCAAATAGCTACTACAACATGTTTATAGGAGATGCTAACCAAATCCCAAAAGTTACATAAACAAGATTGCTTGTTCAAGTCCACAATAAACCTCTTAGTAAAAAACATGTGTCACCTCAAATTTCATGACCCCTAACTAAGTAGCAAACTAATTCCCACTAAGTTTCACCTCCTTGTCAAGTCTCCTTCTTAGTTTAGGCATCATAACATCAAGAAACTTGTCTAGTTTCTTTTTAAGGGCTACAAACCTACCCATTAGGTATGTCCAAAACCACTCAAACATTGTCCTCAATAACATCAACCTTTGTAACAATTGTATGTTCAATGATATGAATTGATATGTTACAAACTCAAGTGCAGGTTGTCCCAAGTAATAAAGTCTCAGAAGTCTGAGGTCGATCCATAGGGAATTGATGAAGAAAATTGTTTGAGGTAAGGAAAAGATTTGTCACAAAATAAAGGTGATGAAAATTGTTCACAAATGAAAAGAATTTGCTTGAGTTAGGAGATCCACCCTCGGTATATAAATTAAGGACAAGATTGTTTCTTTGTATAACTCAATTGGAATCTACACATAACAGAGGTTCCAATCAGAGAATACAACATTCAAAATTCTTTTAAAGTTATATATGTAGTTATATTATGGTTCATTTAATTATCCACTAACGCCAACATTTGTAAATGGGTTTAAGCATTCATTTTGTCAATCTCTTGTCTACAATAAATCAAGATCTCCACTTTACAAGGAAGGTTTCTAAATTGATTGAAAACAAGATATAACACATATAATGAACACTTGATAATATAACATTCAAGCACAAGAAATAGATTAATCTAACCTTATTTCATTACCAAAAGTTTCACCCTTTCACCTAAGCAAAATGAAAATTCGTTACTCATAAATAAGAAGAAAGAAAGAAGAAGAAGAAGAAGAAGAAGAAGAAGAAGAAGAAGAAGAAGAAGAAGAAGAAGAAGAAGAAGAACATAATTTTTATTTAGAACAAAAGCAAACTACAACAATAGAAACAAATAATACAAGAACATGATCATGATCTCTAAACCAAGATGATCCTAATGAGTAACCAATGGTGCCTTTTATAGAGCATGAAGGGTACAAAATGATAAGGGAGTTGTTTAATGAGTGTGAATGAGCATCATGCTTGTCTCGCCAAATGACAAGGGAGTTGTTTAATGAGTGTGAATGAGTGTCATGTTTGTCTCCCCACTTGCACCAACCAATTTGGTGCCTAACTTCGACTATAACCCTATCAAAATGTCACCGTTTGGAAATGTGATGAAAGTTGAAGAGGTTTGTCTCAGCTTTCTAATGTCACCAGTTTCAGCCAATTATCACTTCTACAACCCAAGATATGGCCCAATATGTGCAAACTACTCAGGTTCCTCCTACAACACCTCTGTTCTGAATTCCAAGCCCAATATGACTTACTAGACATCCAATTCAACTCTAGAGTTCTTCATAAAAGTTCTAGAGCTTTATCTCAGCTTTCCTACAAGGTAATGTTTATAATTTCTAGATATCTATAACTCAATTTATACCCGAAATACAGAAATAGTGTAAAATTGTCACAATGCTGAAAAATACCATTAAGCCTAATTTAGAACCTAAACTTGTAAAATATAGCTAAACCCAATTAATTAAGTACATAAGAGGTTTAAAAGACTAAATATGATGGTTAAATAATGTATGAAAATTGTGTTTATCATTCAACATAAATATACCTCACACCTATTCTTTATGGCATAATTACCTAACTCTAAGGTATCTATCCCATCTAATTTCTTTTAACCCATCCTCAAAGCTTTTTCCAAGTGAAACCCACCATAGTTTCACACTTCTACCATACCCTAAATCTCTAACTAGTCCTAGAGCCTCAAAGTAAGACTATTTATCAAAGTCTATGTTATGCATTGCATGTACTTTTCTCATTTATAAATGAGTGGGGTTTCATTCACAAATGACCTCATATGGTGAAATACAATGCTAAAATCCATCCTACATATGCAAATAAGACAACAAACTAATTAAAAACTTCTAAATAAGCAATACAAAACACAAAATGACAAGCCATTGCAATGGAATCCACCGACAAGCCAAACTCATTTGGTCCCCACATGAAATCAATATTCGAACCCCAACAAGGCAACAATAATCATTTGCAAAATAGCTTTTTACAGGGATAGATTCAAAGATTTACCTCGAAATCTCTTAACCTTCACCCACGCACTTGCGCGTGATTTTCTACCATGCATTTGGAGAATTTGTGTCACTCGAGCCCTTGTGCTGTAAGCCATGAACCCTAACCCTCGAGTTCCTCAATTGTTTTTGTGAGTTGTGAGTTGTGAGAGTGAGAATAAGAGTCAAAGTGGTCTCTATATGGGAGGACGATGGAGGGAAATGAACACCACTTAAAGGTGCATATGGGTCCCATATGCCTATTTGGCATCTTACATGGATCAAGATCATGCCACGTAGGATAAGTGTGACATATGGCATGTTTGAGCTAGACCTCTGTCTAACACATCATCACTTAACACATGCCTATTAACGGCGGGGATTAAATCCAACAATTTTAGAAAAACTTGGACCCAAACCAAAAAAAAATTATAGGGGCTAACACCAAAAAGTAGCACATTTTCATGGACCAAAAAAAAAATTCAAGCCTTTGAAGAAAGATGGCAGAGGGTAGCGAAGATTATAAATTTAATTAATAAATTTTAATATAAATTTACATATTATCAATAAATAAAAATATATCACACTATTATAATAATTTATCTTTAATAAGTTTTATAACAATTTTCTAGTTGACAATATATATATATGTATATATATTTGCCAATGGTGTGTATTTGGATTAGTTGTTAAAAAAAGATTATTTCAATAATTGATTATATGTATAATTAAAAATAAATAAAATTGATTATGATGAAATTAGTTTTATATTTAGATATGTTAATTAAAAAGTAATTTTAAGATAATAAGTTTTGTTTAGATTATATAAAAAATAGTTTTTTATAGTGAAGTCAAGGCAAATATCTCAAATTTTGATTATAGTGCGTGTTTTGGATAATTGTGAAAATTTGATTATTTCAATAATCGATTATTGTATAAATTTTTTTGTTATAATCAATTATAATAGAATCGGTTTTATGTTTAGATATTTTAGTGAAAAGTAATTTTAAACTAATATATTTCATTTGGATGATATAAAAAAATTATTTTTATGCATTTAATTATAAAAGTAAGTATAAAATGATTAAAAAAATTATTTGATTGATTAAAAAATTTACTTAATTAAAAATAAAATAATATTTACATCTCAAAGTATAAAATAATCTTAACAACTTTTATAAAAAATGCTCAAATTTTAATTTAACCAAAAGCGTATGTTGCCGTACAAATTTTTACAATCAACAACTTTTAGTACTATTACCCAAACACATTGTATTTACTGAACAGCAGCTTTTTTGGACAACAAACGAATGTTTCCGTCCCAAATATACTCATAATCAAAATGCTCAAAACAATACCTTTCAATTATAATCAGCTTTTAGTGTTTAAAAAAATCTTTAAATTATAATCAATTTTATCCATTTTTTCCAAACATCGCGAAAAGCTTTTTTTCATGAGAAAAGCTTTTTATGATAAAATCTAATCTTTTCTAAACATGATCGTGATAAATCTAATTAGAAAACTCTACATATTTTAATTAGTAATTTACTTACATATGTTAACGCAACACACCCACCCAAGAATACACACACCAACGCACACACGCTACACCTGATAAGGGGGGGGGGGGGGGGGAACAAGCCACTTGAACTTTTTTACTGAAATGACTCCAAAGGAATGAAGATAAGATCATTCACTTGTAAAAGGTTTTATTAGCTGAGTCAGCTGACACGTTCAATATAATTTGTTAAGAATATAAAATACTTTGGAATAACACTTGATAAATTAATTTATAAAAGTTTTTAACATTTTTTAATTGATAGTATAATATAATAAATGTCACGAACAAAGTGACACCTTCGACAATTACTGCAAATGAGCCAAATCACATGTGAGGTGTTTGATATTAGTTGTCTATTATTTACGTACAGACAGGACCTGCTTTGTCTTTCGCTTTGTAACTATCATATCTTATTTTTTGGTCAAAGAAAAATCTTTGATTAATTAAATAAAGGAAAAATAAAAATACATTGACACATTTTAGTTGACGGTTGAATTTTAGGATAAGTGAAGTTGAAATAAAAAGAAATTTTTTAAGTGTTCTTGAAATAAGAAAAAGATTTACTCTAGTTATATTATTTAATATGTATTATTTTAATTATAATATTAAAAATATTATTAATGTGAGATATAATAATAAATTTCTTAATTAAATTGGTACATATTAAATAATACAGAATAAAAAAAATTCATGCTTCGTCAGCAGCAAAAGTTTCTCTCAAATGAATGTAGGTAAATTTTCTTGATATTGATATTCGACAATCGACACGCAAGTACTTGTGGATGAGAAAAGGCTTTATGATTTTCTTTATTCTTCTAAAGTTTAGTGGAAAGTTGTGGTGCCTGTGTTACGGTGTTACCTTTAAAAACTTTGGTCCATATGAAGGTTAATACCAAATTTTCAGCCTCACAACTCCTATAATGATGGGCGAATGTCTTTCGGATTGGCCATACCTTGCCTGTTCAAAAGGAACTCCAAAGGGGTACCTTACTTTAATAATGACACTATCTTTTGTTATCAAAAAGAAGAGAGCTACATTTTTGTTTCGTTCTTAAATATTGAAAAAAAAAAAAGATACATGTACAGATGGAATTTTTGTTACAATAATGTTCCGCAAGTTTGAATTTTATGATCTCTTGTAAACCACTCAAATTCTTCACTATTAATTCACTTCTAATAGCTTAACAGATAGAAATTAAAATACACAGAGAAAGAATAAGGCTTTGACATCAACCGTTACTAGATGGCCAAGCACCACTCTAAGAAAAATGGTTAATAAAAAAAATTATTTTTTAATGACTTGGATAAATTTATAATAAAAAAAATTTATTCTATAATTTAACTCTTGACCACTTATTGATTTTTAGAATAAAGTCAATGAAGCTATCTTATCTGGTTAATCTTCAATTGATGATAATTGCATGACTTAAGTTTAAATTTATTGTTCTTCTATTAGTAGACAATTTATAATCTCATCTCATTATAAATCATTGTTGAAGTTGATGATTTGTTATAATCTTAGAATGGATAGAACTTCTATTCACTTTAAATATTTTTATACCAAAAAATAATAAATAATTCACTTATTTTAAATATATTTATTTTTGTTTTATAGAATTCTTTGCGAATTTGAGAATGAAAAAAGAAAAAGAAAAGAAAAGATAATAGGACAAAAATCAAATTCATGGTATATTTAACGATGTTACCATCAAATATTGTTTTTAACTACTATAATTAATTGTGCAATATGTACAGACAGGTCGGAGTTAGCAAAATCTCCTAGGTCAGATTCGTGGACTGGTATGTTAGGAGGTCAACCTTGAGAAGTAACCTTAGATGCTAAAACGATTAGCCAAATGTTTGAAGGTAAAAACTGGGATCTCTCTCTCTCTCTCTCTCTCTCTCTCTCTCTCTCTCTCTCTCTCTCTCTCTCTCTATATATATATATATATATATATTAATTAATCAGGGACGATTTACGAGTCATGCCTTTCTAGTTTGCGCACTGTTATTTCCTACGAAATGTAACCCACAAATTATTTTACGAATTACGTGGAGCAGAAGTACCACTATTTTGCCCCTTTTTCAAAAAACAAAAAACAAAAAATTAGTGAAAATAGTATTTGAAGTAGTGGTGCTGCAATAGTTCGTGTGCCGTTTTTACGTATTCGTGATAATTAGCATTTTTCTTCTAGTTTTTACGCTTAATATACGCATGTTGAAGAGCAAATATTTCCTTATATCATTTTAAACTATTATTTTTAAAACAGTGTTCATATCATTTTTACTTTTTTAATGAATGATAATGACTATGTCTATAGTATAATTTCTCTATTAGAATGACGATTATAAAATTGATTATATTTTTAGTATTTAATTAGACCAATTTCGCAACCAGTTTATTAAGTTCTAAAAATTTTATAAGTAATGTTCTTTTGCACGAAAACAAACTCTTGGATTGTGCATGAAGGGTTCTCATTGGATGGCTTTGTAACTTTTGTTGCATCTCTACCTCTTTCACTTTTAATCCACCCGTCATTTCTATTTTTCTTTTCTTTAATTTTATTAGTACCAACTAGATTCGTACCCAATTCATGTGAAAAAAAGCTTTCGTGCATAACTTAAATTTTATAACCAATAAAAATCTGAGTAAGCTCATCTTTTAATCCCTCACATACACCAGATTTATAAATTTCGTCCTTCTCAAATTATTTTGTTCAATTTTATCTTTCAAGCTTAAATTTCCAACAATACAGTCATCCATCCATATTATCGAGACGTCGTTAATAGAAGTTGTTGAAGTGGACGTTTATACGCTAAAGTGTTAGTATTGTCAGGCGAAACATCGTTATTTCTACACAATCCCTAATAAAACAGTAGACAAAATTTAAGTTTATTTTTTTATATTTATTTTACTAATTAAGTTATGACATGTATTTATTAATATATTTTTATTTTTAAAAAAAATACACTAATATCACAATTTAATTAATAAAATAAATATAATTAATATAAAAAAATAAACTTAAATTTTATCTTAAAATAACAGGTTTCACAATTTCCCAATTTCCACCTTTGTTGAACTGTGAAGCTTCAGTTTTGTTTGGGAATGAGAGTGTGTAATAAAGCAAAACAGCAAGCGAACGAAAAAAGAAAAAAGTTTTTTTTTTGGCGTGCTGAAAGTCTGAGGAACTTGAGAAATGGATCATTTCACTTGGTCTATACAATATGGGGGAGATTTCGAGGAGAGTCAACCCCCCACACACCCACACACACATATATATATATATAAAAGTCTTGTGAAAATAGGCAATAGGGATAAATTTTTGATTCCGATATTATTTAAAATTTTAACTTAAAATTAATTAATATTAAATAAAATAATCTAATAAATATATAAATCCTACTAAAAAATTAATAAAGACAATACAAGACACTTAACAAATTACACAATGGGATAGTACGTACTTGAACATTGATAAGGACCTCTTGGATACGCGTGCTAACCTCAGAGGTCATGAAGAGGTGCACGTGCATATTGATCACGGTTGGAGTTGAAAAATAATGAAAATTGAAAATGATTTTGTTTATTAATATGAGGATGAAGTGGTACGTAGTGAGTCTGCATGTGAGCATTCTGATGAATGATGATCATGAGCCATCAGATGTTGGAAGTGAATAGAGAGAAGGCGCCAAAACTTCAAGTAGATCGAATATGTTGATCAGAAAGACAGTGATGGTTGGTATGGACCGGAGGGTACGTGGAACAACAAAAGAATGGTGATGAGGAAGACACTGATGATTATGACTTAGGGGACGATAGTTTTTACAAGAATTATCCATGGGAAAATGATGATGCCATTGATGATGAAATGTTTGACATATAAATACACGGGCATTATTAACGGATTTCTAAGTAATATGCAGGGATACGTTAATTCCTCAGAAAAGTGGAGGCTGTTATGAAGAACCAGTGCTTAATGACAATCAGAAGGAATCTAATAAGGAAGTGATAGTATGGACTTTGGACCGTCAAAAAGTGCCATGGCAAACCATAAAACTGCACCCAGAGATATTGATGGTGACCCAAATATATTTACATCAATTCATTTGTTGGTGAAATTTATGATTTTGGAGATCACACACACTTGAATCATCACATGACAGCGGGAGAAAATAGTAATAATGGTATTATTAAGTTAAATGTGTCTTGCCCACAAGGGTGGCTCAAGTGATAGCTTATCACTTGTGCAGAACGACAGCCTCAATATAGAAGCAAGAATTAATTTTACATCCAAAAGATGGGCTATTTTACTAAACTGCCACTGTTGATAAAACTATTTACTAAATTGTCATTTTTTTTAACTATTTATCAAATTACCATTTTTTTAAACTATTTATCAAAATGCCACTCTTTTGAAATTATATACCAAAATACTACCTTTTTGTCCTACGTGACTTTTTTTAATATTATTATCAACTAAGATACTGCCACATTGTAAGATGGTGCAGATCACAAAAGTTCGCCAAGCGTGTTGGCGTGTTATAAGCGCAACAACGTGGATCTAGTATATATACGTACGATCCCTTTCCATCATTCAAAAAGTCACTAAATTCTTATTTCACCAAATGCACAATCTCAACAAGGTGGCGAACTCATATTATATATCAAGTGATGAACCTGCAAAAATCATTTTTTACGGATCAAAATCTTGGTTTTCATTCTCTTTTAATCTTTTTGATTGAGTTTATTCTCAAGTTTTTTTATATTTTTTAGTTATTTTAATTTATGTTTTAATTGTGTTTTTTATGTAATTTTGTAGATAATTACAATGAAAAATGCCATTTTAAGAAAAGAAAATAATTGGATCATTATTTTGTAGGTAATCGAACTCCAGCCATATGCCTTTTTATACAGTACTTGACAGAATCTTGTTTTAATGTACTTAATTCAAAATAATCGAGCATACCCGGCCCGATTAATTATGCCAGACCGTAACTTTAGTAATATATTGAATAAATATATGTAATACATTATATACATTGTTATAAATATTTATACTCTATACAAATTAGCGCTCGACGTGCGTAATTGCCGGCGTGAATTTCTTATAAATAGAAAGTTACGCCAAATTTCAATATACTCTCTCAACGTCAAGAGAACTCAAATCTAATTTCGTTGGGCGCATCAAGACTTGAAGATTAGGGATTCTCTTCAATCTTTTTCACCAATTATCAATGGAGTTTGTCATCTTTTATTCTTTGTTTTGTTCTTTTCCTATGTGTAACTAACTTCCCTCGTTAGGGGACGATGGATCTTGATACTTTGATGATGTAATTTCTTTTATGGGTTTAATGCATGTTTTTATCTCATGATTTACGTGTTTATCTCTGTTCTTAATGCTTTTCTAAACACGATCAATTTGGGAATGATAAATTGGGTTTATGTATGATTTGGGAAAATTTGCATGAACCTAGAACTTGTGATAAACACCATAATTTTACGCAATCGCTAGGGATAGGCGTTGTGGGTTATGTGGTCTTTCTTATAATTCCTCTGTTCTTGATAATGCCTTTCTAATTGGAGTTAGACTAAGGGATTAGTTAATTTCAATCGGCGTAAGAGGATTAGTATACCAAGGGATTGGATATTAATTAATGTTGGGAATTGACCATGAATCATTGAAATAGAACATGTTTTAAACCAATTTTTAGAAGTACATTTGAAAGAGTTCAAGTGAAGTCTGAACCTAACACTTTCTTATTATTGATTTCATCTCTTGTTAAATTGCTTGATTTTACTTTGTTTAGTTTTAATTACTTTCTTTTAATTATCTTTATTTTCACTTGTTTCCAACTTCCATCTTTTGATTAGCTTAAATAGTGTTAATTTAACGAATTTGGTAATTGGCAATATAATCCTCGTGGGGACGATTCTCTTTTCACTACTTTATTACTTTTTGCGATTGGTGCACTTGCCAGATTCTCACATTATTGTTTGGGGATTATTAATTGCTAATATCAATTAGTAGTTAAAAAGCACTAATTTAAGTATTTTTTTTTTATTGTTTAATTTTATTTTTAATTGTTTCTTTTTAATTTTAATATTTTTTTTAATTTTCTTTTATTTATAGATAATAATTATTTTTATTTAATTTCATTTTTAATTTGTTTAATTTTATTTTTAATTTGTTTCTTTATTTTTTTTATTAGTCATTTAATTTAATTTAATTTTATTTTTATTTTTATTTTCTTTCACTTACACTCTGGTTTGCTTGTTTGTGTTTATGCAAGGTTCTTTGGAATCGGCAAAAATTACTTTTTGATCAGAGATAGAGAAGCTATTAAGCGTATATTGGAAAACTAAAGAGAGGAAGAGACTTGAAGAAGTTGAGCAAAAGATGGCGAGAAATTGTATTTGTAGCTAAGCAAGACGTACATTGGCCGACTATGCTATCTGCAATTTGAGAATATTTCTACCATATTTATGCGTCTGCTATTAGCTAATAATTTTGAGATTAAACTAACCCAATTCAATAGGCGAATGAGAAATCGCAATTGGGGAGGCCATGCGAGAAGATCCAAACTTGCATATTGTGAATGGATTTCTTGCGATGGTGTGATACTTTTAAGTATAATGGCGTTGCGATGATGCCATTAGATTACGATTGTTCCCATTTTCGCTCGAGAGATAAAGCAAAGAGCGGCTACAAGCCAAACCACAAGGGACATCTCTACTTGGGAGGATTTGGTTAACAAATTTTTGACTCGATACTTTCCTCCATCAATGTTTGTGAAGATAAGGAGTGAGATTGCTTGCTTTACTCGAGAATCAGGGAGAATCTCTCTATGAAGCATGGGAGAGATTCAAGGAGCTATTAAGGAGATGTCCTCACCATGCATTTGAGGTTTGGCGGCAGTGCGGATATTTTATAATGGGTTAAATCATTCCACAAGACTTATGGTGGATGCGCCAAGTGGGTCTTTAAAACTAAGACTCTGAAGAGGCTCGCGGGAATTATTTGAGGTTATGGCCACTAATGAATATCGGTTGCCTAGTGGGAGGATCGAGTTCCTTGAGGAATGATGGTCGGACAAGGAGTGATGGAGCTTGGTACTTTCGATGCCTTACTTGCTCAAAACAAAAGTATTTCTCAACGGTTGGCCAACCTAACTAAGCAAGTGGAGAGCATGCGGGTAAATTACTTGAACCATCAAAGGTTAATTTGTGACTTATGGAGGTAATCATGCTAATGGTGGATGTGAAGTAAGCAATTCTGGTTTTAGTTCTCAAGAGCAGGTAAATTATATGGGTAATCCTTCCAGACCTCAGGGTGTTCCATTTTCAAATACATATAATCCAGGGTGGAGGAATCATCCCAATTTTTCTTGGAGCAATCAAACAGTGCCATTGAATCCTCAACGAGTTGAAGTCTCCTCTTGAAATTACGGTGGAGAAACTTTCTTTTGAGGACGGTGAAGAGCACTGCTTTTATGCAAAGACTTCAAATTTTATGGAAGAGTCGAGGCCATAATTTTAAGAATCATGAGGTTGACAATTAGAAGTTTAGAGAATCAAGTGGGGCAAATAGCAAAACTTCAAGAGAGACCTCCAGGTGCACCGTTGTTAGGGAGTGATATCTTGTTGTCAATCCAAAGGAGCAATGTCATGCAATTACACGAGAATGAAGACTTTGGATGGACCGTTAAGGAAATTGATGTTCTTGTTGCGGATGTCCCATCTCAGAGTCTTTGTAATAAAGAAGCTAAAGAGGAGCAACCAAAGTGGCGAGAGAAAGAAGAAGGAATGTGAGAAGAAAATAGTTGATCCTTCATTGTATGCTAAACTTCCTTATCCTCAAAGATTCAAGAAGGAGATTCAAGAAAAGCAATTCTCCAAGTTCTTAGAAGTCTTTAAGGCATGAGATAAACATTCCTTTTCTTTGAGGCACTTGATGATGCCCTCTTATGCAAGGTTCATGAAAGATTTGCTCTTGAAGAAAAGGAAGTTGAAAGAAGATGAAAGCGTGGCACTTTTCGATGGGAGTGCAAAGTGCTATAATTCGGAGAAGCGCCACCTAAATTGAAAGATCCAGGTAGTTTCTCTATTTCTTGCACCATTGGCAACCGACTATTGAGAAAGCTCTTTGTGATTTAGGAGCTAGCATCAATTTAATGCCATTGTCAATTCTCGCAAGCTTGGGATTGATAAAGTGAAGCCAACTACAATGTCTCTTGACTAGCGATCGGTCAATTAAACATCCATATGGTATAGTGGAAGATTTGCTAGTGAAGGTTGACAAGTTTATTTTCCCATTGTTGGTGATTTTGTGATTTTGGATATGGATGAGGATGCGATATTCCTCGATTCTTGGAAGACCATTCTTGGCTACTTCGGGAGCATTGATTGATGTACCTAGAGGAGAGCTTATTTTGAGGGTAGATGGTGATCGGGTGACTATTAATGTTTTTGATAAACATTCCGTGACATCGGATCTCTATGCCACATCAAATGCATTCAAGACAAGCCTCTACAAGATTTAGCTAATAAGAGTCCTTCATCATCGATCAATGCATAAATTTGATTTTTCTACTCCCAAGATGGTTGACGAAAAGGAGAAAGGACCTCCTCTTTCTCAAATCAATTGAAAAAGATCCTCCGAGCTTCCCCGATTTATTGAAGATTGATTCAGAGAGATGACATTTTGGCAGTGTGTGGAGGCAAAAAGAGGCGATAAGAGAAAAATGTCATCCTACTTCTCTTGCTTCAAGCCACCATGACTAGTTATAAAGGCAACGTCGAGCTAATGACGTTAAACAAGCGCTTTTGGGAGGCAACCCCGAATTTTCTCTCCTTTTCTCTTTTATTTCTATTTTTGTTTTTGTTTTTATTTTTATTTTCTTATTTCATTGACTAACATTTTTGTCTGTTTTGTAGTTTGCTAATGTTGAGTCGGCTTAGGTGCCTCCCCGAGTTCGGAGCCTTTGTAGGGGATGTAAACCCATCGACCATCAAAAAGATTTTTTTTTCTTCTTTCCTTTAGCTTTTAATTTTTGTATTTATTTATTTATTTTATTTTATTTTGTTTCCATCATCCCTATTGTGTTTTGAGTCATTTTGTGCATTTGGTGTGTTGAATTGAATATTCAATGATTGTTTGAATTGTGGATTGATTTGATTTCTTGGGATAGCACATGAGAATTTATGAGTTGCATTTATCTCTATTGTTTCAATTGTGTATGGATGTTCTTCCCATTTTTATGATTGATAGACTTTGGATTTTAATTGCATGTCAAGCTTAGAGAAAGTTTATGGGATTGCATGTGTGTGGATAATTTGCATCTAGAAGTTGTTTGATTCTCTCTTGAGGCGAAATTCTAGGCAGTGCATAATTAAGGAAATGATAAGGGCCTTCTTTGGACCGTTTGAGCCTTTCAAGCCAACTGTATACACAGTTTATCCTTAGTTCCTTTTGCAGCTTTGTTATTGTTTAGCCTCTGTTTCTTTTCTTTACTCACATTTTCCTTTTTCCCATACCCACAAAAAAAAAAAAAAAATTCTCTTACATAACCTCTGTTGAGTGCATATTTTGTATTATTTTATTATTCAAGTCTTTGTTATTTTTGTGCATGAAGTTTTGTGGAGCTGAAAAATTTCAAAAAAAAAAAAAAAAAAAAGAAGAAAAAGAAAGAAAGTTCACCCAAAGTATTGCAAAGAAATAAGTTTGGGGGTGGAGATTGTTGAAAAAGAAAAAGAAAAGAAAGAGAAAAAAATAAAGTGAATGTTGTGTTGATTCTTTTGCTCGTTTTGCACTTGTCTTATATTTTGAGGCTTGAATTTTGAAATTTGCATGATTTTGTATCTCAACTTTTGTTTTCATTTTCCTACCGCTTCTTCTTAATCCATACCCTTGGCTTTACATTACAAGCTTATAAAGTCCCTTTTGATCCTTGGTTGTGAGTTGTTTACATTAGTGGGAGAGAGATGAAAAACAACCTTATGGATGTGGGTTTGATTGCATTTCTTTGTTTATAAACTCATTTGGGCTTGTACTCTATGAGGAGATTGAGTCTTTCATTCATGTTTTTGGGAAGTCATTTGTGCATAAAAGTTGCATGTGAGAGACGATGTGATAATTGGATTGTTCATGTGTGATACTTTGGAATTAGATTTTGAATTAGTTTTTGAGGATATGAATGATCTTTAATAGGTGATTGCCTTTTTTGAGTCTGCTTTGAGTTTTAGTTTTGTTTTTATTTTGATTTTCTTTTACTTGAGGACAAGCAAAAGCTTAAGTTTGGGGAGTGATGAACCCTGCAAAAATTCATATTTTTACGGTTCAAAATCTTAAGTTTTCATTCTCTTTTAATCTTTTTGATTGAGTTTATTCTCAAGTTTCTTTTATTTTTTAGTTATTTTAATTTATGTTTTAATTGTGTGTTTTTATGTAATTTTGTAGATAATTACACATGGAGAAAAGGCCATTTAAAGAAGCGAGAAAATAATTGAAGAAACACCAATCTATATTTGCAACAATTGGAATTAACCTTGCATTGAGCGCGCAACATGCGCTGGAGGAATCTTGTTTTAATGGGCGGCGCTGAAAAGCGTGAACAAGGAGCGCTTAGCGATTGCGCTATGTATTGCCTACCGTAACTTTAGTCTAGAGAAATAATGAATTTGGAGAGTTAAAAAGAATAACGAAGCGTGAATTTCTTATAAATAGAAAGTTACGCCAAATTTCAATATATTCTCTGCGGAGCCATCAAGAGAACTCAAATCCTAATTTTTGTGTGGGCGCATCAAGACTTGAAGATTAGGGATTCTCTTCAATCTTTTCACCAATTATCAATGGAGTTTGTCATCTTTTATTCTTTGTTTTGTTCTTTTCCTATGTGTAACTAACTTCCCTCGTTAGGGGGACGATGGATCTTGATACTTTGATGATGTAATTTCTTTTATGGGTTTAATGCATGTTTTTATCTCATGATTTACGTGTTTATCTCTGTTCTTAATGCTTTTCTAAATGATCAATTTGGGAATGATAAATTGGGTTTATGTATGATTTGGGAAAATTTGCATGAACCTAGAACTTGTGATAAACACCATAATTTCTGCAATCGCTAGGGAGACGTTGTGGGTTATGTGGTCTTTCTTATAATTCCTCTATGTTCTTGATAATGCCTTTCTAATTGGAGTTAGACTAAGGGATTAGTTAATTTCAATCATACGTAAGAGGATTAGTATACCAAGGATTGGATATTAATTAATGTTGGGAATTGACCATGAATCATTGAAATAGAACATGTTTTAAACCAATTTTTAAATACATTTGAAAGAGTTCAAGTGAAGTCCGAACCCTAACACTTTCTTATTATTGATTTCATCTTGTTAAATTGCTTGATTTTACTTTGTTTAGTTTTAATTACTTTCTTTTAATTATCTTTATTTTCACTTGTTTCCAACTTCCATCTTTTGATTAGCTTAAATAGTGTTAATTTAACGAATTTGGTAATTGGCAATATAATCCTCGTGGGACGATTCTCTTTTCACTACTTTATTACTTTTTGCGATTCGGTGCACTTGCCGATTCTCACATCATCAAGCATACCTTCCCTTTCCATGACATTCAAACCATTTTCTAAATTCTCACTATCTCTCTACAAATTTCTTCCCTCTAAATGCTCTGAACTCTCTCAACGAACTCAATTCTTACTAGAAGTGGTGCCTGAATCATTATTTGTGATCAAATTTAGATTGTATTACTTAACTACTGTAAGTACCTCTTTCAATAGTTAAATAGTTTATTTATTATTTATTGATTGGTTTTTTATTAGGTTAGTGTTAATTGTAATTTAATATTATTATACTTGAATATTTTTTATTGATAATGAATAATGAAGTTGTATGATATGTAGTCTAAATTGTATGGATCATTATTTTGTAGGTAATCGAGTAAGCAGTTAGGATATATATCTTTTTTAAACTTGACATGAACATTAATAAATGTAGCTTAATTCAAAATAATCGAGTTTAGAAAGTTTTTTTTACATAAATAACTATATTGAAAATTATAATTGATTGTTAATATATTGAATAAATATATGTAATACATTATTATACATTGTTATAAATATTTATACATTATTATATATCCAATTAATATTGTAATTGATTTTTAATATATTAAATAAATGTGTTGAATCGTTATTGTCCAGAATTGGAGTTAACATGACAAAACTGCTAAATGTGCACATTTACTTCAATGGGACAATGTATGATGGTGAAGAGGGTGTCATGTATCGAGGTCCTCCTCCTAGGCCTATTGTGATCATAGCCAATATGACTTTGGATGGGTTGAAAACTAAGATCCATTCAAAGTTGAGGCTTCAAGCAAACCAACATGTGTCGAAAGTTGTCTATCAGTGTCCGCAATGCTTCAATCCGTGGAGATGGGTAGGGCTTCCAATAGAAGACGATGATGATGTAAAGTACATGATAGACTCCTTCTGTCAAACTCCGAACATGGCGTCAATGGAGTTGTATGTGGACGTAGAAACAAGTGGGCAGGAAGAGCATGTTGAAGTTCTTGGTGAAATCAAAGCTCAAGTTGGTCCTTCTAATCAAGTTGAGTCATGCAATATGATCGTTATTGGTGGTGAAATGGTTGAACCTAATAACCCACTTTTCAGAGATGCAGTATGGGAGTCAAGTGAAGACGAAGAACAAGTAAGGGAGAAGACGGATTCAAGTTTTGGACATAGAAGGCCAAGAGAAAGCCAAAACTTTGATGTCGAAGAAAATTTACAAGTTCCATTGGCGGTTGCTCCTCAATCCATATTTATGCCTCGAGGACCTAAATTCGTGTTTGTGCCACCATGCCCTCAGTTTTCTCAAATTGACTGGGATGCGTTGAGTAATCCTGATAACTTGCCTGAATTAGATAGTCGTGGGACTTGGAGCATGACTGATGAATTCTATGTTGGCTTGCAATTTCCATCAAAAGATTCCGTGAAGTTAGCTCTCAAACAATATTCCATTCATAGGCACGAGTACAAGATTGAAGACTTTGATTCACGAAGACTGACTGTCAAGTGCCCTAATTTTGACGAAGGTTGTAGTTGGAGACTTAGAGCCATACAAAACAAGAGGTCGAATACGTGACATATTACAAAATATAATGGACCTCATAGTTGCGTAAACCCATCTATGTCATTAGATCACCGAAAGTTGGACTCTCGTTTGATCTGCTCTTGCATTTTGGAGTTAGTCAGAACAAAACCCGATGCACCCGTATCCTTAATTGTTGAACGGATTCGAAGTCAATTTGATTACCAAGTTTCATATCGAAAGGCTTGGAAGGTAAAACAAATGGCTATTATGAATGTGTTTGGGGATTGGGACAAATCTTATGAGGTGTTGCCTGATGGATGGCTAGCTAGTTCCATGAAGAGAGACATGGAAGGCACAGTAGTGGAGTTGCAAGACGAGGAATGTTTCGTGAATAACCGACTTGATCGTTCAAAAAGAGTCTTTTGTCGATTATTATGGACATTTAGACCATGTGTGGCTGGCTTCCGATATTGTAAGCCCATCATTCAGATTGATGCCACTCATTTGTATGGCAATCATCATAAGTTGTTGATTGCAACAACTCAAGATGGAGACAGAAAACCATTGCCTATTGCATTTGCCATTGTGGAGGGGGAGACCAAGGATGCTTGGAGTTGGTTCTTAGCCCACCTGAGATTGCATGCCACCCAACAAGAGGGCTTGTGTTTGATCTCGATTGACATCGAGACATCTTACAATTAGTGGCAAATGAAAATCTTGGATGGCGACCTCGAATGCATATCATGTCTTTCGCATACTGGCATATTGGTTCCAATTTTAACTCCAAATTTCAGAACAAGGAGTTGAAAAGATTTTTGATTAACACGGGTATTTTACATTTTTTATTTGTATTCTAATTTTATCGATAATAATAGTTAGGTTCTAATACTAACCCAATTCATTTGTTGTATCGATTTAAGGAATTTCGCAATAAAGTTTGATGCTAGGTTAGAGAAGCTTAAAGTCACAACGGAGATGGCAAATTGGATTAACAGAATTCCAAAATAAAAATGGAGTTTGGCGTATGATGGTGGCCGCAGATTCGGTCATATGACTACCAATTTGTCAGAGTGCATTAATGGAGTGTTGAAGGGTAGCAGAAATCTACCTATTACTGCATTGGTTCAATTGACATATACGAAGTTAGTAAAATACTTTGTCAATAGAAATGACGAGGCAAATTCGAAATTGATGACATCTGGGCAGCTCTGGAGTGACGACTTATTGAAGCACTAGAAAGTCAACCTGTCAAAGGCCAGTTCACACCAAGTTCGCTGGTACAATAGAAAGAACACAAGGTTCATGGTTGACGAAGCTTTTAATCAAGGGAGCTGGAATCTCTCCATTTTTGTAACTTTCCACAACAGGGTGGACTTTCTTATACTTTGAACCTGGAAGAAAGGCGGTGTGACTGTGGGGTGTTTCAAGCATTACATTATCGATGCTCGCATGCGATTACTGCGTGTGCTTCAGTGGCAATTGACCCATTCCGACTTGTTCATAGGGTTTACAGGATGGAAAGCATTTATAGAGTCTATGAGTTTGACTTTGAACCAGGTGGAATGAACCATGGTGGTTCAATGCCCCAACACCACTTTGGTGCCACCACGTGCATTGCTTAGATCCAAAGGTCGACCAAAATCAACCCGACTCAAGAATGAGATGGATTGGCGCGAAGCAGGGCCAGGACAGATGTGTACAAGATGCCATCAACCTGGACATAATTCTCGCACTTGTCGTGTTAGTGGATCGAATTCCTTGAGGGATGATGGAGTGGGGCCATCAACTGGGGCAGTGTAGTTAATTTAGGACCTATTTTCATTTTTCAGAATCTTGTATTAGCAATCATGTGTATTTAGGAGTTGTATTGTTTTGTATCACTAATCTATGCAGTTGTATTCGAATACTATTCTCCTATATATGTTAGTTGATTCTCAGTGTTATCTTCATTTCTTCCATATTATATTTTTGTATAGTTATCATATAGTTATATCATATTTTATTATAGTAATCATCGAATCCTACTAATTGTTGTTATTATTTGGCATACAGCTGACAGATGGCATTCCGTGTAAACCCCGGACCAGAGGACAGCTCGATTTTGGAGTTGTAGGAGTACCATGTTTCCCGGCATGTATGGCAGGGACATGAGGACCGACACCTGCGTGTTAGACGTGCTCGGAAGACGAAACATATGGACCCCCCTACTCCGATTATTCCCTATCTACAGCAGGCTGGTTTCTTGGGAGTTGCCCACATGGGCTATTGCAGCATTGATCACTCCCTGATCTCTGCGTTGGTTGAGAAATGGCGCCCAGAGACGCATACATTTCATATGCCTACCGGGGAGTGCACCATTACGTTAGAGGATATCAGAATGATATCGGGTCTTCCCATTGATGGCGCTGCAGTCACTGGCGTTACGCAGAGGGATGATTGGCTCAGTTTGTGTGCTCAGTTGTTAGGGATTGATGAGACTCCCTCGCTCATAGCTGGGGTACGCATTGACATGACATACCAGTGGCAGCCGAGTGTTACTGCAGTCATTGAGGATGATGATGATGAGTACATGCAACAGCGTGTACGACATTACATACTTCACTTGCTTGGGGGTTTCTTATATCCCGATCATTTGGGTAAGCTCATGCACTTGATGTTCCTCCTATTGTTGGAGGACTTTGCTGTTACCGGGACGTATAGCTGGGGGTCTACAATTTTGGCGTACCTGTATAGAGAGCTTTGTAAAGCTACGGACTATGACGCACGCGAGATCGGAGGGGCATGCATCTTATTGCAGTACTGGGCATGGTACAAATTCCCCCGGCTTGCCCCTTCACTAGCTGACCATGCTGAGCCTGATGTGTTTTACGATGCTGATCGTGGTCAATTACATCCCTTAGGATGGGAGTAAGTTTCTATTTCATTTCGTATTTTTACATTACTTCCTTGACATACTTTGTTAATATTTTAACTTACGTTTGCAATACTTTTATTTACCAAATAGGTGGCGCAAGCATAAAGTATTGAGTGATACTGTGATTGGTGTCCTTACATATTATCGTCAGTTCTTCGATCGGTTGAAGAACAATGAGGTATGTCTTCGTTTACATTCCTTTGAGATATTTACTTATGCATATGCCATCTTAATGTTTTGTGCATCTCATTTTTTCAGTTTATATGGCAACCATACACGGATGAGCAGGTGGCAACATTGCCACCTTTTTGTGTGGCTGGTAGGGACATAGTTTCACATTTCAAAAGCACAATTTGAAAGTAGTCCTTCTCATATGTTTCCACATTGTTGAGTGGCACCAGCCAGACCGCGTTATGCGCCAGTTTGGTCTTGACTAGCCCATTCCACGGAGACCGCTCCGGCCCAGACGATTGCACTCAGTTACACTGGCAGGTAGGCATGATGAGGATTGGCCACTACACATGTATTTGTTTATATAGCCACCAGGATAGTCGTAGGGAGAAGCTTGTTAGGGAGTCCCATTGGTCGCACCCCTCAGTTCGCGTTCTGAGTACATGCGTTGGTATAAAAGAATTACCAGATTGGATTGCTCCCACTAGCGCATCTATTGGGAATGCGGTAAGCTCTTTACCAATTCGTTAGTGACTATATGTATTTTGTATTCAGTATAATGACATAAATTATATCTATTTATTAGGCGGACATTGCAGAGTATTTGCTCAGTTCAACTACTGACACTGTCGCTCGAGAGGCTGCTACACAGATCCTACACTCATTGCGGGAGCATGACCGCATTACGATGGAACAGCTGCGTCCAGCTCCAGCAGCAGACGACATTTCAGGGCCGCCCGAGGAGTCCAGCCAACAGGGAACGCGGCGTAGACGGAGGAGAGGATTGGCGAGCACTCGGACACGACTTCGACATCCTGAGGACTCCAGCTCTACCAGCCAGCATACGACTCAGCCTCCTACCGTTGCTACATACCCCCCACTCAGCCTCCTACCAACTGCTACATACCCCCCTACTCAGCCACCACCTGCATATTACCCACCATATCCACCATACTCTTACCCACCGTATCCATACCTGCCACCGAGTTACCCCTCATATCCTTACCCACCATAGGGTTATCCACCATATCCTTACCCACCACCAGGTTACTCGCCATACCCATCACAGCCAGGTCCCTCTTCCGAACCATCTCACAGGCCACCGTATTCTGATGCGAGCCCATCTCATTGACATTGACATGCAATTATATTTAGTGATTTTGTATAAAAGACTATTGATAATATCTTCTTGTGAGTTTGGTACCCTTATTAGATTAGACTATATATGTTTTTCGCACTGTTTTAGATTTTATTAAAGATTTTGGTAACTAGTTGCATTAAACAGAATCATGGGCTTTTGGGGAGGTCCAACATTTAGGGGAAACTCTGTTGAAATTTTTACTAATTCGAATTACTAAAAATTTAGGAGGGGGAT
The DNA here is from genome assembly GCA_029884595.1 of Ormosia semicastrata. NCBI lineage: Eukaryota > Viridiplantae > Streptophyta > Magnoliopsida > Fabales > Fabaceae > Ormosia > Ormosia semicastrata. Next base: position 6,186,099 of record JAQQTO010000045.1, read on the forward strand.
TATTGGGATCCGAATCTTACTCACTATCATCCGAATCCTACTCAAAAAATTTCATTTATTTATTTGAATTAATGCAATAGTAATTCAATTGATATGACCAATAATAGACTTTTTTAGAAAGCATTTAATGTCCATATCATCAATACTAACTTTTCTTATGATTTGGCTAATAATGAAAGGAAAGTCATTGAAATTTGTTTTAAGGATTATATTAACCAAATATAACCTATAAGTGATACGTCTCTTCTAGAGGGTATACCATTTAATTTTTTTATATGTTGCTTAAAATATTTGTGTAAAAATAAATAAATATATATTCAATAACTTCAATAATAAGATATGTACGTACATTTGATAAGATTATTTTTAAAATATTAAAAATCATAAATAAAAACAAAATTAAAAGAAAATAATTAATACCTCATTTGTTTTTTAAAATGAAAAATAAATTGAAACAATAAATTTTTAAAAAATAACAAAAAATAAGCATATGTGTTATGTAATTAATAAATCCTCATAATAACTAAAACAATATTAAATATTACCAATATATTAAATTTGTCACTTTTTAATTTTATATTTTATATTTTACCTTCGTAATTAGTATGGACTCATTAATAAATGCTTATAAAATTTTATTAAGTAATTTAAATAATTTATAAAAATTTAAATTTAAATTTTATGTATAATTCAATGGTTACGCTAACAAGGATGGCGTTTTCCTTGTCAATAAGCCAACCAGGATCATAGTTTATTTGGCACATCCACGTAGAGTTGCGCAAAGCATGTTGGCGCAACCTGGATGCGTTACCTACATGCATCCTGGTTGGTCAGATAATATTAAAAAAAGCCACGTAGGACAAAAGGGTGACATTTTGATATATAGTTTCAAAAGAGTGACATTTTGATAAATAGTTTAAAAAAATGGTAATTTGATAAATAGTTAAAAAATGACAATTTAGTAAATAATTTTACCAACAGTGACAGTATAGTAAAAAAGCCCCAAAAGATGTCAAGAAACCTCGTTTAAAAAATATATATATATATATATAGTTCAATGTGTCTCCTATGGTGACATAGATTTTTGCTAGTGTTGCGTCCTATGCCCCACGTCATAACCGGCACAAAGACTAACTTAATTCTTCTTAGTTAAGTTCTAACCCTTTTTTTTCCTTTGATTAAGATTTTCTCAGAGACATTGTTATAAGACTAACTTTTAAGTTAGAGTAATAACTAGGTAAATCTCTCTCCAATGTAGCAATTTCAATATTAGAACCTTTAAAATTACAGTTAGGGACCACTCATCAGGGACTTATGGTCTGATCTACCTGAGATTTGACTTAACTTATTTACTAAACAAGTTAGGCCAATTTTTTTTAAAAATATGTTTAATTAAAAAAAATCAAATTTCAAGTTATCTAATAAACTTTTTAGGCTTAATAGATCGACCTAACCTATGTAACTATATATAATATTATATATTATTATAATAATTATAATTATTAATTCATTATAATATATTAATATATTTTTTAATTAAATTTTAATAAAAATAAATAACTAAACCTTAAGTTAATGAGTTAGAATAAAAATAACCTATTAGAATTATGTTATAACTTAATACTCATCCCTTATTTTTATATCAAGTTGAAAATATATCAAGTTATGAAATTATTAGAGACATATAGTTGCAAAACATAAAGATCGAACTTACAATCCCCTAATTGCAACATGAAACACCAATCTATATTATGCAACAATTGTTTGGTAATTAACCTCACATTGAACGCACAACAGGAACAACAAAAAATGTATCCACTTAAACTAAGAAATAACACAGCAAAAGACAAGTCAATGTAAGATCAGCTGAACCACATCTAGAAAATTCCTCTTGTATAAATAACTACCTATCAATTCCTCTCCATCTAGAGAAATAATGAATTTGTGAGGAAGTGAAAGAAAGAGTAACAGTAAGGATAATTCAAAAAAAGATCATACAGTAACATACTTAATTTAGTATCCTGCCATTCTAGTTCCAAGTATCTCAATCTAATCCTACCTCAATTTTTCATTAGAAATTCTACAAAACATGTTATTAAGATTTAAAAGCACCGACACTACTTATGACAATTCTAAGTTAACACAAGCTCTTAGCATGTGCACTTATCAAGAAAGCCTTATAACAAATCAGCTCCTATTTAAACAGCTTACTTCCAGTTGTGCGTTCCTGCAAGTAATCTTGTTTGTGACCATTGAAGAATTCGTAAATGTTAGGCTAATTATCAAACAATTATTGCATATTGTTGGTTGGTGTTTCATGTCGCAATTAGGAGAGCATAAGTTCGATCTTCATATTTTGCAACCATATATTTTCATTAATTTTATAACTTGATATATTTTCAAGTCTCATATCGACCAAACATTAGAACAAGAAAGTGGTGAGCATCTAAAAAAGTAGGGAATGAGTGTTAAGTTATAGCAAAAGTCTATGTTGACTTGTTAGAGTTATGTTATTGAATTAGAATATTAGATTTTTAATGTAATATTTTAAAAATCATATACTTGTTGGCCTATTTAAAGGCCTAGGCCCGTTGGCCTATTTCAATGTTTAGACTTGTTGGCCTATTTAAAGGTAGGTCAGTTAATCTATTTAAAGACTTTATTATAAAGTAAGCCTTTAAATAAGCTTTTAAGTTAGGTTATATTTTTAAAAAGGTCAAGTCATACCTAAATATCAGCTTATTTCAAGTTTACATGTCAGGTTCAGGTCTTATAATTGGGATACAAGTCAGACCTGTTTAAGGAAAAACTTAGCCTGACCTAACCTGTTTTCACCCCTAATTACATGTAAGATTCACCTGAATTACAATCTATTTCCACAACGACTAATGTTGGGTAAATTATTAGGTAAGTTATAACCTAACAGCAAGAATTAATTATAAATGCACAAAAGCAATTAGTTATTATGTTTTGGCTAAGACACTAGTGTCACCCATAATTTAATTAACACAAAAACATAGTAAACGCATTATTTAAGGCTTGGATCTAGGGATGGCAATGGGGCGGGGCGGGGACGGGTAGTAGCCCCCCGTCTCTCGCCCCCGTGAATAATATCGGTCCCTGCCTCCATATCCGTGCGGGTATCCGTTTATCTTTCTCCCGCGGGTAAACGAGTACCGCGGATATCCGCGGTACCCAATAAATTGTAAAAAAAATTCAATAAAGTCAATAAAATAAAATAAAATAAATGAAAAATGAAAAAAAAGTACAATACTATAATTTTTCAAAATTTGTCCAACACAACTTAATCTAAAAATAATGTCAAACACCTAAAAAACTTTTGATTTATATAACTTTACAATATTTTAATTTATATAATTAAGTTTTTTAATAATTTTATATAAAATATTTGTGTAAATTTTTTATGAAGTATTCACATAAGTACATGGGGAACCACCCCGCCCCGCCCCAATTAGGTTTATTAAATGGGGATAACATAAAATGGGTATTTATATCCGCAGAAGAAATTTGACGGGTATTACCCACAGGTACCCACGGGGCGAGTAAAATTGTCATCCCTACTTGGATCTATAAAAAATCTAAACTTCAGATTGAAAATATGGATATGATATACCTTAAATGCAGTAAGTACCATTGCGACCTGAATAATATTTCTATATTCCAAACATTAAGTATTAAGTATCACTTAACAAAATCAAGAACCTGTAAATAAATTTTAAGTTATAAATACTTTTATTAACATTATGTGGTGCATATTTTTGTCAATTTGTAAAAAAAACTTTTGAAAAAACATAATATGTGAAGAAGAAAAAAGCAATAGAATATAGTCCTAAAATTCATAGAAAATATTTAAAAAAACTAATGAGAGTATAGTCAGACTTTTAAAAGTATATTGTTTCACAAAAACCCACCAAAATAATTCTTGACGATCAATTTGTGTGTCCTAAGACCTTCCAAAATTTCTACTAAAACATAATTGTTTTATTAAAGTATCCTTTTATTATGTGTATCATGAATTGCAAAATAATTTCTCCTATAATTTGATTTTTGACAGTAATAACAATTATTGGACAAGAAACCTTAATTTTTCTTTTTAGGGAAAATTACACTAACTTCCTCAAAAGTTTAGTGATATTACACCTGATATCCTTCTAGTTTCATAAATTATATCGTGTTGCATTCTGCAAGTTGGTTGCATAGACTCCTACACTTGACAGCCCGTTTAGTTAGTTATAGAGTTGGCAAAACGGGTTCAACTGATAACTCCACAAAGTATAGTTATTTGGGTCATATATTTGTACTATATTAGTTGTTTAGTCCTTGTTTATATGCATTAATAGAAGACTTTAGCATCATATTCATCTGATTTTATCTTGATGACTTCCATTATGATTTTTGAGCAAATACTTCCAAATCTTTGATAAATTGATTACATTTGCATTTGTTATTGAAGTGGTAATTTCTCTATTACAGGAAGGGCTCCAATTGAGAGAATTTGGACAAGTTTTAGACAAGGAAGCCCAAGAGAAAGCCAAAATTGAAGACCAACATTCAACGCCGCAGCTTAGGCATGTCAATGCCGCGACATTGTTCATCCCCTACTTTAGTACTAAAACCCAAGGTTAGAGCACCGGCAAAGCACTAAGAAGCCCCGGACGCCACAATTGTTCGTGACCTAATTGAACTTGCAATGCCACTGGAGATATGATGTGTTTAATGTCGCGGCATGACTCTATTTTATTCAGCTTATAAATACTGTTGTATCCATTTTACATAAGAGTTTTTGATTTTTTAGAGAACAGCTGCTAGGGTTTTGTGTTTTAGACATAAAGAAAGCAGAAGTAGCCAAGATTGAGGGCTTTCTTCACCTTGGAGGAGGATTGGAACTTGGAGGATCTTCAACCTTGAGCTTCATCTTCTCTATCTTCTACTTTCTCATTTTCTTTCCATGAACATGATGTATTTTGTAATATTTTCGTGCTTCATGGCTGGCTAAGCTGTGTGTAGGGTTTACTTTGGATCCTCCTATGAATATTGAATAATATTGTAATCCTTTGAGTTTATAAACATGATATGATTTTGTTTAATCATATAGTGCTTAATGTTTTTGATTGTTTGATCAGCTTTTGATTAATTTGTTGAAATCTAATGAACCTAGACATGGGAATTTGGATTTGAGATCGTATGTATGATTAATGCATGTTCTATTTCATTCAATTAGTTTAAGTGAGATGATTCATTAATAGGATAGAAATATACATATTGGTCATGCATAGTAATTATTGGGAATAGATCTTAATAAGTGGATTTACACTAGTTCTCATGGAAACATAGTGAATTAGGTAACTGAAGCATGGTTAATTGACCTAGATATAGGATTTTAACTAATTTATATTCTCAATCTAACCTAATCATTTCATTTATATTGCTCACAAGGATTACTTGTTATCAATTGAAGTAGGAGGTGAAAAAGGATTCCCTATTCTCTAATTCTCAACCTCAATTTAATCTTAAAGTTTTTAAGTTCTTTTAATTAGTTTAGACACTCATCTATCAATTTATATGCCCTTGGATAGAAACTCTTAAACTTTTGGTTTATATTTAGCATTGATTTTAATCTTAGTCCTTGTGGGAACGATATCCGACTCCTAGCTATATTATAAGTGCGATCCGTGCACTTGCGATAAGCAAAAAAGCGAACAAGTTTTTGGCGCCGTTGCCGGGGACTACAGTTTAAATTTAGTAGAGCTAATATTAACAATCAGTTTAAGTAACTCTAATTCAAGTTTTCTTTTTTTTATTATTGTGCATATTGATTTAAATCTTAATTCTTTAATTGTTTCAGGTGATTGATTATATAATGGCAGAAGAATACGATACGCACGAGGTGGAGGACGATAGTGATATGTACGGGAAATGAAGTTATTTCACATGAATTTGAATGTATATGAGCATGATTTCCTTAAATTTTCAAGACCCAATGGTCCAATTCATACATGATCTTGATGATTGAAGCTTTGTATCTCAATTGTTTAAGAATTCAATTTTTGATGCTTGTATTTAAGAAATTGAGATAGATTATGGCCTGATGAATTAAAACATTGTTTTTGTTACAGAAATTCAAGAAGGAAAGACCTTGGAAAGGATAAGGAAGCAAAGAAGAGTTCAAAATAGAGAAGGATGCAAAAGAGAAGCAAGGGCAGCCAACTCACGCCTAGGCGTGGCAAAATCACGCCTAGGCGTGATCCTCGCAGCATTTTAGGAATTTCTAAGCAGAGACCTCCACGTTTAGGCGTGGAAAAGTCAAGCCTAGGCGTGTAACTCTTAGGTTTTCAGGGTGCTCAGACAGAGACACCCACGCCTAGGCGTGGGAAAATCAAGCCTAGGTGTGGCTTGCACCTGAGACCATGTGCTTCATAAGCACGCCTAGGCGTGGAAAAGCCAAGCCTAGGCATGGGAAAAATCCTGATCCACGAAAATTAGCTTTTAATATCTGATTGGGGTATTGGGAGATGGATATTCTATTTTTTTTTTCACAAACCACGAATTCCAGAGAGCAAGTGAGAAGAGGAGGAACCCATTTGGATTGAAGGTGACTCAAGGGAGAATTAAGATCAAGGAAGAAGATCAAGCTTGGAATCTCTCCATTTTTGTCTATTCTTTCCCTTTACATCTTGATTTGTAACTTGATGGATCATTTGATTTCATTTGTTTTCTTCTCTTTCATGATGTGTAACTAAACTCTAATCTAGGGGCTCTCTAGGATCTTGCTATGGATTTGATTAATGTGTAATTAGTTGGATATCCTTTCAATGAAATTGGTTTTATTCATCCATATCTATGCTTAGTGCTTGTTATTGATTGGCCATCAATTGCATGTTTTTAATATTCCAATTGAACTAGAAATAGGGTGTTGCGAATATGGATATGGTATGGTTGATGTATGTTCAATGACATTCTATTAGTATGAGTGTGTTGATTAGCTAATGGGATGGACACATACCCATTGGTCATGCATGGCAAGTGTTTGATAATTGGTCTCAATGAGTGATTCTTATGTTAACTCACATGGATACATAGTGGACTAACTAGGTTTCACATGGGTAATTGTCCTAGACATAGGCTCTTATCTATTGATGGTTATTAGCTAACAAATATCATTTCGTTGATTGGTGCTTGTTAATTGTAATTATTCATTAAAGTAGCAAGTGAATAGGGACCCATGGGCTTTAATCATTCTCATCTTCTCTTGTGGAATTGGTGTTTGGTGTTTTCTTATTTTGTTTTTCTTAAATTGTTATTTTAATTGCAACCCATTCTCCTTCGTTTGCTTGGATAAAAATTTGTGAATTTTGGTTATGTTTAACATTCTTCTAATTATTCAATCCCTTGGGACACGATACTCTAACTCTGCTTTATATTACATGTCGACCCGTGCGCTTGCGGATTTTCGGATTCAACAGATAGTCGCACTAGACCACTTCTCTCCAACCAAGGCTACAGAGATGGTGAATGATATTACATCATTCACTCAAACTGAATTAGAATCCTTGCATAAAGCACAGGAATGGTATAAGGATCTTTTGAGAAGGTGCCCATATCATGAGATACCACCTTGGCACCAAATCTACTCATTTCACAAGGGCTTGCTACCGCATCACCGCCCAATAATAGATGCTACTGCTGGAGGCTCCTTGTTAAGCAAATCCTTTAATAATGCCTTCCAGCTGTTGGAGGAATTAGCTACTAATAGCTATCAATGGCCATCAGCAAGAAATATTCCACGAAATGTAGCTGGAGTGCATAAAGTAGATGTTATAACCTCGTTGTCATCTCAAGTTGCAGCATTAGCAAGTAAAATGGACAGTATGGGACAATAAGCTCACCAGAGCCCATTTGTGTTGTGTGACAAATGTGGTGACAATCATCCAAGTGATAGGTGCCCTTCCACCTTTGAAAGTGCACATTATCTGGGGAACTACCGATCATAATAGAACAACCCATACACGAATCAGTATAATCCTAGATGGAGGAACCATCCAAACTTCTCTTGGAGGGATAATCAAGGGGCCTCCTCCTCAGCACCTGGAGTTGAGTGACCTTACAATCCTCCTGGATTCCCTTCCTAGTCTAGGCAGCCAGTTCAAGAAAAGAAACCATCTCTTGAAGAGATGTCCATGCAGTTAATGGTGAAAATTGATTCCTTCATGATGAAGATGGATGCTCATTTGGCTAAGAATGACTCAGTGATATGGAGCCAGTCAGCTTCTATGAGGGCTTTAGAAACTCAGGTGGGACAGTTAGCCAATGCAATCAATAACAGGCCCCCTAGCACCTTCCTAACTAACACAATTCATAATCCTAAAGGTGCCTCTAATGGGCATTGTAAGGTCATCTCACTGAGGAGTGGGAAAGACATTGAGGGAAACCCTAAGATAAAGTTGATGGAGGATGAGGTAGGTAAAAGCCAGAAATGAGAAGAAGAGGTCCACAAGAAGGTCGAAGATAATGAAGTGAATAAGGAAACTGACCATAAGAAGGCTAAGGATAAGAAGGTGGTGCGTAAGCCATATATACATCCTTTGCCTTTCCCAAGCAAGCAAATAAAGCACAAGATGGATGAGCAGTTTAAGAAATTTTTAGAAGTTTTCAAGAAACTTCATATCAACATCCCTTTTGCAGAAGCACTGGAACAGATGCCCAGTTATGTTAAGTTTATGAAGGATATATTATCCAAGAAACGTAAGTTGGGCGAGTTTGAAACTGTAGCATTGTCAGAAGAATACAGTGTTATCTTGCAACAAAAGCTTCTCCCAAAGTTGAAGGATCTAGGAAGCTTTACAATACCTTGTGCCATCGGTGACAAATTCTTAGGACAAGCATTGTGTGATATGAGGGCAAGCATCAACCTTATACCCCTATCCATATTTCAAAAGCTAGGTTTGGGGGAATGCAAGCCCATATCCGTAACCCACCAGCTGGCTGATCGTTCATATACATATCTGAAGGGACTTGTGGAAGATGTCCTAGTAAAAGTGGATAAGTTCACATTCCCTGTAGATTTTGTTATTCTGGATATGGAAAAGGATCAAAGGGTGCCACTGATCCTAAGCAGACCGTTCCTAGCCACGGGACGAACACTCATAGACATCCAAAAAGGTGAACTGACTATGAGAGTTCAAGATCAAGAGGAGACTTTTCACATCTTTAAAGCAATTAAGTTTCCTCAAAATCAAGAAGAGTGTTCTTATGTTAGTCTGTTGGATAATATCATTAACGATGCATTTCAAGCTAACAATTCTGAAGACCCCCTTACCTTAGCATTGACTTCATCAACTGAGGATGATGAAGATTCTAGAAATGATGTATTTAATTGCATCAAACACCTTGATGCGGTTCCTAGGCAATATCGTTCGCCCAAGTTTGAAACCTTGGAGTCTGATGTAACAAAAGTGACATCTAAGCCTTCCATTGAGGAACCTCCAAAGCTTGAGTTAAAGCCTCTGTCGAACCATTTACAGTATGCTTATTTGGGAGCAACATCTACCCCGCCAGTAATCATATCATCATCCCTCTTAGATAATCAAGAGGAGAAGCTTCTCCGCGTGCTTAGGAAATACAAGCATGTTCTAGGGTGGACTATTACCGACATTCAAGGCATTAGCCCATCTATCTATATGCATAAGATCTTGTTAGAGGACAATCAGAGTGGAGTTGTGGAACACCAAAGGAAGCTGAATCCAATTATGAAAGTGGTGGTGAGGAAAGAGATAATCAAGTGGCTGGATGCAGGCATTATTTATCCTATTTCTGACAGCCCCTGGGTATCACCAATCAAATGTGTGCCGAAGAAAGGTGGCATGATGATGGTCACTAATGAAAATAATGAGCTTATTCCCTCTCATAAGGTCACTGGATGGAGGGTGTGCATGGACTCCCGCAAATTAAACAAGGCCACCCGGAAAGACCATTTCCTGCTTCCTTTCATATATTAGATATTGGATAGACTGGTAGGGAAGACCAATTATTGCTTTTTGGATAGTTATTCTGAATATAACCAAATTGCCATAGCGCCGGAGGACCAAGAAAAGACAATATTTACTTGTCCATATGATACATTTGCTTTCAGAAGGATGCCCTTTGGGCTATGCAATGCTCCTGTAATTTTTCAACATTGCATGATGACCATCTTTGCTGATATGATTGAACATGACCTAGAGGTGTTTATGGATGACTTTTCAGTATTTGGGGATGATCACAATAGCTGTTTGCAGACTTTATCATCCGTGCTGAAAAGGTGTGAGGAGACTAACCTCATCCTGAATTAGAAAAAGTGTCATTTTATTGTCCAAGAAGGCATAGTTCTTAGCCATAAGGTTTCTATAAAAGGGATGGAGGTGGTGGACAAGGCAAAGATAGAAATGATTGACAAGCTTCCTCTGCTAAACTCAATGAAAGGAATCTGCAGTTTTCTTGGCCATGCAGGTTTCTACAGGAGGTTTATTAAAGACTTTTCTAAGATAGCCAAGCCTCTTTGCAACCTTCTGGAGAAAGATATCTAGTTTATCTTTAATGATTCATGTCAAATTGCATTTGAGGAACTGAAAAAGAGACTGGTTTCAACTCCAGTTAGAATCACTCTAGATTGGGATTTGCCGTTCGAACTCATGTGCGATGCCAGCGACTATGCTGTGGGTGCAGTGTTGGGACAAAGAAAAGATAAAGTGTTTTTCCCTATTTATTATGCGAGCAAAACACTCAACGATGCCCATCTTAACTACACAATAACAAAAAAAGAGCTGCTGGCCGTTGTGTTCGCATTTGATAAGTTCAGAGCATATTTGGTGGGAACGAAGGTGATTGTGTACACAAATCACTCTGTAATAAAGTACTTAGTGAGCAAGAAGGACGCAAAACCACGATTGATTAGGTGAGTTCTACTTTTACAAGAGTTTGATTTGGAGATTAGAGATAAGAAAGGTGCAAAAAATCAAGTAGCAGACCACCTTTCAAGACTTGAAAATGAAAATTTCCAAGCTGAACCAATCACAATTAGGAAAACATTTCCTGATGAGTAGCTATTTGCAGCCACCACTCAATCATGTTGCTGACATGGTGAATTACATTATGGGTGGTGTGCTGCCACCTGATCTAACCTTTTACCAAAAGAAGAAATTCGTGTATGATGTCAGGCATTATATCTAGGATGAGCCATTTTTGTTTAAACGGTGTTCGAACCATATATTGAGGAGGTGTGTGCTTATGGAGGAAGCAGAACAAACTTTAAGCCAGTGTCATGATTCTCCATAGTGGTGAGAAGACGGGTACAAAGGTACTCTATTCTGGCTTTTGTTGGTCATCGCTCTTCAAAGATGTGCATTTCTATGTGCAAAGATGTGATCGATGCCAAAAGTCAGGGAATATCTCGAGAAAGAATAAGATGCCCCTGAATTCTATTTTGGAGGTTGAGATTTTTGATGCATTGGGCATAGACTTCATGGGCCCCTTTATTCTCTCCTTTGGGAATCTGTACATACTAGTGGCTGTGGACTACGTGTCCAAGTAAGTGGAGGCATGTGCATTTCCTACTAATGATTCAAAAGTAGTGATTAGCTTCATGAGAAAATAGATCTTCATTAGGTTTGGAACACTTAGGGCCATAATCAGTGATGGAGGGTCGAATTTTTGCAATAAGTATTTTGAAGCCCCCCTAGCAAAGTATGGAGTGACGCATTGGCTTATCACCCATAGACAAGTGGGCAAGCGGAGGTATCCAATCGCGAAATTAAGCGAATCTTGGAAAAAAATAGTGTGTCCAACCAGAAAGGATTAGTCAAAGAAACTAGACGACGTACTGTGGGCCTACAAGACTGCTTACAAGGGCCCCATTGGTATGTCTCCCAGTTGGTATTCGGGAAGGCATGCCATTTTTCGGTTGAGCTTGACTATAATGCTTATTGGGAAATAAAGCAGCTCAACTTCAATTTGCATGTTGTTGGGGAGAAAAGGCTTTTGTAGCTTAATGAGCTGGATGAATTTAGGTTGCAAGCCTATGAAAATGCAAAATTGTATAAGGAGAAAGTGAAATTCTAGCATGACCACAAAATTGTATAGAAAAGGTTTGAAGAAGGCCAGTAAGTCCTCATTTACAATTCTAGGCTCAAACTCTTCCCTGGAAAATTCAAATCGAGGTGCTCGGGGCCCTTTGTGGTAATAAAAGTGTTTTCCCACGGAGCTGTGAAGATTGCTCCACTGGATCGATCATCAAGTTTTAAGGTCAACGACCAGTGTCTAAAACCTTATTTTGGAGGAGATATTGATCTGGGGAAGACTTCCCTCGCTTTAAAAGCCCCAGTCTAATATCTGAAAAGTCTTGTTGGGACTATAAATTAGGCACTACTTGGGAGGAAACCCAAGTTATTTATTTTAATGTCTTAAATATGTCAATACTTTGATTTTTAGGTTTTAATATATTTATGTACTACATTTGGTAAGTTGACCTTATAGGCATGTTTTGCAGGTGCTGGAGGCCCTATTTGAGGCAAAAGTCCCGGGTATAGTGAATTTGCTATAGAATTCTGCAACTAGACTCTTCACATCGCGACGTCACACTTGACACGCCACAGCGTGATGGTGTTATGGGCCAAAATCTGGTGAGTATAGTGCCGCAACATGTCACACCAGAACGCTGCGGTGTTCCCACGTGCATGTTTAAAAAAATAGTAAATAGTAATTATTTAAATAATTAATTTAGGAGGGAATTAATGAACGTTGCGGCGCATGTATCTTCACGCCGCGGCGTGAAGTGGTAGTTAGGTTTATGTGTTACGGCGTTTGGAGCGCCTCACAGTTCAACTTTTCTCTCTCTCGTTTCCTCTGTTTTCTCTCCCTTTTCTCTTTAGTTTTCATTTTTCCTTCCCTTCCATCTCCTTTCCAGTTACGCCTGCTTCAATCAAGGTATGTTCTTATTTATTTTCAATTTTTGTAAATTAATAGCATATTTTCTCGGTTTAGATCATTTTATTTTTGTCTCTGTTTGTAGTTTTTATTGTATTTTGTGATGAACAGTTGTTGTTAGTTAGTTATTTATAGGTTTTTGTTAGTTTTTGTGTGTAATTTTGTGCCTGAAATGCTTATATGTTGGATAAATCTATTGTTGCTGAATTTTTTGGGTGAATTTACTGTGCACACCGCAGCATTGAAGTTGAATGTCGCGACATTGGTTTGAATGTAGCGATGTTGGCTTGAATGTTGCGGCGTTGTGTTAAACTTATTTGAATGTCATGGCATTGAATGTGCATGTCGCGGTGTTACATAAACATTTTGAGTGTCGCGGCGCTGGTATTGAATGTCGTGGCGTGTACCCCCAAACTTTCCAGAATTACTCTGTTTTTAAATGTGTTTAATACTTCCATTTACTCAATTCTGATTTTTAGCAATTCTTTTTGAAGATATCATAGGTCCAAAAAGGGGAAGGTTCATTCAGCGAGGATCATCCAGTCAGCGAAACAGGAAGTCTTCTCCTCCTCCTCCAGATTATGATAGGGGGAGGTTTATTTTTGCGGATGCTGCCTAGAGATACACTGTGCTCATTACTAGACCGCTCATTTTGGAGCGAGGCTTCTCCTTTTCCAGTGCTATTCACCAGTACTTAGAGGGCCTCATTAACCACCTCAAATGGAGTACATTTGCCTGACACCCAGAGTCATCTATTGTTCTTCCTGTGGTTCGTGAGTTCTACGTGAACGTAATATACTCTGGTGAAGGGGCGACTACAGTTAGAGTCAAAGGCCGCACGGTCTCATTTTCAACAGCTTCTATTTGTGCAACTCTAAGCTTGCCTAAGGCCCCTGAAATTTATGAGTACACTGAGTTCTGCCGCTGGGAGCTGGAGGAGGGCATCGTTGTTAACGTGGTCACTGCTCGGATTTGTACTGTAGAGTCTCAGCCGGTGGTGTGGACCATGAGTGTGCAGACCAATAAACCGAGATACTTCCCACGCACCTGTCTGACACTAGAGGCCCAAGCCTGGTACCACTTCATTTGCACCCGAATTCTACCATCTGCTAACCTCTCTGAAGTGACATGAGACCGAGCTATACTAATTTATACCATCTTGGAGCGTCAGTCTATTGATGTTGCTCAGCTTATTTTTGAGTAGATTTTGAGGTCAGTACTGGAGCATAAGAGCTTTTTCTTCCCATTCCTCATCCACACCTTATGCAGCCGACATAATGTAAGCTGGGGGCCACATGAGGAGTTTACTAATATTCGGCAGCCTCTCAACGATCATTTTATTGAGAGGGTGGGACCAACTCCAGCCCCCTTACCAGCTAGACAAAGGCGAGCTCGTGCTGAGCCTAGGGCAGCTGTTCCTGATCCACTTGCGGTACCTAAGCCCCAGGTAGCACCTGCTGCTGACGCAGATTGGCATGCTCGTGTGGAGGCCCGGCTAGTCCATATAGAGACTTAGAGCACACAGATGACAGCTATGCTATCTTACACTATTCAGGCGCAGAGGTGGATGGCGGAGCGCCTAGGACTGCCAATGATAGACTTCCCAGTTCCAGCCTTCCCACCCACTGCTGTCGCTGACCCCTCCCATCCTGGACCATCAGCAGTACATCATGATGTTGGCGAGGATGGAGATGATGATGAGACAGTTGCTGAGACCACCGATTCTGATGATGCACTCATTTAGCCTTTATGGCATTCCAGAGCACTTTTTTTCATTGTATTTCTTTTTGATATTTTTATCTGTATGTTTCTTTTGTATAGTGAGGACACTGTTTCCCTCAGGATTGGGATATGTCTTTTACTTTATGTTTTGACTTTATATGCAATAGTATTTTATTATATTTTTGTACTATTATGTTTTTATGCATGTGTTTTAGTGTTATATTTATGTTTAGTATTATACTTTTTGTAGTATATATGTATGTGTAGATAATAACCATAGGAGCAAGTATCTTGATAAAAGTTTTTGAAAATCCTATTCAAGATACAATTGGCTTTCCCTTTCACAACATGCATTGCAATGTTTGAAAAGCATGATGTTTCATGAATGTAATGTTGAGAACTTTTGAAAAAACACCATGTAATCAAAAGCTAGTGTGTATGATTGTCCAATAATAGATATGGATGCAAAATGACTTTTATTTATCTGTGAATCCATATGCAATCTTTGGCGCATTCTGAAGCATTTTAGTTTCGTTTTATGTACGATGTGTTTCCCTTTTGCATGCTTCTTGAACTTTGAAAAAGATAAGAAATTTTGTCTAGAGAAAGTTTATGGACAATACATGTGGAAAATTCAATTATCCTTGAAATTATTTTTCAACTCTCTTGAGGCAAAATCCTAGGCTGTGCATTATTGAGGAAATGATTAGTGTATTGTTTGGACCGATTGAGCCTTTCGAGCTTACCCTGAATGATTATATCCATAAGTCCCCTGTTGAAGGTTATATATGTTGGCCTTATATGTTTTTCATAACCATTGTGACCATTAACCTGTTAACCATTCTAATGCATGAGAAAATATTGTATTTTCTTCCTACCATCATTGTTTGTTGAGTACATAATATGTTATTTCTTGAAGTGAGTCTTGTGATTAGGGGTATTAATGATTCAATACAAAATAAGCCTGAAGGAACTAGATGCAATCAAAGAAAAGAAACAATGTTTTTCAAAATGAAAAGAAAAAAATGAAAATCAAAAGAAAAAAAAAAAAAAAAAAAGCAAAGGCAAAGCATAAGAAAAGTAAAGTTCGAAAAGCATCAAAATGGTTCTGGCGAGTTTTCTACATTCACTGTTGAATACCCTACTAATATCTGTTAGAGGCTCATGACTTGAAATACCATGTTTATGTTTCTCAATGTTTGTGTTTAGTCCTATCCTTTTATTCTGTTGCCTACTACCCTTGGCCTTACATTATAAGCTAATAAAGTCTCTTTTGATCCTCAATTTTGTGTGATTTACATTAGTGGAGAGAGAGTTGTATTACAATCTTGTGGATTCTGTGAATTATATTCATGTGTATGCTCATAACCTCATATGGGTGAATATAAAATGAATGGAAGAAGTTTTCTTTGCATGATTTTGGAGAAAATATCATGTATGAAAAGAAACTATGAATGTTAGCATGATGAGGATTGTATATGTGTGAAATTAATTGTGAGATATGTGTATTCTTTGAGTATTTATGCAATCATTATACACTAGCGGTTTAAGTGAAAGAGGAATGTCGAATGTGGTTGAATGCAGGTTATTAATGTTGATCTATGTAAATGTACTTTGTTTTGCTCGAGGACTAGCAAAGATTTAGGTTTGGGGGTATGATAACTCCACAAAGTGTAGTTATTTGGACTCTATATTTGTGCTATATTAGTTTGCTTAGTCCTTATTTGTATGCATGAATGGAAGACTTTAGCATCATATTCATCTGATTTTATCTTGATGACTTCCATTATGATTTTTGAGCAAACACTTCCAAATCTTTGATAAATTGAGTACATTTGCATTTGCTATTGAAGTGGTAATTTCTCTATTACAGGAAGGGCTCCAATTGAGAAAATTTGGACAAGGTTTGGACAATGAAGCCCAAGAGAAAGCCAAAATCAAAGACCAGCATTCAACACCGCGGCGCAGGCATGTAATGCCGTGGCATTGTTCATCCCTTGCTTCAGTACTAAAACCCGAGGCTAGAGCGCTGCAGCGCTAAGAACTAGATGCCACAGCATTTGTGACCTAATTGAACGCGCATCGTGGTGTGATGTGTTTAATGTTGCGACGTGACTCTGTTTTATTCAGCCTATAAATACTGTTGTATCAATTTTACACGAGTTTTTTATGTTTTTAGAGAACAGCTGCTAGGGTTTTATGTTTTAGACATAAAGAAAGCAGAAGTAACCAAGATTGAAGGCTTTCTTCACCTTGGAGGAGGATTGGAGCTTGGAGGATCATCAACCTTGAGCTTCCTCTTCTTTATCTTCTACTTTCTCATTTTCTTTCCATGAACATGATGCATTTTGTAATATTTTTGTGCTTCATGGTTTGCTAAGCTGTGTGTAGGGTTTACTTTGGATCCTCCTATGAATATTGAATAATATTGTAATCCTTTGAGTTTATATACATGATATGATTTTGTTTAATCATATAGTGCTTAATACTTTTGATTGTTTGATCAGCTTTTGATTGATTTGTTGAAATGTAATGAACCTAGACATATGAATTTAGATTTGAGATTGTATATATGATTGATGCATGTTCTATTTCATTCACTTGGTTTGGGTGAGATGATTCGTTAATAGGATAGAAATATACCTATTGGTCATGCCCTTGGATAGAAACTCTTAAACTTTTAGTTTATATTTAGCACTAATTTTAATCTTAGTCCTTGTGAGAACGATATCCGACTCCTAGCTATATTATAAGTGCGATCCGTGCACTTGCGGTAAGCAAAAGAGCGAACATCAACCGGTTGGGTTAACCTGCCATTTTTTGGCGGGTTGGGTTCAAGATTTCGACCCACTTTTAGTTTCCAACTCATATAACACGCCTCGTATAACCCGCGGGTTAAGTGGGGCGGGGGCGGGTTAGCCCGTTAGGTTGAGTTTTTTTTTAAAGTGTCATAAATGAGTTTTTTTTATTTGTGTTTGTGGTATTTTTATAGGTATAATATTAATTTTATTTTATTTTTTTATTTTCTTAGTCTTTATAAATTATAATTTTTCTATTTGTTTTAAAATTTTTATGGATTTTTTTTATTTTTATACATTTTTTTGTTTTTAAGTGGGTTAGGCGGGTTGAGCCGCCAACCCACCTACTTTTTCTTATTTTCTCTTTTAGGAGGGTTAACCCCCTAACCCACCCTAAAATGGGGTAGGTTGGCTCTTCCAACCCATTTCTCAAAACGGGTCAACCCGCCCCGTCTCATATTTTGGCGGGTTGAATGCGGGGTGGGACGAGTTGGCCCATTTTTCCACCTCTAGTTAGTTAACAAAAGAGCTACCACGTACCACGCACGTGATATTTAATGGCACATTTGTAATTTTTTGCACTCCAGAAAGGCATGGATTAACGAATTTACCCCTTTAGCAAATACAAAAAATGTTTCCTTCTCTTATGTTGTAAATTATGTGACATCTGAAACTCTATTCAAAGATGAGAAGTTCCTGCAACGGGAAACGGAAAAGGGCTTGAAGAGTTGAAGATATAACTCCACTTTTCATCTGGTAAAGGATATTTCGACCACTCCCTAGCAGAATAATCGATTTTCTTCATCCCCATTTGAAGTGTAATAGAGCAAACAATGTGCCCGACATGTGTTTAATGAAATGCTAAAGTTAATTTTTCATCATGAATCATGTTTTTGTGGTTAGGATTTATAATGAGTTCGAGTTTTAGTATAAGTATAAAAGGATTGGGGCTGAAATATTGTAACAAGACCTGTATATGCAGAAGAAATACAGAAATCAAAGTTTCAACCACCAAGGGCAATTCAAATAGGTTGTTCTATACTTGTAGTGAAAGGATATATGACTCCTTTGGGTGGTGGAACACAATCAATGCTGCTAACATACTTATAACAAGGGCTTCTTGATGAACTTGCAAAAATTCATATTTTTACAGTTCAAAGTCTGGGTTTTTATTCTCTTTTAATCTTTTTGATTGAGTTTGTGCTTAAGTTTCTTTAGTTTTTAGTAATTCTAAATTATGTTTTAATTACGTATTTTTATGTATTTTTGATAGGTAATTATGCATGGAAGAAGACTGGATGATTATACGAGATAGAGAACTGAATTTACATTCTGGTGGTCCAGTGCCCAGACGCTAGAAAGCCAATGCTTAGGCACTGGAAGGGCAGAGGAGGTTTTTTTTTTTTGGTCGTTCAGCGCCTAGGCTCTGAAGATGCAGCGCCTGAGCACTTGTTACGTATCAGAATTTTAGGAAAGACGCCAGCGCCTAGACACTGAAAACATAGCGCTTAAGTGCTTTCTGCATAACCTATCACATTATTTTCACTATAAATACATAAGTTACGTCAATTTCAACAGAGACTTGGACATAACGCAGCAGCCGTTAAGAGGCATAAACCCTAATGTGGTGTAGGCACAATTAGGCTTGAAGATTATGAATTTTTTTCAACCTTTCCACCTTTCTAAAATGGAGTTTGTCATATTCTTCCCTTTGTGTTCTTCTCTTTCATGTGTAATTAAACCCTTTTTTGTCAAGGTGATGATGGAACTTGTTCTTGGATGATGTAAATTCTTTTATGGGTTTAATCAATGTTTCTATTTCATGATTTATGTGTTTTTCTCTTTTCTTAATGCTTTTCTAAATTTGAGCAATTTGGGAATGATTTTTGGGTTTATGTATGATTTGAAAAAATTTACATGAACTTAGAACTTGTGATAAATACCATAATTTTTGTAATCGCTAGGTATAGACGTTGTGGGTTATGTGGTCTTTCTTTTAATTCCCTTGTTCTTGATAATGCCTTTCTATTTGGGATTTGACTAAGGGATTAGTTAATTCTAAACAGTATAAGAGGATTAACATACCAAGGGATTGAATATTGATTAATTTTGAGAATTAACCATGAATCAAAGGAATAAGACTTAATTAAACAAATATTTGACTTTACATTTAAAGAGTTCAAGTAAAATCTGACTCCTAACTTTTTTATATCATTGTTTTCCATCTAAATCTAATTAATTAAATTTGGCTTTTGTTATTTTTTTATTCTTTCTTTTTATTATTTTTACTAACTCTCTTTTTTATAACTTGAATAGTATTGATTTGGCAAACTTGGTAATTGATAACATAATCCTCATAAGACTGATACTTTACTCACTCTTTATTACTTTTGTCGATTTGGTGCACTTGCCAATTCCACATCACTTCTCAACTTGTTGATAGTGAAGAAGTGAAAGACATGAAAAAGGATCAACCAAGGCAGAAGAGTGAGAATAAGAAAGATGTCTCCAAGGTGAAGAAGCAACTAGTAATGGTGCAAGCCTCAATCGAATCCCTAAAGATGGTGATGCTAGAGTCCATGGCCATCCATTTATTGCTTGTTGTTGTAGTAGGTTTCATTGGATATGTACTAGAGTGAAGCTAGTGTTATAATAGCTCACTTATGATGAAGTAAAACTACCTATTGTGTTTATATAATTTAAACTTATTTGTAAGGATTTGGTTTGGTAGCAATGGTGTATTTTGGTATGGTTGGTTTTTAATATAATGAGATGGTCTATAGTTTGGTTTGTTTAATGATTTATTTTGCTGATTTTCAATTTTGGTGGCTTAACCACGCATATGCGTAACTTTTTCATGCATATGTGTGGTCAGCATCTATTCATGCAGCAGCCAAGACCATGCATATGCGGCATCTTTTCCATGCTTAGGTGTGGCCTTCTCTAGTCCTTGAGCAGCTTTGCACTTGAGACCACCACACCTATGTGTGGTGGCATCATACATATGTGTGATCTTCAATGTCTTCAACAACTTCACCATGAAATTAACTCGAAATCAACATGAAATATGGAGATAGAGTCTTACCCAAATTCGTGCTTCCCTCTTGGCTTATGTGCTTGAATTGTAATGTTAGGGTTTTTTCACCCTTTCCTTCTTTATAGAGGTGAGAATAGGGTTGAGAGAGGTGAAAATGGGTTTTGGGAGTGAGAATGGGTCTATGAAGTGGTGTTTTAAGTGTTAGGGGCAAATTGGACAATTTATCCCTTATTCAAAACAGTGGTCAACGTGGTCTCCATTAAGGGGTAATGTGTAGGCGTGCAAACTAGAGAGGTATCAGGTATAATATCACTGAACCTTTGCAGAAGTTAGTGTAATTTTTTTATGTTTTTAATATATGGCAAGAATATTGATCATAATAAGAAATAATAATTTTTTTTGGTAACTAAGAAATAGTTACTTTATGTAATATCATATATGGTTGAAGAATCTTGTCAAATATATATATGGTTGAAGAATCATGGCACAATCCAAGAATTATAGTATACTTTCACTTATATGCTCAAAAAGAAACAAAGAAAAATAAAACAATTAGCTTTATCATTGAAAAGACCAAATGCAAAAATAGTGAAATAATTATTTGAATCAATTCAAGAAATAATGACACAAAATGGAGAAAAAAGAAATTCATAGATCCATATGCATGTCCTTCTCTTAGTTACGATAATGCTGGATGGTTAATATCATAGCAATGCCTATATGGATACCCTGATCAAAGACCAAAAAAATATGTTTGTCCTAAATCCTTCTTTCAATTCCCAAACTTGATCATATATACTTAAATGTAATTGGCAAATGGCAATGGTTTTGATGATCACAAACAAGAAGATATATGCAAAATCAAGTCCAGGATCCTTCAAGATTAGTTATAGGACTTAAATCTCACATAAAAGTAAAAAGGGTTCACATTAAGCTCTAAATTTGTTTTTCAAAAACCCAAGATAGCACTTAATGAATCAATACGTTTTTAATTTGTTAAAAATACTTTTAGAATCAAGCAAAATGGCTTTTAAATGTTTGAATGTGTTTCGGAACAATTGGATACATTAGGCTTATACTAGCTAAGTGTTTTAATGTTGTAAGATGCCAAATAATTGATTATGAGCTTGCCATAATCGATTATCTTAGCTCAGTAGAATGCAATGTTATGGGTTATAAGCCAATAATTGATTATGGGGATAACCATAATCGATTATCAAAAGTTAGAATAACAAGTTTTTTTTATCATTCAAGCAGTAATCGACTCTTGCACAACAATAATCGATTATCGAGTTAAAAAGGATGTTTCGTGCCCCTTTTGTTAAAAGCAATAATCGATTATGGCTAACCAATAATTGATTATTGATGTTCTAAAAGCATACTATTTTGTGCTATCTCTCAAATAATCAATTATGAGCTGCCAATAATCAATTATCTGGGTTTTTAAAATCAGAAATAACGCCTAGTAGCTAACATTAAATGCTCTCAACTCACTCCTAACTGCTCTTTAATGACTTGGGCTTTAAATACAAAGCATTGGGGACTCAAGTGGAGTTGGATATCACTCTACAAAACCTTCTTGAGTATTTATTGCAAATTATAACAATCCTCATTCATAATTATCAGTTTTTGAGCTTAAGTGTATGATCATCTTGGTACCTCTTGAACTTCAATTTGTATCACTTGCTCTTGAGAGAGTTTCTATTCTTTTTCTTCATCTGAAATTCATTGTATAAGGGTGAGATATCCTTTGTTGTGAGGCTCAAATACTAAGGGTGATGTATCCTGAGGGTATTGTGGGTGCTCTTTGTTATGAAGGTTACAAGCACTTGTTGAAACTTGAAGATTAGTGAAAAATCTCGGGTAAATCACTTATAGGCTGGACGTAGGTCATAAGGAGTGTCTGAACCATTATAAATCTTAGTGTTTGCTTTTTGTCAACTCTATCTCTTTATATTTGTACACTTTATTATTGAATGCTCTCTTGAATACTTTGACTCTTTGTTCTTTTAGCATGACAAGTTCTCTTCCTCGTCTATCTATTCAATTCTGGAAATTAATAATTTAAAAAAAATTAATAAACAAGTGTTTTTAGAAAAGTTTACGAAAATCATTTTACAAACTCAATTCACCTCTCTCTTGAGTTTGAATCCACTTAGTAACAAGTGCTATCAGATCTCAACTCTTGCATAAAAAGTTTAACAACTTCAAGAGGAGAGATGACTTCTTCAAATCTTTTTTCATCAGAATGTGCTTCTATCAATATACTCCTATTTTTCAATAGTAATGGATATACTTATTAGAATGAAAGAATAAAAAATTTTATTGAACCTATTGATTTAAATGTGTGGGATGTTGTAGAAAATTGTCATTTTTTCCCTACACATCTTATAAATAGTGTAAGGGTTAATACACTTAAAAGTGAATTGACCGATGATGATAAAAAAATGTGCAATACAATTTGAGGGCTAAAAACATCATCACCATAGCCTTGGGGTATGATGAATTCTTTAGAGTTTCAAATTGTAAAACAATCCAAGAGATGTGTGGCACTTAAAAGTCACCTATGATGGTACTAGTGAAGTGAAAATGTCAAGAATCAACACTCTCACATATGAATATGAGCATTTTAGAATGAATCAAGGTGAAAGCATTCAAGAAATGCAAAAGAGATTTACTCATATTATTAATCATCTTCCTTCATTGGGAAAGTCCTTTCCTAATGAAGATCTTATTAATAAAGTGTTGAAGTGTTTGAGTAAGCATTGACAACCAAAGGTGATGGTTATTGCGAAATCAAGGAATCTTGCTTCCATGACTCTTGTCACACTCTTTGAAAAGCTTCAAGAAAATTAATTGGAGTTGAATAGATCAATCAACATAGGGAGCTTAACAAGAAGAATAAATGCATTGCTCTTAAGGCCACCTCCTCTATACTTGATAATGATGATGAAGATAATAGAGATGGCTTGGAGAATCTTGAACTTAATGAGGAGAACCTTAGCCTTCTTGTGAAGAATTTTGTGAAATTCTTCAAGAAAAAAAGAAAGCAAAGAAGACTTCTCTTCCTTCCAAAGAAGACTCATCACAAAGGAGAAGGAACTTTATCCACTCTCACATGCTATAAATGTGAAAAACCAGGACACATGAAGATAGAATGTCCAATCTACCAAAAAACAGTGGAGAAGTCTGAGAAGTGACCTTCAAAGGATAAGAAAGGAATGAGAGCTTATATAGCATGGGATGACAATGATATGGACTCAACAGATAGCTCTGACAATGAGGAAGGTCCCTTTTATCTTATGGCCTGAGAAAAAGAGAGAGATGAAGATGACATCTTCATTCTTTGAGTCATTAAACAGAGAATACATATTAACTGGCCCTAATTTATTATGAATCACATGATAAAAGTGCAAAGTAGGAACAACATGGATCTCTTTAAGCTTTTCTTATCTCCAAAATTCTTAAGAAATATCCTGCTATTATGGAAATTGAGGAAGCAACCAAGGTCACTGGTCACCATAAGTTTGGCTTGAGTACTCTCAATCATATGCATACGAAAAAAGAACATGGTGTGTGGATCTATGAAGATGAAGAGGTTAAGGCTGAGGATGATGTTGAGGTCACGATAGGAGATGATGATGCTGCAGACGAGGATGTGGCTGACCTTGCTGATATGGACATGTCGGCTACTCCATCTACGAATGAAAACCAGGTCTAGACTACGATTGCTGATCTTTGAGCCTACATGGAGCATAGTTTTGAGATTATCACCTTGATGCCATTGAGTTTTGCCTTCCACCACCACCACCACCGAAGGACCATGGGACTTAGTCATTGGATGCTTAGTCATGACATCTGACACTATTTTTGTTGTTTAAATTTGCTTTGCTAGTTATTTTTTTTGGTACATTGCTAATCTCACCTTAGTTAGGTTTATATTTTTGAACATGCATAGTTGGTTTGATGCAAATTTTGTTATTTGATAGATATATCTTATAGTTATCTTGATCATGACATTGGGTTATATCTTTTGGTTATATTGGCTATGTTTATATCAATGCAGATAATGACTATGACGATGTTGGTAATTTGGTTTGTTGGTTATTGACTTATTGTTAATTAAGCCTTTCTTAAATATATTGGCAATGGTTTTGCTTTGGTCCAATCCTTGTTTTGAATATATTTTTTATCATGACAAAAAAAAGAGAAGGTAAATGTTCTTGGTATTGAGAAAAGAAAGCCAAATTTGAAAAAGGTAAAATTTAATGATATTGGGATTTCAAAATTTAGGGAGAGCTACGCGCCTTTGATTTAATCACCTCTTACAACATAAAGGATGAGTAAGACTCTCTAACACTCTTTGTAAATTCCTATTTATTTGAACTAATTCTTTTTTCAATGGTTATTTCTCATCATAAAAAGGGGGAGAATATAATTAGCAACTGACAATGATTTTGATGATCACAAACAAGAAGATATATACAAGATCAAGTCCAAGACCCTTCAAGACTAGTTATAGGACTTAGATCTCATGTAAAGGTAAAAAAAAGGTTCACATTAAGCTCTAAAACTATTTTTGAAAAACTCAAGATAACACTTAATAAATCAATGTGTTTTTAAGATGTTAAAAATACTTTTAAAATCAAGCAAAATGGCTTTTAAATATTTGAAAGTGTTTTGGAATAATTGAAAGCATTAGGCTTATACTGGCTAAGTGCTTTATTGTTGTTAGATGCTGATAACTCTGTGAAATAACTTTATTACTCAAGCATTTCCTGATGCATTCATAAACTAGATCCTTGAGTTTTATCGTATTTTCATTCAAATAAAAAGTGTATAGAGAATACTTATTCATACATTGTTATAAATTTAAATATATACACTTGTTTTTTCTGTAAATATTTGACTAATTGAGTATTCACTTACTTCCAGGAGCTTGCAAGGAAACAAGGAAATGCTTCAGGAAACCATATGAATAAAAACATATGAAATTTCTTTTGAATATAGGGGAGGCCGCGACACTTCCTCACTAGAGCAGTGGCCTCCAGTATTTTGGTAGCAGCATATGTTGTCCAAAGAGCAAGGAGCCATGACACTCCTAGCTAATTATGCCGCGGATCCTCTTAATAAACTGGTGTCGTGGCTTTCCACTCACAATATGCCACAGCTGCTCACAAATCTTGTGCCACGGCACCGCTGTTCGTATAACAACGTCGTTATTTAAATTGGAAAATTGGACAATTGAGAGAGATAGAGCAGATTGGGACACAGCTTTCTAGAGAGCAACTTTGGGAGAGAGTAGGAAGAGTGGATGAAGAATTAGAGTTTGACGAACCACCATACATCCATCAAGGCACTTAGTTCTTTCTTCCATCTTCTCTTTATTTTTCATGATATCTTTGTGTCTTTTTCTTGATATTGTTGTCTTTGTAACCATGATGTTCTAATTTTCTTTTATAGGGTTCTAATGGATCTTATTATATAATTTGAATTGATTGTAATCCTTTGCTACTTTTGTGATGATGTTGGTTATGGTTTTCTAATTCCATGCTTAATGCTCACATTTGATTGGCCGTTATTTGTGATGTCTTAGTGAACCCATTGAACTAGACATAGGGATTTGGATGTTGGACCATGGAATTGGATTATGCATGTTTAGTTATATTCAATTGTATGGATGAGTTGATTAGCCAATAAGATAGAAATATACATATTTGTCATGCATAGCAAGTGTTTGATGTTTATTCTCAATGCATGGAACCTTGTCAATTCACATAGAAATATAGTGTTTTGATTAGAGTCCATAGGTTTACAAGCTCATCGAAAGAGGTTTGTAAATGTTGGCTAACATAACAAATTTATGATCAAGAGTAATGAAAGGATTGCATGAAGTCAAATGAAATAATAAGTGAAGTTAGACCCTAGATGCCCAAACTGTTTTTTCATCTTTGTTTATTTTTATCTTGTTTTGGAATTGTTACTTTATTTTGTTCTATTATCTAATCAGTCAAATCAATTTGATTACCTGGAATAGAGAGTAAGTAGTAATTTGTTAATACTTAGCATAAATTTTAATACAATTCTCGTGAGAACGATACTTGAATACTCATTTTTATTACTTGTCAACAGGTGCGCTTGTGTAGTCTAGCAAAACAGACAACAGATGCCAAATAATCGATTATGAGCTTGCCATAATCGATTATCTGGGCTCAGCAGAATGCCCTGTAATGGGTTATAAGCCAATAATTGATTATGGGGATAACTATAATCGATTATCAAAAGTCAAAATGCCAAATTTTTTTATCATTCAAGCAATAATCGATTAATGTACAAACAATAATCAATTATTGAGTTAAAAAGGTTGTTTCGTGACCCTTTTTGTTAAAAGCAATAATCGATTATGGCTAACTAATAATCGATTATTGGTGTTCAAGAAACATACTATTGTGTGCTATCACGCAAATAATCGATTATGAGCTTCCAATAATTGATTATCTAGGTTTCTAAAATCAAAAATAATGGCTAGTAGCTCATATTAAATGCTCCTAACTCGCTCCCAATGGCTATGTAAAGACTTGAGGTTTAAATATAAAGCATTTGGGACTCAAGTAGAGTCGGATATTACTCTGAAAATCTTATAGAGCATTTATTGCGAATTATAACAACCCTCATTCATAACTCTATGTTTTTGAGCTTAAGTGTGTGATCATCTTGCTATCTCTTAGACTTCAATTTGTATCCCTTGTTATTGAGAGAGTTTCTATTTCTTTTTCTTCATCTGAAATTCATTGTATAAGAGTGAGGTATCCCAAAGGTATTGTGAATGCTCTTTGTTGTAAAGGTTGTAAGCACCTGTTGAAACTTAAAGAGTAGTAAAAAATCTCGAGTAAATCACTTGTAGACTGGACGTAAGTCACATGGAGTGACTGAACTAGTATAAATCTTGCTATTTGCTTTCTTTCAATTCTATCTCTTTATATCTGTACACTTTATAATGCTCTCTTGAATACTTTGACTCTTGGTTGTTTTAGTGAGAGTTTTCTTCCTCATCTATCTATTCAATTATGAAAATTAATAGTTTCAACAAAAATTGATAAACAAATATTTTTTAAAAAGTTTTCAAAAATCATTTTACAAACTCAATTCACCTCTCTCTTGAGTTTAAAGCTACTTGGTAACGTTAAAAAAAAAAGAAAAAATATTTAAAAAATTACCCTTAGAAGATGAAAGACGAAAGCTACCAATAAATAGCGAAAGAAAAATTCAATAAACAAAACCTAACCGAATGAACAAATAAAAGTTATACCACTCACCTAGAAAAAGAAACAAAATAAGAAAAGAATTAAGATCAACCTTTCAAAACAAAAGCATAGAGGAATTGAGATGGAAATAAGAATAAATGATAACTTCATGAATGAATGGAGGAGGAAATGAGGTCAACAATGTCACTTGAGTAAAGATGAAAATGAGATTAAAAAATGAATCAAAATGAAACATTTTTTCATATATCATATTTTTTATGATAAAACAATTATCTTAATTGATTGATTATATTAGTTGACTAAAAGATAATTATAATTTGATTGAATCCTTTAATTGATTGCCTATAATAATAACAATGATGATAATTGATTGAATTCATTATAATCAATTTCTTAAAATAATTGATAATTCCTTAATCTATTCTTTCTACTCTTTTAAGCATTATAATATCTAGTCAAAAATAAAAAGTATTATAATATAATAGATAGATAATCATCTATTAAAATCAATGTAAAAATTCAAACAAATACTAAATATTTTCTCAAATTTAATTGGGGTGCAACTTTAGTGTAAATCATTCAAAAATATTATTAATAGTCATTTACTATCTAATAAATATTAAATATTTTTTCAAAATAAATATTAACATCAATGACTATTTGATTTGTCATTACAAATGAACATTTTTTAAAATTTGAAACTCAAATGAAAACTAACCTATGAATATTAAATAGACTAAAAAATTTATATTAGTTGAATGGATTTCGTTATATCTACCGTTCTATGATTGTTGTTAGTTCATGCAACTACTACTAACTTTTGGATCAAAATACCATTTTAAGTATATATATACCTAATTTTAGTTAAATATACATTCAATGAATATTAATCAGACAATATATATATATATATATATATATATATATATATATATATATATATATATATATATATATATATATATATATATATATATATATATATATATATATATATATATATATATATATATATATATGTTGAAGGCTTTAATATTAATATTGGTTGAATGAATTTCATTCAATTTTTGATTGGTATTATTTCATGCAACCAATTTAATGCATATTTGATTGAATTCAAATTCATTGAGTATTAATTAGATATGTCCTATTTTGAAGGAAATAGAAATTTTCATGGGCTTATTTAAGAAAAGTACATGAAATTTTGTTGGATGCATATTTGAGTAGGAAAAGAAAATGTCTGAAAGTTTTAGAGGGACTATTGTTTTAAGTGCATATATATATAAGCATGTTAATGTTACGTTAGGATTTATATTTATATTTTGTTATATGAATAAAATAAAATATTTAGAAATAAATATGTGATTAGTGCATACTAAGTTTCAAGCTTAGTTAAAACTATTCTAATCACATATTTATTTCTAAATATTTTTATTTTTTCGTATAACAAAATATAAATATAAATCTCAAATAACATTAACATGCTTAATTAATTAAAAATATATAGTAAAATAAAGTTAATATATTAACTAATCATTAGAAATTTAAGTGTGAGTGATAAAATCTTACATTAATAAAGAATGAAGTAAGTGACTGCCATAAAATAAATAAGAAAACTCATTAAATTATTACATTTGAAGTTTTGAATCAAGTTGTAATGTTATGTGTCCCTATTACATCAACATAAAGAAATGATTCAAAGCCCGGATTGCACAGCCGGTGAATTCTCGGATGAACACCTTAACAATAAGATATGCCTTTTTTATTTTTTATTTTGAATAAAATAAAAGAAAACTGAAGCATTTAATGACTAGGGCTACATCCAGCCAGTAAACTCGCACGCCTTAGCACCATTTATAAAGTAAATATTAAAACTCATACTTGTAAAAAATTGTTAAAATTTAAGGTTAAATCAAAATTTTGGTTCTTATAGTTTATATTTATTTTCAATTAATTTTTTATAATTTTTTTTAAATTAATCTTCACACTTACAAAAAAATTTAAAATAATTCTTATAATTAATTTATATTATAACATCATTATAAAACTCTCAGTTCGTTAACAAAATAAATATTTTTTTATTTAATAGAAACTCTTTTAGACGCTTTTTTTATAAGATGTTAAATAAAGTGTTTATTTATTTAAGTAGGTATTTATTTCTTCTTCGTAAACGTTCATTTGTCCAATAAGTGTTATTTTATATTTTTTTATTTTTTATAAGATGCTTAGTATGAATTAAATTAATAGTGATAAAATAAAAATTATCAAAGAGTATTTTAAAAATATTTTGTAAATTTGAAGACTGATTTAAAAAAAAACTTTGAAAATTAAATTAAAAATGAGTATAAATTATTGAGATAAAAAATTTAATTTAACTAAAATTTAGGTACGAGTAAAAGAAATCCTGCATATAAATTTAATGCCTTCATTGCTCGCATAGTCCAATAAATATATCTCTCCCCGACTCTCCATTGACCTAATACGAATATCATAGGGATGAATTTTAAAAGTCAGCATAAATGGTGTACGATCGATGAATAATACCATTTGTATACATCATAGTGCAATATTCAAAGATGTAATGATTACCTCCCCCACTAAAAGTAGACCCTAACATCTTTACTGATGGCCTGCACGCAATGAATGAGAATCATTGTATTTGAAACAAACTTAAATTGGGAATGTGGAGTTGCAAGTGTAGGTTTGATGCTGAAATCGTATAGTTGTAGGAATTCCGTATAGCAGGGGCTCCTATTTTACGTTTACTTGATTTCAACCTTTATGTTTTTTTGCGAACATTTCAACTTTGATTTTAGTCGTGTGACATTGTGTCTATTATTTCTGAGAGACTCATTATGCTTGTGCCTTAAGAATCTCAGCTTTTATGATCCATATCCTTAACGAAAGCAGAACTTTCGACCGAATCTGGGTTCCGATATACTTCAGTATACATATCTGAAACGTTGGTTTCAATATAAAATGAATACGGGTTTTTGTTCTTTTTCTGTGGAATTTTTCTTTTTTCTGCAACCATTACCGTACCTGATTTTCCGTTTTTTCCTTCTCTTACCAGTTTCTTTGCTGAGGTTCTGGATGATTCTTCAGTCTCAAAATTTGTCGTTGTCAATAGGACCATTATTTTATGCTTTGTTTTCTTTATCTCCACCAACCTTCCTCCCCCTTTTTGCAATTCATTTCATTTCATCCTTCCATATCCTATCTCAAACCTCATGTTCTTATATCTTTTTCTTATTGATAAGGAAGATTCTCTTTGAGCAAGGAAGGAAAATCAAGTTTTGTTTTTAAATTCTTATCACTACCAGTTATCATGAAAACAACTCATACGCGCTAAGATTACGTACCTTCATAAAATCTGAAACGTGGACACTCTTCTTTAGCTGTGGTCACGCTATTTTACAGCATTTTATTCTTATAAAATGTGGAAAGGGGTTTTTGCACACGTTTTTGGGGCTAACAATATTGGACACATGACGAACAAAGGAAAAGTTAAATACGCAATAAAAATTGGGCAAAAACATAGGTGGTTTATCTGGGAAATGTTTTTTAAAATAAGTTTGTTTTTAAAATGAGTAAATAAAGATACATTCATTCTTAAATTATTTAATGAGTTTGAGATCTTAATACATTTTATCAAATTAAAAATAGATACACTCTTATTTATTTATTTTAAATACAAATTCATTTTAAAAAAATATTCTTATCTTATCTGGTCACTAACTAGACAGAATATGATTTGGTGGTTTCTTTTCAGTTTTTTGTTTCTTTCTCTTTGATGCTTCCACCTTTTTGGCTATCCTTTTTTTTTTTTCTAAGATTTGAACACATATACGGATGAAATATGTGTGTCGGAGAAGGCGGAGGGAAGAGCAAGAGGATAATTATCTGTTCAAAATTTTGCTTTTAAAAAGAAATATTTATTTCTTTATCTTGGTGAAAATTATTATACTTTTGTCTATTTTTTGTTACACAATCATGTTAAGTCGGAGGAAATTTTTATACTATTTAAAGATAAACAGATTTTGTTACATTGATCTCACCAGTTTTTTTAATACAAATTCTTTTGGGGGAAAGATGGGGAGCATGCATGGTAATTGAAGTAACATTTTGAATTATATCTTCCAGATAAAAGTAGCAATTTTTTCTTAAAATTAATAAACCTCCTCTCCAATTGAAATGCTTGCAGATATAAACACAACAAAAAAGGGGGCTTTAACAGTAAATATTAATCACCCCCAAACTGTGTTTTTTCATACAAATGAATTTTAATGTCGAACTTCAAAATTACATAATTAGAAGACTTAAATTTCTTCTACTCAAAGCAGTAGAGTTCATTTGTTAATGTCAAAACCATTTACCTTCACTTTTTCTAGCCAACGGTAACAGTAATTTTTGGGACGTTTCACATGTATATAACTCAGATAACCATGCACCCACAGTAACCCAGGGTGTAGCTAGAATCAGACCCAAGGCACAAGAGTTAATTACTCCATGCCATCATTGGTCTCTCAACCATGCAGCCCCTACCACAGCAAGCTTCATCTCAAACACCACCACAATCGCAAGCCATCATGAAAACTACACAGGACTCCAAGCTCCGGACAGCAAAACCCAGCTCCAAAGTTATATCAATAATGTTATATCTACATCCAAATTCATACACTTTCTCTTAAATTTACATTTTTTTTGGGTAAAAAAGAGGGAGAAAAAAATGGAGGGAAATGGAGTTTGTTTGAATTTTGTTTCTTTCTAAAGAGTAATGATATTTATATGTCAAAATCCCTACATCATTTTTACATTTTGCTTGTTTGAGTGAAAAAAGATATAGAGAATGTGCTGGATTGTAAGTTTTACTTGTTTTATTGTTTAAAAGGGAAGTTGTGTAATAATGATGTAAGTTTTTGTATAATTGGTTTTTAAAAAATCAATTATAAGAAAATTAATTCATGTTTGAATATGTTAATTTATAAATAATTTATAAAAAAGAGTTTTGCGGGGTTTATAAAAAAATAATCATTTTTATATATTAATTTACTAAAAATATATAAAATAATTAAAAAATTATTTAA
This sequence comes from Ormosia semicastrata, assembly GCA_029884595.1. Lineage (NCBI taxonomy): Eukaryota > Viridiplantae > Streptophyta > Magnoliopsida > Fabales > Fabaceae > Ormosia > Ormosia semicastrata. Next base: position 6,218,986 of record JAQQTO010000045.1, read on the forward strand.
TTGAGAGCAAATATATTTATCTTCAAAATCTTTTGAAAAAATATGTGTGAATGCTTATGTCCTTAAAGCATGTCAAATAGTTTTTTATGTTAACAAAGTCAAAGATGAAGACCAAGTGTAAAAATGAAGATCAAGTGCAAAAGAAAAGATCAAGATCAAAGAAAGGAGTCGAGATTTTTTTAGTCATAAGACTTAAAACATTAATGTTAAATGCTCTCAAGATTTCTCAAATGGTTTTTTAATATATCATTTCCAAAATAAGTGTGAAAATTCAAAGCAAAACATATTTTTCAAAGAAACTTTATTTTCAATCTTAGATTTAACACTCATAAAAGGATTTATGTTTAATCAAATGTCTTGAAGTGTTAGAAATGACTTACAAGCTTAATTAAACTTGAAAAATGTGTTCAAAGGCCAATGTAATTGATTACATGATGTTTGTAGTCGATTACACAGCAAACAGAGGTCTTGTAATCGATTACTTATAATCGATTACAAGCAAGTCAGAGGCCTTGTAATTGATTACACCAAGTTGGTAATCGATTACAATGAGCCCAGAAAGGCAAGAACATGTTCAAGGAGTCATGTAATTGATTACATAGATATTGTAATCGATTACAAAGTAAGTCAGAAGTCATGTAATCGATTACATAGATGTTGTAATCGATTACAAAGCAAGTCAGAAGCCTTGTAATCGATTACACCAAGAATGTAATCAATTACACAAAGTCCAAAAAGCCAAGAACACGTTAGAACAACTATGTAATCGATTACATTTGTTGTGTAATCGATTACAAGTAATCTGACAGAGTCCAATGGCTATATTAATGGCATTTAATGTTTGGCTAAAAGGTCCCAACAGCTCCCTTACTTACAAAATTTATAAATACCAATGTTGGGACTTCATTAGAGGTTGACCTTGAACCAAAAACTGATTACCAATACTTCAATATGAGATTTAATCTTCAAATCCATTCTTGCTCTGTTTTTGTGAAAAACTTGAGTTATTCTTTGAGAGCATATTAGAGTTTCAATTTGTAATCATTTACTCTTGTGAGAGTTTCATTCTATCAATCTAAATTGCTTTGTAAAGAGGGTGAGGCATCCCTCCAAAAGTGTAAAGGGTGAGGCATCCCTTAGTTGAAGAGACTCAAGCTCCAAGGGTGAGGTATCCCAAAGTGTTGAGTGCTCAAGGTTGTAAAGGTTGTCAAGCACCTATTGAAACTTGAAGATATAGTGAAAAATCTCGAGTGGTTGCTTGAGGACTGGACGTAGATCACAAGTGGTTTGGTGATCGAATCAGGATAAATCATTGTGTTTATTTTCTCTAAACCATTCTCTTTACATTGTGCACTATTTTACTGAATTGCTTGAATATTATTTCCTTTGGCTATTACATTTATAAGTAAAAGTGTTTATCTCATATATCCAATCATCTCTAATCATCCAATAGTTTCAACGAAAATTAATTATCAAACGTTTTGTAAAAGATTTGCGAACTTATTTTACATACTCAATTCACCCCCCTCTTGAGTATTGAGGTCACTTGGTAACAATATGAAATTACATAATTAAAATACTGAAAAAAAAATTTCGGTGCCCAAATGCTGAAATTTTAGCTTTTAGAAAAAAGTTGTTATGGAGTGTAAAAGAAATAATTATCTCAAATCATAATCATACCCAAACATGTTGTTGCATACGACTATATGAATGAAAACAGCTTTATGATATAAAAGGTTGTAATTCAATAATAATTAATCATCCCCTGAACTAAGTGATTGCACCTGGGTGTCCTTTTTTCATTTGTTGTTATTAATCCTTGAGCCCTAGAGGTGTAATATCCTAGTAAGTTATTAAGTATTTATAAATAGTTATTATCATAATAAATGTTTGAAAGTGTATTAAATATAGCTAGCAATTAATTAATGTTTAACAACTCAGGAACGTGCTTTAGAGAAAGAAATTTGAGTACCCAAATCATCCTCTCTTTAAAAAGCTCAGAATATTTTGACTCCATCCACTTTATATTGCAATTGGGCCATTTTTGTTTTCACCGTATTCCACACTCTCCTTTTTAGGACCAGGCTTCCATTTCTTTCATTGTCACATGGGCCTTGTTTAATTTAATAATTGGGGCCACTTTCTAGGGCCTTTGCCTCCTGTCTTAAAAAGGGATTAAAAAAATAATTAGAATAAACATTGATATCACAACTTATTGTACTTATAGCATGTTTGTTTTATATTTTACTAATTACTAAAGTATTGTTTCAAGATATTTTTTATAAATTAATTAAGAGATTAAACTTTTATTATTATCAATTAAGGATCTCAACTTTATTAAAATATAGTTTTATTAATAGAAATTTTTAAAAGACAAAAAATGTTCAACTTAAAAAAAAAAAAAAATTATAACATGAACAAAACACATGACAATATATCTTAAAAATATTTTTTCAATTGATAAATTTTATTAAAATATCTTTTTATTAAAGTTGAGGTCCTTAAATTATCACATTAAAGTTGATGTTTTTTTGCAATAATTTTTTTCTTTTAGTTACTTAGGCATAGTTATTCTAATATGGTATTAGAGTCTATCTCAACTCCGATGTTGGGTCACCCGCAGATGTTAAATCCTGTAAACTTCATGCTCCATATATCTAGTCTCAAGTGTGAGGGAGTGTGTTAAGTCCCACATTGGATTAGTATATGGACAAAGTAACTCTTATAATGACTTGGATTACTCTCCCCCTTAAGCTAACTTTTAGGATAGAGTTAGACTCAATTATTTCCATACATGAAGAACAACTAAGATTTATTAGGGCATGAATCCCAAATGCAAACAAAAGGAAGAAATTCTTCCTTCTTCTCAACACACGGTGGCATTAAATGATTGGTAAAACAAAATAGGCACTTATTTGTTTGGGCTAATGGAAATATTAATGTGAGAACTTAAGAATAGAATAGAATGGTAAAAAATGGAATAAATATGTCATTTCATTATTTGGTTGTTTAATAAGTTTAATATGGGAGGAAATGAGAATTAATGTCATTCTCTCCTTGATCTCCTGATTTAAAGGAATAAAATTTTGATGCTTTGGGTGGCAAGGGAGGGACTAAGTGTCACTCTCTTGCCATTCCACTCCCCCTTTTAAATAAGTCCCAAACATATTTTTATTAAATTTTTCCTTTTCATTCCGTGTCACTCCCCCCAATCCTTTTCAACCTTAAGTTGTTCTAGGATTAGGCATTGGGGCCATTTCCATCCTTAGTTTTTATTTAGTAAAACTTGTTCTTCTATTATTTTTTCCTTCAAATCTATTTTTGCAATATATCTCTCATATTTTATTTGCCACCTTTTAATTGCATATTAAGAATCTCTTGAAAAGTCCTATTTTTCCTTTCGACAACTCCATTTTACTGTGGAGTCATTAGACAAGAGAAATTATGGACAATTTCATTTTCATTACAAAAGTTTTTAAAGAAGACATTTTCAAATTCTCCTCCATTATCACTTCTTATGGTCATTATTTTGTTTTGTGTGCTGAGTCAGCATGGGTCATTTATGTTCTTACCCAGAAACTCTCTCACGATTCTTCTCAACTAACCTTCTCAGTAACTTTCTCAAGCTTGATCTTTCATAAATCTTCTTATCTTTTGATTCCACCAGCAGATTTATGTTTCTTCTTGTCATCTTGGATGATGATAACTTTATTTTGATGATTTTCTCTTAGATTGGACCTTGTGGAGATTCTTCATGTTTCTAAACTTTTTCAGGATGAACTCTCTCATGTTCTTCAAAAACTTTCTTAGGATGCACTTGAACTCTCGCAAGTCAGAACTTGATATTCTTATCCCTTTCTAATCATCTAGAAAGCTTCCTTACTTTAAATTTAGTCTTGAAAAAGTTACTAATAATAAGAAAGGTCCACAATGATCATGTTAGCACAATTAAAATACTTAGGAGGAAATATTCATAATTTTCAACGTAATCGTTATAATCAAAACATAACTTATCATCAGAGGCACAAAAAGGCTTTGGAGCTTATATTCTGACCCTTTTTTATGATAACAAACTATTTTGAAAATCTTGAAAACTTTGAAGTGAGCATGTAGCGATTAAGAACCATTACCATTTTTGCTTTCTTAAGTGAAAGGGTTCAAATGAACTCCCCCTCAACATAGCACTCATTTTCAATTATTAGCATAAAAGTAATCTCACTGATTTTTAAATAAGCAAATAGAGAATGAAAGAATGATATTTCATGATAAACATACTCTATTCATTCATTCAAATAGTCATTACATAATCAGTTCAAGGCTCAAAACAACAAAATCATAAACTAACACAAACTCCCCCTAAAACCATGTCAAGCAAAAAAGCTAAAAATTGCCATTTTCTTATCTTCCCTTTTTGGCATCAGCAAAAAATTAGGGGTATAGCATGTCTTCATTAAGTCTTTAGACTTGTTGGGGTCCAGATTAGTCAGAAGAGGATGAGGAGGAGGTAAACTTAGGAATTTGAGATTGTGGGGGATAAAGATAGTGCTCTTTCCTACTAGTCCCCTGGATGACTTCTTCTTTCATTTTTTTCTTCTTCTCCTCTTCTTCTTTTTCCCTTTTTCCTTTTCTCCTTCTTACTCGCTACTTCCTCCACAATAGTTTCTTTAGAGTCATTTTCAGACTCAACTCTCTTAGCTTCTATTTCTACTTCTTTTTCAATAATTATCTCCATATTCTTCATATGTCTCTTAGGTTTAATTGGGCGGTCATGTCTCAATTCACTTTTGAGTTCTGATCCTTTATCTTCTAGTTCTCTCTTTTCAAGATTCATTTGCTTCAAATGATTCCTTGTGAAGACTAGTCCTTCATTCTTTTCTTCTTCATTCATCAAATCAACACCATAGTGCTTGAAAACTTTGTTGAAGAGCATACCATAAGGCAAGCTTGCAGCTTTTTTGGTATTCTCTATGGAAGAAATCATGTATTTCAGAATTATGTAATGAAGGTTCAAAGGTTTTCTCTCGTTGATGTGGTACATGGTTACCATATCAGCCTTGTGGATTTTTTGAGTGTTCCTAATTCTAGGTATTACCATGAAGCAGCAAAGAGAGTGCAAAAATTTTACAGTGGCATTCAAGTCACTAGCCAGCTTTGAGTCTTCATCAGTGAAGAGAGTATCCACCACTTCCTCCCAGGCTCCATCATGTTATCTTTCTTCATCAAAAGCGTTTATCCATTTGTTAGGAACTCCAGTGATAGTTGCAAAGGACTCCAAGCCCAGCCTTATTTGGATTTTGACACTAGAAACAATTGTTGGAAGGTTTTCATCTATGGTTGCACTAGCGTAGAACTTTTGACAGAGAGTTGGGTAAACATTCTCACTAATGGTAAAGAACTTCCCCCATTCAAGTGGCTTCATATGAGGTCTCATATCTCTTCCTTCTTTGGTCATTTCCTCAAAGTTTATGCTTCTTCTTAGAGCAATCTTCTTTCCCTTGAGCCATTCAAAAAAACTTTTGCTCCCTTCCTTCTCAGGCAAGCTAATTTAAAACAAGTCAAACAAGTGAACTCAAAATATTTTTATCTTTATATTTTTTTTTCAGTCTTCTCTTTTTTTTTCTCTTCTTTAATCAATTGATTTTAATTTTAATTTTATTTTTTATTAATAAAAAAGAAAGCAAGTCTACTTTTAAAAAAACTTAACCTAAATGGGAAGCTAAGTCCAAACAAAAAGCCTAACCCAAAACTCTCACTACTTGACTTATTAAAAAAATGGATTTGGTCTAGCCCAAGAGAAACAAGACCCACTATTTAGCCTTTTTCTTTGCATTTTTTATTTTTTATATTTTAACACTCCTACATCTAAAAGAGCCTAACTCTAACAGGTCTAATATAATACTGTCAAACTTTAAACCCTCAAAAACCTCTTTTATTTTTTCAAAGTTTTAGCCTAATAAAAATGAAAACCCGATTTTAAACATAATTTTAGAAAAAAAAACTAATCATCATTCTGAAGGTAAAAAAAAAATGCAGGAGAGGAAGAAAGGGCAAAAAAGTGGGGTACGGTGGACGATGGTGGACTAGAGGTGACGGGCTAGCGTCAAAGCTCGGGTCAAGGGTGCGATAGCTCTTTTGCTGGGCTGAGGGTGGCACCACTGGAGAGTGGTGGTGGGTTTGTGAGAATGGTGCCTTGATGGGTTCAGTGTGGGGTAGTTCGGGGTTTGGTTGGGACAATGGCTTGCTGTGGTGGATCGTGCAACATTTCACACAACAAATGGTTGTGAGGAACTGGCTTAGTGGGTTGCATGGCGGCTAGGGTTACGACTTTAGAATAGGCTCAGGCGTGGTCGTGACAGCAGTGTTCGAGAAAGGAAATGGCAGTTTGGATTTGTTGAGCTCTAGGTTGTGGGAGTTGACAACGGTGAGGCAGAGGTGTTTTTTTTTTTTTTGGGTTCTATTTTGAGTTGCTTGCGGTAAAGTTTTGGGTTACATGTGGTGTTTTATGATGGTTTCTGTGAAATGTTAATAACTGCATAAAGCTTCATGGAAGCATATTGCAAAATATATCAACCAGAAAAAAAAAATCACATTCTCAAACATTCAAGTATATTAGTAGAAATTTAAGAGTTGAGGTTCAAATAGATTGAGGAAAATCAAGAAGAAAATACCTCTAATCTAGAAAATTTTTGAAAACTGAATCTTTCTTTCTTTTCAGAATGCTTCCCTTCTTAATCTTTAGATCTCTAACTCTTTTCCTTCTCTATAGCTCCATCTCTCATAGTCTCATACTCTCTCTAATTTTTCTTAAACCTCAACCAAAACCTGAAGCCAAAGACCCCTTCTTAGTTTTTCTTTCCCCAAACGTCAAAGACCTCGCTACCATTAACTATGTTTCATATATTTTATAGATCACAGTCTCCACTCTCTAAGTCTAGCCTAGATAGTATAAAATGTGAAGTCTTTTTTATGACTTTCATTTCTAAGTCTCAAACATGTCATCTTTTTTCCTTTGCTGCTGCTACCTTCATTTTTGGTGTTTTGTCCCTTGGCTCACTTTTTCACAGCTTTGACTTTTCCAATGTTGCATAGGAGCTACAACATGCATCACGTAGGAGGCTGCAACATGCATCACCTATTTTGGCACTCCTTGAGTGATAACTGTCGAGACAATCAAATTAAGAAGTTAATAAAGGAAAAAAAAGTTACAAAATTAATTAACATAAAGTAATAAAAATTATAAATAGAATTAAGTAAACATTCAATCCAATGGAATTAACTAATCTTAAATTTAATCTATCATTGATCACTAGGAATCCATTCAATTGCTAATCAAATTCTTGGTCTTAGATCACATTAAGAAGCCTTAAGATGATCCATGAATTCTCTATTAGATAAGCATCTAGGATTTAATTAATCACAGTTAAATGAATTAAGTACTCTTCTAATCCTAAATTAATCTAAAAATCAGAATTCAACCAAGCCTAACAAACAACATCCAAGAAGCCTTTGATGCATTGTTTAGTCTCTATAATCCTCATTAAACATGTGGTAATTATGTAATTTTTACATTAACATCTAAATCAAATTAAGCAATTTAATTCAGATTTAAAAAAATCAAAGAGGAACTTGATTAATAAGTAAAAGAGAAACTTGATTAGCAAGTAAAAGATAAACTTGATTAACAAGTAAAAGAGAAACTTGACTAGCAATTAAATGTAAAACAATTAAAACAAGATCTTAGAATTAAACATCAAAATTGTCAATCCCTAAGATTGATTTAAAAGGGTCTATCCTTCTATGGATGGAAGGGAAAAATAGAAAAGAATGAAAACTAGGGAGAAAGATGAAGAAAGGAAGTGCAAGCAAGAGCGCTTAGGAGAAAATTAGGGTTAAGTTTCGTGGTTGTAGCACCTGCTTAAATAACTATCTCTAAAATCAAAAATCTAAGTTTGCCCTTAGATTAGAGTTAATCCTCTTCTTCTTAGTTTTAATTGGACACCTAATTCGCATAATTTGAGCTTATGATGAGAGAGTTATGCTTAAAATATTCTTAACAGGTTTCTGATCCCGTCAGCCGACTTAAAAGGATGAAAACACCATCAAAACGTCACTGTTTGGATAAGTTTTCGTAAGAATTAAATATATGTCTTAGATTTCAAATTCTACCAGTTTCAGGTCCATATCACACCTACAGCTCAAATTATGGCTTAATCTTTGTACATCGTCCAGGTTCTAGTGACAGCATCTCTATTCTAACTTTGTGGCCCAATCTGACTAACTAGACATTTGATTCAAACTTTAAGCTCTTCATCAAAATTGTAGAGATTTCTCTCAAATTTTCTACAAGGTAAAAATCATAATTTTCAGATGTCTAGAACTAAAGTTATACCCAAAATACAAAAATAGTGTAAAATTTCTAATAATGCTGAAAAATACAATTAAGCACAGTTTGAACTCAAACTTATAAAATGTGGTCAAAATTAATCAATTAAGCATATAAGAGGTCTAAAAAACTAAATATGAGGGTTAACTAATATATAAAAATTGTGTTTATCACTGAGCCATCATTAGTGAAGAGGGATCCCATTTTTGCAATACATACTTTGAAATCTTCAAATATCCAATAAAATCTCTCTCTAGATCAATTTAAATCAGAGCTTCTATCTCTAAAAGGGGCTTGAAAGAAAAAAAATCCCAAAGTGTCTAAAAAGTTCTTCAAATCTCATTAAAAAGAAGTAAAAAAAAAAGTGGAATAGGATGCCACACACGCCTTGGCATGCATAAAAATACATTCTGGGTAATTAACCATGCCTAGGCGTGGAAGTTTCTCATGCATGGAAGTTTCTCACGCTTAGGTGTTGATCACACCTAGGCATACTTCAGTCACGCCTAGACGTGACACTTGCAGCTAAAAACTTGATCTGGGACAGAGACTAGCATGCTTGGGCGTGCATACCCGGTGCATAGGCATGGTTTGTTGGCTCTTGGATTTTTCTTCCTTGCTTCATTTCTTATATTTCTTCCTCATTTCCTAGCCCTTTCCAAGCCTTATTCCTTTGAGACCTTGCAAAACAACATAAATAATTGGTATGATAAGCTCAAAATTAATTAGAGTTAGAAATGTAATCTAAAAGAAACTTTTCTAACCCGAATCTAAGAAAGAAGAAAGGTTTAACACTTAATTTTTGTATGGTTTCCTAAAAACCTTGCAAGATCCTAGAAAAGCTTGGCCTAGCACTCCAATAAATGCCCAATTTAAGACTATAATACTCCAATTCTTGGAGTTATCAAAGCTTGCATGTCACTCTTTTTCCAAGTATCAAAACTTATATTTTAAGAATGTTACCCAATTCTCAAATCCTTATTTAATTATGTAACACTAATTAGTTTTTTATCTTATGCTAAATCAATATCTATATGATACAGTGAGATAAATAGATAACAAATCTTCATTTTTTAGAAAGTGCATTGTAGTAGTATCCTTAGGAAACTATAAAATGTAACCATATGGATTATTTCACTTTTTTCACGATAGACACTGGAGGCTTTCACCATCGTAGGTTTTTGCCTTGTTAGTAGAGTAACCTTCAATCTTGAGGACCCATTAGCTAGAGGGTATTCCTGCATCTGTCTTTCAGCATAAAGCAAATCATTAGTAATACCACCAGTTTGCGGATCTAACCTTTTGAAGACATTATACTCAGTGTTGTTTTTATGGTTTCACTAGCTTCCTGAGGTTTGCTTCTTATCGTATAGCCTTTCAGAACCCAAGCAAGCCTAACTTTTGCACTAAACTTAATTGAAGGAGCTCTTTGTTCAATGTTTTGAAGTGTTATCATGTTGATTTCTACTTTAAGAAAGGATCAGTGTCAACAGTCATTTCTGAAACTCCTTTGTTTGTCAGCTTAAACCTTCCTTTTTAATAGTTTTATGTATAGCAGCTCTGAAAACCACACAAATTATTAGTATAATCGCTGTATGAATTATGGCACTTACAATACCTTTTGCCTTCAGTACCATTTGGCTTTGGAATATGGTGTCCCTCAAGGAGCTAAATATGTTTGTCCTTCAATACGAAATTGAAGATATGATCAGCTTTGGTGATGTCAAACAAATAATCCTCCTTTGCTTTAACCCACTCCTTCTTCTTGGCTTTGGAAGCTTTAAGTGCAGGATAAGTGTAAGTTGAACCTTTCAGAATCTCCACTACGCTAATCTCCCATTCCTCATTGGGCATATACTCCTCATCAATTGGATATCTGGAGTAACTAGTAAGTGAGATAGCATAAGGGCCTTTATTAGCTCTGAAGGATCTTTTCCTCTCCTTGTCCTTGATCCATGTTTCATAATGAACAGCTCTTGAAGCTAGCTAAGGAAAATCTGTAAAATCAATAAGGATTAGTCTCTCTTTTAAGAAATCAAGCATACCTTCAATGACCATATTTGCATATTCATTCTCAGGCAATGGATGGTGGCATAGAGCTTTAGCTTCTCTAAACCTCTTCAAATAATCGGCCATGGGCTCATTTAGCTTCTGTTTGATCATGGTCAAATCAGCTATTAAAAACTATGGCTGTATTTTATAGAAATAATCATGAGGTTGTTGTTCTATCTTTTTTAGTTTGCAAGTGCACAAGTTGAAGAAGTAATATAAGTGTGAGAATGAGTGTCGTATCCCAAGGGATTAGCCATAAGATTGATGCTAACTACCAACCAATCTCCACGAATCCTTATCCAAGCAACTGATTTCCAACGAAGAAATATAACAAAATACCAAATTAAATCAAAATCAAAAGAGACACTAAACACCTAATTCACAAGAGTACACATCAATATTAAAGGTCTAGTGTCCTCATTCACCCTTTACTTCATTTGAACACATGCAAGCCCTTAAACATTCAAATTAATGATTGGCTTTGTTAGCAAAACTCTAAATTAGTTAAATGCAGGCAATCAACCATGTGGGTCTTGTCTAAATCACTATATGTCCATGTGAAATAGCCTAAGATCCACTCATGAAGACCAAGTTTCAAATAGTTGCTATGCAAGACCAATGGGTATGTGTCCATCCCATTGACAAATCAACACACCCAAATAATTAAGTGTAAATTGAACATGTATCATTCAAACCCATGGACCCATTCCAAATCTCATTTTTTTAGATCATTTGTAAACACCAACAACATACAATTGGCGATCAAGCAATTGTAAGCATTAAGCAATGGTAAGAATGAACAAAACTAATTCATCAATAGAGAAAATTCAAGGAACTACAAGATATTCAAAATCCATAAGGGGATCTAAAGGATCCCCTAATTACCACTTAGCAATCCATGTATATAAGAAAAGAGAGAACTAAAGAGAAATTCATATAAGCCATGGAAAGATCAACGAGAAGAAGAGAAAAAAAAAAAAAAGAACTAAAGTATAATGAGCTTAAGGCTTGGGTCTTTTTCTTCAAGCTTGCTTCCTAATATTGGATGAATCATTCTCTTTAAAACAAGAAAGAAACCTAAAATCCCTCTTTCTCTCTCGAGAAAATGGGTCTCTATCGTCTCCTTCATTCCCCTCTCCTCCCCTTCAAATAAGAAGAAAATGGGTCAAATAATGGGTCTGGGTCAAGTATCTTAGTGCTTCCTATTTACATGCTAGAGCTTGACTCTTCAAATACAATCAGGTAGTTAAGGTTTAGTTATCGCGCTTAGGCGCAACATTCTCTGTTCAAGAATCCAATCTTCTGCAGTCGCCACACCTAGGTGCTTTGTTTCGGGCACCTATGGCAATGTTCTTTGTACAAAAAAATGTCACAGCTAAGGCTTTTGCACCGTTTTTGGCACCTACGACCACGTTCTCTATATAAAAAAATGTCATAGCTAAGGCTCTTGCACCTAGGCATGTCATTTCTTGCACCTTGGCACAAGTAGTAGTTCCTGAAACTTCTACTTTTTCCTTCTAATGAGCTATTTCCCCCTTTTCTTGGCTTCCCTCATACGTCATTAAAGTAGGATTCCTGCAAATTCAGAAACAACAACCCTATTGAAATCGAGGATTAAATTTACCTCAAACAAGACCCATTATTATCAAATTATTGCCAAGATTACTAGAAAGGGAAGAAAAAACTAATTTATGCTAAAAAAAGCTTAAAAATCTTGCTTAATAAGAAGAAAAAAACTAGGACTAAGCACTATAATTAACAACCAAAAAGGATAGTAATAACTTCATTTCTTAGAATTATCACCATCTCTTTTTAGCTCTAGACAAAGCCAGAAGACAAATTGGTATACCACCTTCAAGCTGATTTAGTCAAGGATAATGGAAATAGCTGGAGTAGATAGAAGTCATTCTAGCCAAGTTCCCCACATTGAGCAATGAATCGGTTGATGTCTTTCAGAGTGATCTAACCATCTTCCCCTCAAAATAATGAAAATTCCAGGTACTTATAGCCCTTTTGAGAGGGCTCATACAGTCAATCCACTTGGGATACAGTTTCTTATATGCAGGCCTCTAGTATGTCAACTATTTGATTCTGATCAATATTCAAGACTAGAGTTGCTTTTGAGGCCTGAGGATAATAATGCTGCTGACCTAGCCTAGCTTTAAGAATTGGGGCGTAATAAGGCATCTGGTTATATCCCTGTGTGGCCATTGGTGCATAAGGCCTTGCACCAGGTGTCTCCTATGGCTGAGGCATAACAGAAGGCTAAGTATAAGCCTATGATTGTGTGGTAAGCTAATGAGGAGTGTAAACATTAGTTGTAAGCTGCCATGTAAGCGTATTAAAGTCACCATAGGATTCGACTGAGAAGCCAAAGTAGCATTAGTATTAACTAAGTTTACCAAGGGCCTTCAAGCAATATGTACTTAACCATATTTTAATGGTGGCACTGTAGGCCTCGGCACTACTGAAGTAGCATTATTAGGTTGTCCTATCAACATCTGGAGCAATTGAGCTCTTCCTAAAGCTACCTTAGACTACTATGGAGCCGTGGTAGCTATGGTAGTAGGAGAATCGACCATAGCAGTTGTTTGCCACATTACCAACGTGGGATATGCCATTGGTGGTGGAATTGAGTGTGCATTTCCCACCACTGGCTGGATATACTAAGGAAAAGCTGCATGGTTCATGCTCCTGGCCTCTCTTTCTCTATGTTTTTGGACTTCATTCACCACAAGAGGCCTTACAACTTTGGCTATCTGAGCCATAATCAAAGGGACAATTTCCCCTACATTCTGATCGATTTGATACCGCATGAGGGTGACATTATCATTTTGTGCCACAATGTTAGTTGCATTGTCAAAGCCAGTAGAGCTGCCTATGACCTAAGTGGTAGCAATGTGAGGATTAGCTTCAGAATTTGCCCCTGAGTGATCAGAAGGAGGAACAACAAGCATTTCAGCATTTGAAGACAGCCACAAAAGAAATGCAACAACCTGATTTCAAGTGCATATGCTCAAAAACATTGTATTAGTTAAAAAACACTTGGAGGTCTCAAAGAGGAATCTAGGGGTTCCCACTAGTTGTGCCAAAAAGATGTTAGTGCAGAAAAAGCTTAGTTAGCTTCTTCCTGTGAAGCAAAAGCAAACTCTACACTTCCACCATTATCCCAATATAGTATAAGTTTTGCCTTAGGAAGCTTCGGAAAGGGAAACTTGTCTTTCGGTGTGGGTCCTTTGAGGTAGTAAAGAAAACTTTGAACAAAAGGATTCAAATTAAACAATTTGCACAATGTAAAGAGAACTAAATTGCATCAAATGACTTGAACGAAGCAAAGTACATGAACTTGAAACTGAAGTACAAAGAATAAACTTGAGCCCCAAAATACAAAGTAAAGTAAATTGCATGAAATAAACTTGAAAGCAGTAAAAAAATGTTGTAAAATGCTTGAAACCGTAAAAGAAAGTAGTAAATTGGTTGGAATGTAAAGGAAAAGCTACAATGTGTTGAAAAATTAAAGGTAAGATGATTGAAGCATAGGTGCTTTTAGTATGATGATTGGGAGGCTCCTTTGTTAGTGCCTTTAGAGCCTCTTTATAGAGTTGGAATTGCAAAAGCTACTGCTTCACTACACTTTCAGGTCTCAAAATCCATTTTTCTAAATTTTAGGAACTTGATCACCACTTCCCTTAGTGAATTCTCGCCATAAATGGAAAAATGGCACTCCATGAATGAACTTCCAGTGTGCTTCACGTCCAAAAATCACCAAAAAAAAAATGGCAATGTTTGCACTTTGTTCAACTTGAACATTGAGGTGTAACCACCCTAAACTTCCACTGCTATTTTTATGGAGTTTCCTCCATCATCCTCAATGGCCCATGTTCTTGTCTTGGTCAATATAAATTCAGTTCAGCTTTTTTTCACAAAGTTCACTGTTTTGGAGCTCCAATTAATATGGGCCACTTATCTAACCAAATAATACCAACCCATGCCCTTATCCCGCTACATTTGGGTCATCGGCCCAACTGCTCATTTTTTGGATGCCAATAGAAGGTGATTAAGGTAATAATAGGGGAAAAAGGACATTGTTGTGTCAACATGTAGGGTGTGTTCATCGTTATACAAAAACAAATCTAGTGCTAAAATAAAATGTTAACCAATGAGAGGATAAAATAAAGCAAATGTGATTAAGGTAATAATATGGGAAGAAAGCTTTCTAGTTTCCAATAGAATGCTAATGTAAATAACTCAAGTCCTGTTTTTGTATTTTCCATCCATTATATATCACAATAGTTCTTTTGTTGACTTATTTTAGTTTATAGTTTTGGATCATTATAATTGATTTCACGTTCAGCTTGAATTGCGATTAAAGATTATGTTTTGATATGAATCATATCGTCTTAGTATGTTAAAAATCTATATAATATATAAAGACAGAGTTCATCTATGAAATCTTAAAAAGATATGCTGCCATGTGGCAAGCTTAAATGATAATATTTATTAGCTTTTACTAATGTAGGTGAATGATGGGTGAGATTAAATCTCTTCCTCTATTGGTTATAAAACAATAATGTAAAAAAAAATTAAAAACTGAATTTGTTAGTTAGCATATATATTTTAAAAATCAATCATATTTGTAAGCATATATTTCTCTAAAAATAACCCTCTTTATCAGCATATATCTCTCAAAAATAAATTATATTATCATATTTATTAACAAGTAAAACATAAATTTATTTGTATTTAAGAAAAATCCTATCATGAGAGTTGAGGAAATTAATAAGACAAAAACATATTATTTGAATAATTGTCTTATTTATATTTGTTATTATTTTTATTTTATCCTTTTCATGTTTAAAGTTAAATTTTTTTTGTTAAGATTAAGATTAAAAGGGTTTTTTAAACTATTTTGGAGACAAAATATATCCTTACATGTTATTAGGATATCCTTTTAAAATATTCATAAGATATATGCCTAATATTAATAATTCCATAATATATTCTTAAAATAATATATCTGTGCTACACTTCCATAAGGTATATTTTAAAAATATATTTTAACAATTCTGATAATAAAAATATATATAATACAAAGGGATATCTTAAAAGTTATAAGATTCTAAAAATATATTTATTATATCTTTGAAAATAAACAATGCTTATTATAATAGGCAACGATTAGTTACATCTAATTTACATAATCAATTATGAAATATTGAAACAATATACACTCACATGGCAAGTTCAAATAACAACATATGTAAGTTTCACTAGAACATATGAATGTTGGGTGAAAATACATTTCACCATTAATAATTGTAAAATAATTAATGTGATTCAAAAAAATTTAAAAATAAATTAAACTTTATCTCTTACCAGCCAATAACAACAATTAAAATTTAAATTATTTCACGTTTCTCCTAGCAATGGTTGAATGAAACAAATTTTAAAACATAATAATAAGCTATAATAAACATGAATATATTTTGTAAGTTATAATAGTAATAAAAATGGCATAATCTATCAAAGAATAAATTTTAATATATATATATATATATTAATTAATTAATATATGTCAAAAAAATAATTTAAAATTTAAAATCTAAAAAATTCAGTTAATATATGTTAAATATAAAATTTATAATATTGGTCAATATTTTAAAGTATTATATTTAATCAATGATAATAAATATCCTTTCATAAAAATAATAATGTTTCATTTGAATTGTAACTGCTTGTTGACTCATGTGTAATGTCTCTAGTTTTATGATGTGACTTGTTAATTCAAATTGAATTAAATTAATTTTTTTGGAATAAAATAAATTACTATTTTTTTTATAAATAAACTAATCCACAAGTATAATTTTGAAATAATTACGTAACTTTAGATTTCTCATTACATGAATTAAGTGATATATAGACACGGAAGTTAATCTAAAATTAATTTTTGCTTAATTTAGTTTTTTTTATTTTTTAAGTGATAAAACAAATATTTAAAGGTTATTAATAAGTTACATAATTATTTTAGTATAACATAGATATATCAAATGTATCGGGATTAAATTTTTACTCTTCCTTGTGCACATGAATTCGATCTTTGTAATGTAGACTATTTTTAGGATTTTCTTAATTATTTTTTCTATTAAAATAGATATTAGTGACGATTCCTTATAATTTTCATAATTGAATTGCTATTCTGTTACAATCTCGACAGTGACAACCATAATTAAATTATTATATTATTTTTTGACATCTTTATGTTGATCATGTTTGTATCTTTAGATTCAAAAGTCCTTTGTAACTCTAAAGCTTCTCTCGTAAATGCTGTTATGGCATCTATCACCACCTATACATCTACCTCCATTTCATGTGTTCTTCACCAGCATAAAGCCTACGACTTCAACCATACATCCCACGACGCTAGCCCATCTCATAATCCACCTACTGTTACTTGATGGAGCTGATTAGTTATTTATCTATAATTGTATTAATAGCTACTCTATTCGATTAGTTGGGCCACCGTCGTGGACTGCCTGGTTGAAATTGTGATTGGCATTGTTGGAAACATGGCTTTGTGGTGTGTGAACAACACATGGATATAGGTGGTTATAATATCTCAGTGCAAAAAGAAATGTTTTGTCAACAAAGTGAAGGATACATTATTACAAAAGATAAATGAATTGAAACAAAAATCTAGAATGAGAAACTTGAAATTGAAAAAACTCAACCAACAATTATTGAGCCACTCTAATTAACTTCATTCATCAATATTGGAACTTATTAGAGGATAACAATTAGTTTGTTAGTTGTTATCAGTTTGTTAGAGCATAACAGAGATGTTATAGCTGATATAGTTAGTTTTGTGATTTATCAGTTAGTTTTGCTAGCTTTATCCATTCATCTCTTCCAGATAAGCACTTGTATAAATACTATACCCGTATCATTGTTGTAAATACAACTCAGAGATCAATATACATTAAATATTTCAATATGACATCATAGCAGGTTGATTCTGGAGAATCAGAGAAGAAACATACCTCCACCTGTTCTCACTCCGAGTTCACCCTATTATCTTGGTTCTTCGGACAATCCGAGAACTCCGCTGGTTGCTGCAGTTCTCCAAGGAGACAATTACCAAACGTGGGCACGCTCGATGAAGACGGCCCTACGTGCGAAGACAAAACTGGGCTTCATTGATGGAAGCATCAAGAAACCAACGCGTCAGAGCACAAATTATCCCAACTGGGAGAAAGCGGATTCGCTTGGATCATCAACTCAACTGATCTAACCTTGCATGGAAGTATTTCACATGCAGCAACAGCAAGAGATGTATGGCTCGATCTTGAAGAGCATTTTGCTCAAACAAATGCTCCTCGAATTCATCAACTATGGCACACACTTTGCTTGTTGCAAAAAGAACCTGATATAAGTGTAACAGATTTTTACACAAAGTTTAAAAGTCTTCATGATGAATTGAGCGAACTACAACCACTACCAGAGTGCAACTGTGGGGCCTCAAAGGAACTAACACAAAGAGAGGAAGATCAGCATGTTCACTTGTTTCTTGGCAGTCTTGACAATGAACAATATGCTCATGTCAAGTCCACCATTCTTAATACTGATCCGCTGCCTTCTCTTCGGCAAGCATTCAACCACATCTTGAGGGAAGAGGCTTGGTTTACAGTAGAAAAGGAGAGAAGCATTAAATCTAAATCAGGGACATCCTTTTACTCAGCTAACACAAATAGGCAAAAAGGAAGAGATGGACCCAGACCCAAGTGTGATCATTGTGGTAAAACAAGACACGTGAAAGCAAAGTGCTTTGAGAGAGTTAGCTATCCACCAAATTGGGAAAGCCGCAAAACACAACGTGGTCAAAACAAGCAAGGAGGACAGCCTGCACATCTGGCTCGTCTTGATGAAATAGAAGACATGGAAGGAGCTACAACAGGTCATGCCTTATATGGAATGCATGTGAAAGGCAAAGCAAGCTCACATGAAACCATGACCGGTAATAACAAGTTAGAAGAAGAAATCAAATGGGTATTGGATAGTGATGCATCATATCACATGAGCCCTTTGTTTTCTCTTTTAACAGAAGTGCATAAACTTGATAAACCATTCCATATCACAGTTCCCACTGGAGATACTGTATTGGTTGAAAATGTAGGAACCATTAATCTTGATAAGAATATCAAGTTGAAAAATGTCTTATTTGTACCTGCTTTTCAGTTGCAATTTAATCTTTATACACAAGTTGACTTGCGATTTAAATTGCACAGTGACTTACAATATGAGTTGTTGTGTGATACAGGACTGGATCACAAAGAAGATGATTGGATCAGGTGACATGCATAATGGGGTTTATGTGTTCAAAAGGATAATGTGAGGATCCTCTCTTGTTACTACTCAGAAGGATATAGCTGCTCTTTGGCACTCTAGAATGGGTCACCCTTCAACTCAGGCTCTACAACAAATTTCCCATTTACTTAAATATACTTTCAATTCAAATAAAGTAGTTGGCTGTGATGTATGTCACAAATCCAAACAATGTAGGATCTCTTTTAGTCAAAGTGAAAATAAAGCTGAAAAGCCTTTTAGTCTCATACATTGTGATCTATAGGGGAGATACCACACTGCTTCACACAATGGTTCACATTATTTTCTTACTATCGTTGATGATTTTACTCATAGAACTTGGGTGTATCTTATGAAACATAAGACTAAGACCACTGCTATTTTTATGAGTTTCTATAACATCGTGAAAACACAGTTTAATGCAAAAATAAAAAGGGTTCGAAGTGACAATGGCACCGAATTCACTAATTCCGTATTTCAGAAATTCCTTCAGCAAGAAGAAATGATGCATGAAACTTCTTGTGTAGCAACGCCTCAACAAAACGGACGTGTGGAACGGAAGCACAGGCACATACTCAATGTTGCCAGGGCCTTAAGGTTCTAAGCCAATCTTCCTATTCATTTTTGGGGAGAGTGTGCTAACAGCCACCCACATCATTAACAAGACTCCTACCATAGCTAATAAAGGCATCACTCCCTATGAGATGCTATTTGGCAGACCACCAACTTATGATCATTTAAAGGTTTTTGGTTGTCTATGCTACTTAAGGAACCCATCAAAATAGCAAGACAAATTTGACCCAAGAGCTGAAAGATGCATGTTTGTCGACTATCCAAAGGGACAAAAGGGTTGGAAAGTTTACAACTTAAAGACGACGTGGTCTTTTATGAACATGTTTTTCTCTATGCCTTACATGATGGGAATACAGTGGCCGACTCTCAAATGGGCACATTCCATGATCTATCTCAACTACATGAAGAAGAGGTTTCTTCTAGGATGCAAGATGAAGAACAAAAGCCTTCAAAAACTCATCAAGACACTGATGGGTCGATGGAAGATGTTCAAAATGGGTTGATGGAGGACATTCAGAATGAGGGGGAGGATCGCATGTCCACTGAGATAGTAGAAGTTGCACCAAGAACAAGGCAGCCACCAAGCTATCTCAAGGACTATTACTGTCACACAGCTATTAAAAACCCTATATGCAAGTCACTGATTTCATTAACCTCTTCAGGTACAGTTTATCCTATCTCCAACTTTGTAAGTTATACTTATTTTTCACAAAAGCATCAAGCATACCTTGCAGCAATAACAAGTCATGAGGAACCCAAAACATATCTCCAAGCTGTACAATATTTAGAATGGCGTGAAGCCATGGCATAAGAGCTTAAGGCTTTGGAAGACAATGAAACATGGGAGTTGGCAATGTTACCTGAAGGCAAGAGAGTCGTGGGATGCAAATGGATATACAGAATAAAATATAAACCCTCGGGAGAAATCAAGAAGCATAAGGCACGACTTGTGGCGAAAGGCTACACACAAATTGAAGGAGAAGATTTCAACGAGACCTTTGCACCAGTGGCAAAAATGACCACAATTAGATGCTTACTCTCAGTTGCAGTGGCCAAAGGATGGGAACTCCATCAAATGGATGTGAGTAACACTTTCTTGCATGGAGAGCTCGATGAAGAAGTTTACATGCAAATTCCATAAGGATACAAGGTTCCTTAAGATGGAATGGTTTATCGTTTAAAGAAGTCTTTATACGGTTTACGGCAGGCCTCTCGAAATTGGTACTTGAAGCTCTCACAAGCACTAATGGAGTATGGATTTCAAGAATGCCATGCAGACCACAGCCTCTTCATATATTCGAATAAGGCCACGTTTCTGGCTGTTCTAGTTTATCTTGACGATCTAGTAATTTCTGGAAATAATACCATTGCTTGTGCCAATTTTAAACAATATCTGAGCAAGTGTTTTCATACAAAGGACCTTGAAGCACTTAAATACTTTCTTGGCTTAGATCTAGCTCATGGATCAGCAGGATTGTTTATATACCAGCGAAAATATACGCTGGATATCTTAAATGAATGTGGCATGCTTGCATGCAAGCCTTCTTCTTTTCCAATGGAACAAAACCACAAATTGGCATTGGATTCGGGTCCCTCATATGCAGACCCTTCATGCTATCGCATACTTGTAAGATGCCTCATCTACCTCACTATTACACGGCCAGAAATCACATTTTCAGTTCACACTTTGAGTCAGTTCATGCAAAGCTCACAGCAAGCACACTAGGATGCAGCCATGCGTGTCTTGCGATACTTAAAATCAGCACCAGATCAAGGAATCATTTTACAAAAAGAAAATGATCTCAAGCTTGTTACATTTTGTGACTTGGATTGGGCCTCTTATCCCTTAACTCGAAAATCAGTAACAAGATACTTAATGAAACTTGGTTCAGCTCCTATCTCCTGGAAAACTAAGAAGCAAACAACAGTCTCCAAGTCATCCAGCGAAGCAAAGTACCATGCCATAACACATGCCACAAGTGAAGTTCTTTGGTTGCGTAGCTTACTATCTTGTTTACAAGTTAGCTATGATTCCCCTACAGTTATACACTGTGATAATCAGGCAGCACTACACCTAGCCACCAATCTTGTTTTCTATGAAAGAACCAAGCATATCGAGGTTGATTGTCACTTCATTCGTGAGCACTTACAGGCAAAAACAATATTAACAAGTTACATCCCAACTCGACAGCAACCAGTCGACATTTTCACTAAAGCATTAGGGGTCAAGTTGTTTCGGGAGTTAATGGTCAAGTTGGGTGTTCATAACCCTCACATTCCAATTTGAGGGGAAGTATTAGAGGATAACAATTAGCTTGTTAGTTGTTATCAATTTGTTAGAGCATAACAGAGATGTTATAGCTGATATAGTTAGTTTTGTGATTTATCAGTTAGTTTTGCTAGCTTTATCCATTCATCTCCTCTGGATAAGCACTTGTATAAATACTATACCTGTATCATTGTTGTAAATACAACTTAGAGATCAATATACATCAAATATTTAAATAGAACTTCTACAAGCTTCAGTGCATAGCTGATCAAACATGTTGGGACTTCCATGCAGTTGCTCATGCATACGGGTAATTGAGTCAACCAAAGCCTTATCACTCGATTTATGGACTTCAGCTGGGTTAGATGCTAGGCTCGATTTTGTGGGTTAGGTAAGAGCACACATAGTAATTATAATATATATATATATATAAAAGAAGCATATTTGGTAAGATAAGTGTTTATTATAAGAAAGTGAGAGAAGTGAATCTTAATCATTAGATCTTATATGAATGATTAAGATTAGAACATAAATGCATGTGACTTTTTAAGTTGTTACATGACCTTTAAGTAACTTTTAATCTTGACCATCCATGTATGGTTGTTTGATCAAGATTTATTTTTCTCACAATAAAAACTCTTCTTATTAGATATGACAATCTAGTGATAGAGTTTTTATTGTGAGAGGAGTAAATCTTAACTATACAACCATACATGGATGGTCAAGATTAAAAGTTACTTAAAAATCATGTGACAACTTAAAAAAGTCACATGCATTTATGTTTTAATCTTGATCATTCATGTAAGATCCAATGATCAATATTTACTTCTCTCACATTTTACATTAAATATTCTTCTACCATATATGCTTCATATATATTTATATAATTATTGTAAGAGAAATTATAATTGGGTTACTCATATAGAAATATATTATTAAATGAGAATATGTAAATGATAATTATAAATATAAATATATGTTTGGTTTACACAGCTGTAGCAGCAAGACACATATACGCACCACACATGAGTGAGCACACCCCACCGCATGAGTGAGAACTTACCTTATCAGTTGAACTAGGGGGTGAGCATTCCACTTTCAACACCCTATGAATTCGTTTCATAACATTTAGCAATTTTCAATGTTAAAAGCATAGCATACCACAAAAAACAATTGTTGGAGAAATTGTTGAATGATTATGTTACATAAATATATGTTTAGTAACCAAATATATAATTTTGATAAAAATCTATGAATTTTAGTTTTCTATATTAATATAAACTTTTCCACATATGGCTATTGGATTCTTAACAAATCTTAATTTTCTCCAATATCTTATTAGTAACGATAAATTATAAAAAAAAAAATAGACTAAACTAAGTTCTTTTATTTATTGGTTTTCAATTCTTTTACTTACTTGGTCTGGAAAGTAACTATAAATAAATAAATTTATGTCACAAAATTCAAGTGACGGAACTCATCCATTTTTCAATTACCAGCAAATCTCTCTTGAATTTTATGATTATATAAGAGCAAATATTCATTTTGGTCCTCAATATATGCTTTTTTTTAATTTTGTCCTCCTTAAATTAATTTTCTTAATTAAAGATCATTTCATATAAAAAAATTTCGATGTTATCTTTTTATTTAAAAATCACTAACTCTGTTAACAAAAAATATTCATTAACTTATATCGGTTTATATCAACAAGGTGTGACATGTTTTATTTTGTACCAACGTAACGATAATGTGTTATTTATAACTTCTTTGTTAACAATTGCCCTCGGCGTAACTTAAAAACTGCTACTGTTAGCAAATGCTGAAAAATACAAACATTTTTGCACAAATATTAATTTGTATTTAATTTTAATATGTTGTCAGTGTAAAATTTCCTCATACATACAAAGTCAAACTTAAATTAATGTTTTTGTAAAAAATATCTCATGTATGTAATAAATTATGTGATTTAATAAATAAGTGAAGATTAAATAGTAATTAATTGATGATAGTTGAGAATAAATTTCTTAACCTCTATTAATTATTTGATGGAAACAATTGTTAATATGTAAAAAACAAATAAAAACTTATCACTTTCTCCCACTTATACAGTTATATGTTTTATGTTTTTTACCAAAAAAGAAAAAACGTAAAGAAGAAAATAAGAAAAAAAAAGAATTTCTACCTTTATTAAGATCTATAAATTAAAATATTAATTTTTATTATAAATAAAAGTTAATACACTTTAATATAATAATATAAATATAAATATTATAAATTTTTAATATTTTTATATATGTAAACATTTAATATATAATATCAGAACATATATTTAAAAATTCATAATTTTTTATTAATGATACTTGAGTTTTTATCCATAAATGTTGCTTCTTAAACTGATTATGTTTTCCGCTGTCATGAAAGTTATGATGTTTTACATCTCTACGGAAATGTTTCTGCTTTTGGACTTTACGTCTTGAAAGCAGTGCCTTGTCTTGCATTGGACCAATATATTATGATGTTCTATTTGCTCTACTTTTTGAATTTTTTTATTAATTTGTCATTGTTGATAAAATTATTTATTAAATTATTATTTTTTTAAATTATTTATTAAATTATTATTTTTTTAAATTATTTATCAAAATATCATTCTTTTAAAATTATATACTAAAATATCACTTTTTTATCTTACGTGATTTTTTTTAATATTATCTGACCAACCAAGATACACCAAGTAGGATAACGCATCCATGTAGGTTGCACCAACACGCTTACAAGAACTTACGTAGATCGCCATCCTACTTACAGATCCCTGGTTGGCCTTGGCAAAAAAAACGTCACCCTTTTTTGGCGTAACCATTAAATTATACATAAAATATAAATTTACATTTTTATAAATTATTTAAATTACTTAATAAAATTTTGTAAGCATTTATTAATGAGTCCATACTAATTACGGAATTAAAATATAAAATATAAAATTAAAAAATTGACAAATTTAATATGTTGGTAATATTTAATATTGTTTTAGTTATTATGAGGATTTATTAATTAAATAACACATATGCTTCTTTTTTGTTATTTTTTAAAAATTTATTGTTTCAATTTATTTTTCATTTTAAAAAATAAATGAGGTATTAATTATTTTCTTTTAATTTTGTCTTTATTTATAATTTTTAATATTTTAAAAATAATCTAATCTAATGTAAGTACACATCTTATTATTGAAGTTATTTAATATATTTATTTATTTTTACACAAATATTTTAAACAACATATAAAAAGAAATAAATGGTATATCCTTTAGAAGAGACGTATCACTTATAGGTTGTATTTGGTTAATATATTCCTTAAAACAAACTTCAATGACTTTCCTTTTATTATTAGTCAAATCATAAGAAAAGTGAGTATTGATGATATAAGTATTAAATGCTTCCTAAAAAAGTCTATTATTGGTCATATCAATTGAATTACTCTTACATTAATTCAAATAAATAAATGAAATATTTTGAGTAGGATTCGGATGATAGTGAGTAGGATTCGGATCACAATAATCTCCCTCCCAAATTTTTAGTAATTCGAATTAATAAAAATTTCGACAGAGTTTTCCCTAAATGTTGGACCTCCCCAAAAACACATGATCCTGTTTAATGCAACTAGTTACTAAAATCTTTAATAAAATCTAAAATAGTGCGGAAAACATATATAGTCTAATCTAATAAGGGTACCAAACTCACAAAAAGATATTATCAATAGTCTTTTATACAAAATCACTAAATATAATCACATGTCAATATCAATGAAATGGGCCCGCATCAGAATGCGGTGGCCTGTGAGATGGTTCGGAAGAGGTACCTGGCTGTGATGGGTATGGTGGGTAACCTGGTGGTGGGTAACGATATGGTGGGTAACCCTGTGGTGGGTAAGGATATGAGGGGTAACTCGGTGGCGGGTATGGATACGGTGGGTAAGGGTATGGTGGGTATGGTGGGTAATATGCAGGTGGTGTCTAAGTAGGGGGGTATGCAGCAGTGGTAGGAGGCTGAGTGGGGGGGTATGTAGCAGCGGTAGGAGGTTGAGTCGTATGCTGGCTGGTAGAGCTAGAGTCCTCGGGATGTCGAAGTCGTGTCCGAGTGCTCGCCAATCCTCTCCTCCGTCTACGCTGCGTTCCCTGTTGGCTGGACTCCTTAGGCGGCCCTAAAATGTCGTCTGCTGCTGGAGCTGGACGTAGCTGTTCCATCGTAATGCGGTCATGCTCCCGCAATGAGTGTAGGATCTGTGTAGCAGTCTCTCGAGCGACAGTGTCAGTAGTTGAACTGAGCAAATACTCTGCAATGTTCGCCTAATAAACAGATATAATTTATGTCATTATACTGAATACATAATACATATAGTCATAAATTGGTAAAGAGCTTACCGCATTCCCAATAGATGCGCTAGTGGGAGCAATCCAGCGTTTGGTAATTGTTTTATACCAACGCATGTACTCAGAACATGAACTGAGGGGTGCGACCAATGGGACTCCCCTAACAAGCTTTTCCCTACGACTATCCCAAGTGACTATATAAACAGCATGTGTAGCTAGCCAATCCTCATCATGCATACCTGCCAATGTAACTGAGTGAAATCTGTCTGGTTGGAGCGGTCTCCGTGGAATGGGCTGGTCAAGACCAAACTAGCGCATGACGCGGTCTGGCTGGTGCCACTCAAC
Source organism: Ormosia semicastrata (assembly GCA_029884595.1). NCBI lineage: Eukaryota > Viridiplantae > Streptophyta > Magnoliopsida > Fabales > Fabaceae > Ormosia > Ormosia semicastrata. The sequence goes on from JAQQTO010000045.1 coordinate 6,245,329, forward strand.
AATGTGGAAACATATGAGAGGGACCACTGCCAGTGCTATGTCCCTACCAGCCACACAAAAAAGTGACAATGTTGCCACCTGCTCATCCGTGTATGGTTGCCATATAAACTGAAAAAATGAGATGCACAAAACATTAAGACGGCATATGCATAAGTAAATATCTCAAAGGAATGTAAACGAAGACATACCTCATCGTTCTTCAACTGATCAAAGAACTAACGATAATATGCAAGGACGTCAATCACAGTATCACTCAATACCTTATGCTTGTGCCACCTATTTGGTAAATGAAAGTATTGCAAACGTAAGTGATGCGTGCGGATATAGCGATTAAAATTCAAATAAAAATCAGTTGTTAGGCCCACCAGAAAATAAAAACCTTACAACTAGTTGTAGTTAGTAAGGGTCGATCCATAGAGAACCAAGTCAATTAACACTATTAAATAATTCCCAATTTAAACTCTGATTTACTATAAATAGTAAATAGGGGGGTTTTGGAGTTTTGATGAACAATGAACAACTTCAAAGACAATAACAATAAATAAACTAAAAACAACAATATAAGAAAATTGGTTAAGAGATTGAATCCACCACTAGATTTATATGATGATGTAAATCCACATATCATTTTATTCCAACATGCTCAATTATGTTTTTATGCAATTGTGAGAGTAAATATCTGTTTTCCTTACGTGTTGGCCAATTTAGCAACCGCTCAAATCAACTCCTAATCACTGATTAGTCATAAAGCAATCGCTCTTACAACTATCCAATAATTGCATTAAGATTTAGAAAACCAATTACACTAAGATCTAATCACACACTAGGGATTAAATTACTTAGAACATATATTTCTCTAGATCTACTACCGCAATCGCAAGCATAATAAACCCAGATCTACCACTTTTATAACGGCAAATAGCACAAAGATAATTATACCCACATGAACATCATACATCCCACTAGATCTACTACCGCAAATCACAAGCATAATAAACCTAGATCTACCACTTTGAAAGTGGAAACAAGTATAAAAACCTTCATACCAACAATAGATTCAGAAATATATGAATAAAAACATAACTGTGTTGAAATAATCAAATATGCAAAGTTTACAACATCAATACTAGCGGTTTCATCACCCCCTTAACCAAGGGAGGTTTAGTTACACATAGCTAGAAGGAAATCACAAGAAAAACTGAGAGAAATGAAGGAGAGTCCAACCTCCTACATGATAACCAATGGTGCCCTTTTATAGAAGTCTAGGGTAACAAAATGACAAAGGTGAGTGGATGGATGAGTGGGTTAGTGGAGTGGAGTGGTTGAGTGGGTGAGTGGATGAGTGGGTTGGTTTGAGTGGAGTGGATTAAATATTGGTTGAGTGGGTTAGTTGAGTGGATGAGTGGAGTGGTTGAGTGGATGAGTGGAGTGGTTGAATGGAGTGATTTGGTTGAGTGGATGAGTGGAGTGAGTGGGTTGGTTGAGTGGAGTGATTTGGTTGAGTGGAGTGGAGTGGTTGAGTGGATGAGTGGAGTGGAGTGGTTGAGTGGTTGAGTGGATGAGTGGAGTGATTTGGTTGAGTGGAGTGGTTGAGTGGAGTGGAGTGGTTGAGTGCGAAAATCTTGTGTCTGACTTGGAAGCCAAAAACGACCGATTATACTTCAGACTCATGAAAAGTTCTCTTCATGAAAGTTGTATATCTTTGTCTTGGCTATAACATGCATATCTGGATCGTCCAATTTGGCTTCCTACAGCCCAAGATATGACCCAAATACCACAGGTTACTCAAACCCAACTTCAGCACCTCTGTTCCGACTTGCAAGCCCAAAATGACCCATTAGACTTCATTATTTCAAAATATGTTCTTCATAAAAGTTGTTTATTTGGGTCTTGACTATCATCTATCCAAATTTCAGCCCATCCCCATTATTACAGCTTGACATATGATTTTATGAGTGCACACCGTTCGGATTCTAGTGACAGAACCCGTATTCTGACTTCCATATAAACTTAGGTCCTTTAGACATCTGTTTAGGACTTCGAGCTCTTCATCAAAGTTGTAGAGATTCCTCTTAGCTTTCCTACAAGATAAAATTCATGATTGTCAGATATCAGGAACTCAAGTTATGATCAAAATACAGAAACAGTGTAAAATTTCAATAATGCTGAAAATATTCAATTAAGACCAATTTGAGCTCAAACTCACAAAATCATACCAAATTCAATCAATTAAGAATATGGAGAGTGTAAATGACTAAACATAAGGGTTTCTTAATAAATAAAATATATGATTATCAAATTCCCCCACACTTAGCTTTTTGCACTCCTGGGCAAAACTCAAGACCAAAACAAGGACATAAGAGATTAACAAAATTTTAAATTCCAACGACATTCAAGAGCCCAAAATTTTACAATCAAGAAGAACAACCAAAGGTTCAAGGGATCAAAACATTCATGAGTTAACAATTCCCCACATCTCAAACCAACAAGCAAGGTATCTTCAATATGAATCGAGAATGATAGATCTTCACAAGATTCCCTCTCAATCTCTCAAGTGTTTAAAAGGTAGGTATTTCACTCAATTCAACCATGAAAATTACACTACCATAAGCTTGCTTATCTTCTACTTCTCCACTACTCAAAACACATGCACACACAAATCATGAGGACTTTATTCAAGGTTGTAGTGAGGTCAAGGTAATGAAGAGGGTAAAATGGATATGAGAGGATAAATACCAAAGAGAATAAAAGCAAATGACTGAGTTCAAATAACAAGCATAAAAGTTCATCCCAACTCTAATGTATAACCCTTTACATATTCATTTCTCAATCTTTTTCTTTTTTTTTTTATATATGAACATAACTATATACATACATTTTTTTTTTGTTTTTGTTTTTGTTTTTTGTTTTGTTTTTTTTTAGGCACTCTTTCTTTTTTTCAACAACCATTTTGTACACACACCCCCACACTTGTTCAAAAACTCATCCATTAACAAAGCTAATATTCTTTTATTCCCTAAGGTAAAATAAGAACACGATTTTTCATTTAAGGCACATAATGAGCTAGAAACAAGGAATGGTCAAATAAGCTCAAAGGGGTTAAGCAAAGGAAAATATACACGGTTGACAGGAATCAGAGAATTTCCAAGAAGTCAAAAGAATGCTTGATATCATATTGAAAACAAGGTTGGCTATTTGGTTAAACTAGCTAATTAAGAAAGAGGGCCTCAATCATGTTCATGCATGCAAGTGAAATGTAGCTTCAAAAAGAATCAAAGCAAGTTCTAGAGTGGTCATTAACATGAGTGAAAATCACACAAGAAAGAAGAGAATGGCATAAATGTTGAATCCATCCATTAGGCTCAAAATCTCACAAGGTATGCATCCATCAAACTCAATTCATCAATTCAATCATCCATCACCAAGCATATCAGTTCAAGAAGGGAGAAAAGTTATTCAATCATGCAATGAAACCCTTTTTTTTTTTTGAAATAAAAATTTATAAAATTTCTCCCCCACACTTAAACTGAGCATTGTCCTCAATGCTACACACATCCAGAAAAGAAAACAAGCAAAAACGGCTATACCACAATCGAAAGCAAAAACAAATCCATCAGTAAATCAAAAGTGCAAATCCCAAATGTACACAATACAAGACAATGAAAACTAAGGGGGTACATTTACTCATCATTCTTGAGGGAAAGTAAAAAATCTACGAAGTTCATAAGGCACAAGTTCATATGAATGCGTCTCAAGAGTATAACTCTTTACTCAGGCCATCCATCAAGAATTCAAAATTTAACTTCTCAATTAAATGAAATCATTCCCAAAGAACATGGTTCAGTAATCAGAAGATCAAAGCAACAATTTACAAATGAACTAATTCTTAGTTTCGCTTGGTTTCCACTGTATTTAATCCACACAAATATCAAACAAACAATCCATGCAAACACACAATTAATCAAACCAAACACAAGGTTTTTTTTTTTTAAGATTCAAATGCTTACAACCAACAAACAGATAAAAACATAATATAAGAAACTAATAAAAACGCAAAATAAAAAGGGATAAAGAGAGCAAATCTGATTGGGTTGCCTCCCAATGAGCGCTTAGTTTATTGTCCTCAGCCTGACATGATGATACTTTCAATGCTCCTCATATTGTGGAAGGATGAGGTTCATCACTTCCATCTCTGCACTGTCAGGAGGTTCATGATAAGGTTTGAGACGATGACCATTAACCTTAAATACTTTGCCTGAAATTTCACTCCTGATCTCAACTGCACCAAAAGGAAAAACATTAGTTACCACAAACGGTCCAATCCACTTAGAACGCAGTTTACCTGGAAACAATTTGAGTCTTGATTGGAATAGTAAAACTTTTTGCCCTCTGTGAAATTTCTTTCTGGAAATCAACTGGTCATGGAATGCCTTAGCTTTAGTCTTATAAATCAGGGCATTCTCGAAGGCCTCATTTCTTAATTCTTCCAGTTCCTGTAACTGGAACTTCCTTTGCTTTCCAACTCCTTCTAATTCCATATTTACTTGTTTAATGGCCCAGTAAGAGCGATGTTGCAACTCAACGGGCAAATGACAGGGCTTTCCATACACCAACCGAAATGGTGACATGCCAATGGGAGTCTTATAGGCAGTCCTATAAGCCCATAAAGCGTCGTCAAGTCGAGTGCTCCAATCCTTTCTTGATGGATTCACTGTCTTTTCAAGGATTGACTTAATCTCCCGGTTGGACACTTCAGTTTGCCCATTTGTCTGTGGATGGTAAGGAGTGGAGATTTTGTGCATAACTCCATATCTTTTCAATAGAGCATCAAAGGTTCTGTTGCAAAAATGAGTCCCTTGGTCACTGATGATAGCCCTTGGAGTCCCGAACCTGGAGAAAATATGTGTTCTAACAAAATCTGCAACAGTTTTAGAATCATCAGATCGGGTGGCTTTTGCTTCCACCCATTTAGACACATAATCAACAGATAAAAGAATGTATGTGAAACCAAATGAGGGAGGGAATGGTCCCATGAAATCAATACCCCACACATCAAAGACTTCCACAAAAATGATCGGAGTCTGAGGCATTTGATTACGAGGACCAATATTACTTTTTCTCTGACAAGGCGGTCACAAGACTTACGAAGTTGTGAAGCGTCTTTGAAAATTGAAGGCCAATAAAAACCACCGTCAAGCACTTTATTGGCTGTCCTTTTATGCCAAAGTGTCCTCCACATGCATAGGTGTGGCAAAAGGAGAGGATGGAGTGTGTCTCGAGAATCGGAATGCACCTCCTAATGACTTGATCTCGCACAATGCTTCCATAAGTACGGTCATCCCAGATATAGTATTTACAAATACTCCTTAATTTATCTCTTTGGGCCTTGTTCAAACCCTCAGGAAAGTCCTTAGTAACCAGGTAGTTAACAATGTCAAAGATACCAAGGGATTATGGTGTTGACAACCATCAAATATTCATCCAGGAAAAGTCTCCATGATAGGCATTTCTTCCTCTCGATTACCAATCTACTCAAGTGATCGGCCACCAAGTTTTCGCTCCTTTTCTTGTCTTTAATCTCCAAGTCAAATTCCTGGAGCAATAAAATCCATCGAGCAATCTAGGCTTTGCTTCTTTCTTTGTTAGAAGATACTTCAAGGTCGCATGATCTGAAAACACAATCACTTTAGAACCAATTAGATATGATCTAAATTTTTCTAAAGCAAATACAACAACTAGAAGTTCCTTTTCTCGTGGTTGAGTAATTAAGTTGAGCGTCATTTAGAGTCCTTGATGCATAGTAAATGGCATAAGGAACTCTATCAACTCGTTGTCCCAAGACACTCCTACCGCAAAGTCACCGGCATCACACATTAGTTCAAAAGGTAACTCCCAGGTTGGGTGGCACGATGATAGGCGCAACAGCTTAACAACTTCTTGAGTTTATTGAAAGCTTCCATACATTTCTCATCAAAGTTAAAATTAACATCTTTTGAAGAAGTCGCAAAGGGGCAATGAGACTTTAGAGAAGTCTTTAATGAATCTCCGGTAGAAACCCGCATGACCAATAAAAGAACGAATCTCCCGCACACTAGTGGGTGGGGGCAAAGAATGCATGAGTTCTACCTTAGCTTTATCTACTTCAATTCCCCTAGCATAAATTACATGACCTAACACAATACCTTCATTTACCATGAAGTGACATTTTTCCCAATTCAAGTACCAGGTTAGTGTCAATGCATCTTTTAAGCACCAAAGTTAAATGTTCTAGGCAATTTTCAAAACCATTTCCAAAGACACTAAAGTCATCCATAAAAACCTCAATGATGTTTTCAATGTAATCAGAAAATAAACTCATCATGCATCTTTGGAAAGTTCCTGATGCATTGCAGAGTCCAAAAGGCATTCGCCTATATGCAAAGGTACCAAATGGACAGTGAATGTAGTCTTGTCTTGGTCTTCTAGAGCTATGGCAATCTGATTGTAACCTGAAAAACCATCCAGAAAACAATAATAAGAATGACCAGCTAATCTTTCTAACATTTGATCAATGAAAGGTAAAGGAAAGTGGTCTTTTCTCGTGGCAAGCATTCAACTTCCTGTAATCAATACAAACACGCCACCCCCGTCGTAACCTAGTGGGAATAAGTTCATTTTCAGCATTTCTTACCACAAGTAATTCCAGCATTTCTTTGGTACTACCCGGACTGGGCTTACCCGATTCTGTTGTCGAAATGGGGTAGATCACCCCCACACTTAGGAGCTTCAAGTATCTCCTTTTTCACAACTTCCATCATGGGAGGATTCAACCTCCGCTGAGGGTCTCTCACAGTTTAGTATCCTCCTCTATTAATATCCCGTGCATACAAATGGAGGGACTAATACCCTTGATATCAGCTATTGACCAACCAATGGCTGTCTTATGTTCCTGCAAAATAGCTACCAGTTTCTCTTCTTGCTCTTGGGTGAGTGACTTTGCAATTATTACTGGAAGGGTGTCCTTCTCCCCCAAGAAGATGTATTTAAGATGATCAGGCAATGCTTTAAGTTCCAATTCAGGTGCCTGTACAATGTAAGGTTGAGGTATATCGCAGTAATAGGTAAATCAACAAAAGTTACCTCGTGCTCTTCTAGAGTGGAAGAGAGTTCTTGTAGGCAAAGAACAATTTCATCAATGTCTTCACTCCATGGCTCTTCTTCACTCTTCTTCTTTTCCTCCCGTACATCTAAGCTATGAGTTAGAATTGTATCAAGAGCATCAAAATGGTTAGTATCAAAAGTCGAGAAATTAAAGAATCAAAAGGATCAAAAGAATCAATTAAACAAGCAGAGTGCACATCACTTGGGTATCTCATAGCTTCAAAAATATTGAATCTAATTAATTCCCCATCAAATTCCATTGTTAGAGTTCCCGAGTGCACATCAATTTTTGTCCGCGTTAGTCTTCAAAAATGGTCTCCCTAACAAGATAGGAGCAGATTTGGGAGACTCATGCTCTTCCATGTCCAAAACATAGAAGTCTCATTTAGGAAACACTAATTCATTCACCGCACCAAAACATCTTCAACCACACCCTTAGGGTATGCATTAGATCTATCAGCCAATTGAATAACAACACCAGTAGGTTCCAAAGGACCCAAGTATAAAGATGCATAAATAGAATATGGCATGACATTTATAGATGCACCTAAATCAAGCATTGCCCTTTCAAACCTTGTGTTACCTATAGTGCATGGAATGGTGAATGTGCCAGGGTCCTTACATTTGGTTAGGAGTTTCTTTTTAATTACAGCTGAAACATTTTCTCCCACTTGGACCTTTTCATTCCCTTTTAACTTCCTCTTGTTAGTGCATAATTCTTTCAGAAATTTTGCATATCTAGGTACCTGCTTAATGGCATCTAACAAAGGGATATTAACCTCTACCTTCCTAAAAGTCTCAAGTATTTCTTTTTCTGCTTCTTCTTTCTTGGTTTTAACTAACCTACTAGGAAAAGGAGCTTTAGTAACATATTTAGGAAGGGCTTCAGAAATACTTACCTTAGGGGCTTTGGAAGTTTGCCCCTTATCATCTGCTTCTTTGGGTGGTTCATCTTTCTCTTGAGTGATTGGTGGAGGAGATGTAGGCTCATCCATCGTCTTTCCGCTTCTCAACATGACAGCACTAGCATTTTCCCTTGGATTTACTTCTGGCTGTGAGGGTAGTTTTCCTGAAGCTTGGCTTTTGTTGAATTCTGTGGACAGCTGCCCTACCTGATTCTGCAAGTTATTGATTGCAGTCCTTGTTTCTTGTTTGAACTATAAAATATCAGTAGCCATTTGCTTCATTAGCTCCTCTAGTGAAGGCTCAGGTTGCTTAGGAGCTTGAACTTGCTGCTGTCTCTGAGGGAAATGTGCTTGCCTTTGTTGGAATCCTGGAGGTCCATAAGCTGGAGGTTGATTTTGAGGTTGCTTTGCATAGCTAAAATTAGGATGATCCCTCCAACCTGAATTATATGTATTTGAGTAGGGGTTGTAATTTTTTGAAAGTCCATCATATCCCTCTATTGCTCTTACCTCCTCATTTGTGTCCTCTTGGAGAGTGGGACACATATCAATGGGATGTCCAGATGAACAACAGATCCCACAAGCATGAACTCGGTGCTTTACCGTATCCATTAACCGCCGAACCATAGCAATCAATTGAGTCATTTGTCTTTGTAGACGGTTGTCTCTACTTCTTTACTGCTCTTACTCCAATTGTCATTTCTAGAGTAGAATTGTTGAGTATTGGCAACCATTCTTGAGATCAAGTTTCTAGCTTCTTGAGGAGTTTTATCAACCAATGCTCCTCCGCTAGCAGCATCAATCATGTTGTGATCCATCACTTGTAAGCCTTCATAGAAATACTGAATTAAGAGTTGCTCACTTATTTAATGATGAGGACAAATTTTGAAACATAGCTTCTTAAATCTCTCCCAAGTAGTCATGGAGTGATTCTCCATGCCTTTGTTGAATACCACAGATTTCTTTTCGATTGTTGCACTTTTGAGGCAGGGAAGTATCTCCGTCTAGGAAAGTTCGGGACATGTCCTGCCATGATTGGATGGATCCGGGTGGCAAGTAGTAAAGCCACTCTTTTGCTGAGTCTTTCAATGAGAATGGAAAGGCTCTCAACTTGACTTGCTCTACATGAATTCCTGCAGGTTTCATGCTAGAACACACCACATGGATCTCCTTCAAGTGCTTGTTGGGGTCCTCTCCGGGTAATCCATTGAAAGATGGCAAGAGATGGATTAAGCCGGATTTTAATTCAAATGCCTCTTCATTTTCAAGAATGTCTATGCACAGAGGCTGTTGATCTAGATCCTGGAGCACCCAATGCCCTTAAAGTGTTTTTCTCGCCATCGTCACTTCTTCGATATTTCAGATGTCTCGAACTTGATAGATCAATGTAACGGGCAGCTTCAATGTCAGCAGGTGTGAAGTGAAAATTATCCGGATGGAAGGGAAATTGAGGATGTGAAGTGAGTTGATCAATATAGTTCCTCAAATTTAGCAATCCTTCGTCTACCCCTTCGATGGACATCAACACCTACAAAACAATCAGAGAGAAAGATTCAAAAATAAAAACAAAAATAAAAACAGAGTAAAAATAGGAAATAAATTAATAGTGTAATTGAAAAATTGGCTCCCCGGAACGGCGCCAAAATTCTGATGCGTGCGGATATAGCGATTAAAATTCAAATAAAAATCAGTTGTTAGGCCCACCAGAAAATAAAAACCTTACAACTAGTTGTAGTTAGTAAGGGTCGATCCACAGAGAACCAAGTCAATTAACACTATTAAATAATTCCCAATTTAAACTCTGATTGACAATAAATAGTAAATAGGGGGGTTTTGGAGTTTTGATGAACAATGAACAACTTCAAAGACAATAACAATAAATAAACTAAAAACAACAATATAAGAAAATTGGTTAAGAGATTGAATCCACCACTAGATTTATATGATGATGTAAATCCACATATCATTTTATTCCAACATGCTCAATTATGTTTTTATGCAATTGTGAGAGTAAATCTCTGTTTTCCTTACGTGTTGGCCAATTTAGCAACCGCTCAAATCAACTCCTAATCACTGATTAGTCATAAAGCAACCGCTCTTACAACTATCCAACAATTGCATTAAGATTTAGAAAACCAATTACACTAAGATCTAATCACACACCGGGATTAAATTACTTAGAACATATATTTCTCTAGATCTACTACCGCACCTCGCATAATAAACCCAGATCTACCACTTTTATAACGGCAAATAGCACAAAGATAATTATACCCACATGAACATCATACATCCCACTAGATCTACTACCGCAAACCGCGCATAATAAACCTAGATCTACCACTTTGAAAGTGGAAACAAGTATAAAAACCTTCATACCAATAATAGATTCAGAAATATATGAATAAAAACATAACGTGTTGAAATAATCAAATATGCAAAGTTTACATCAATACTAGCGGTTTCATCACCCCTTAACCAAGGGAGGTTTAGTTACACATAGCTAGAAGGAAATCACAAGAAAACCGAGAGAAATGAAGGAGAGTCCAACCTCCTACATGATAACCAATGGTGCCCTTTTATAGAAGTCTAGGGTAACAAAATGACAAAGGTGAGTGGATGGATGAGTGGGTTAGTGGAGTGGAGTGGTTGAGTGGGTGAGTGGATGAGTGGGTTGGTTTGAGTGGAGTGGATTAAATATTGGTTGAGTGGGTTAGTTGAGTGGATGAGTGGAGTGGTTGAGTGGATGAGTGGAGTGATTTGGTTGAGTGGATGAGTGGAGTGAGTGGGTTGGTTGAGTGGTTGAGTGGATGAGTGGAGTGGAGTGGTTGAGTGGATGAGTGGAGTGATTTGGTTGAGTGGAGTGGTTGAGTGGAGTGGAGTGGTTGAGTGCGAAAATCTTGTGTCTGACTTGGAAGCCAAAAACGACCGATTATACTTCAGATTCATGAAAAGTTCTCTTCATGAAAGTTGTAGATATTTGTCTTGGCTATAACATGCATATCTGGATCGTCCAATTTGGCATCCTACAGCCCAAGATATGACCCAAATACCACAGGTTACTCAAACCCAACTTCAGCACCTCTGTTCCGACTTGCAAGCCCAAAATGACCCATTATACTTCATTATTTCAAAATGTGTTCTTCATAAAAGTTGTTTATTTGGGTCTTGACTATCATCTATCCAAATTTCAGCCCATCCCCATTATTACAGCTTGACATATGATTTTATGAGTGCACACCGTTCGGATTCTAGTGACAGAACCCGTATTCTGACTTCCATATAAACTTAGGTCCTTTAGACATCTGTTTAGGACTTCGAGCTCTTCATCAAAGTTGTAGAGATTCCTCTTAGCTTTCCTACAAGATAAAATTCATGATTGTCAGATATCAGGAACTCAAGTTATGATCAAAATACAGAAACAGTGTAAAATCTCAATAATGCTGAAAATATTCAATTAGGACCAATTTGAGCTCAAACTCACAAAATCATACCAAATTCAATCAATTAAGAATATGGAGAGTGTAAATGACTAAACATAAGGGTTTCTTAATAAATAAAATATATGATTATCAGTAAGTTACAAATATTAACAAAGTATGTCAAGGAAGTAATGTAAAAATACGAAATGAAATAGAAATTTACTCTCATCCTAAGAGACGTAATTGACCATGATCAGCATCATAAAACACATCAGGCTCAACATGGTCAGCTAGTGAAGGGACAAGCTAGGAGAATCTGTACCATGCCTAGTACTGCAATAAGATGCATGCCCCTCCGATCTCGCGTGCGTCATAGTCCGTAGCTTTGCAAAGCTCTCTATACAGTACGCCAAAACCTGAGACCTCCGCCTATACGTCCCAAGAACAAAGAAAGTCCTCCAACAATGGGAGGAACATCAAGTGCACGAGCTTACTCGAATGATCGGGGCATAATAAACCCCCAAGCAAGTGAAGTATGTAATGTTGTGCACGCTGTTGCACGTACTCATCATCATCATCCTCAATGACTGCAGTAACACTCGACTGCCATCAGGTATGTCATGTCAATGCGTGCCCCAACTATGAGCGAGGGAGTCTCATCAATCCCTAACAATTGAGCACACAAACTGAGCCAATCATCCCTATGCGTAACGCCAGTGACTGCAGCGCCATCAATGGGAAGACCCGATATCATTCCGATATCCTCCAACGTAATGGCGCACTCCTCGATAGGCATGTGAAATGTATGTGTCTCTGGGTGCTATCTCTCAACCAACGCAGAGATCAGGGAGTGATCAATGCTACAATAGCCCATGTGGGCAACTCCCAAGAAACCAGCCTACTGTAGATATGGAATAATCGAAGTAGGGAGGTCCATATGTTTCGTCTTCTGAGCACGTCTAACACGCAGGTGTCGGTCCTCATATCCCTGCCATACATGCTGGGAAATATGGTACTCCTGCAACTCCAAAATCGAGCGTCCTCTGGTCCGAGGTTTACACGGAATGCCATTTGTCAGCTGTATGCCAAATAATAACAACAATTAGTATTGCAATATGATTACTATAATAAAATATGATATAACCATATGATAACTATACAAAAATATAATATGGAAGAAATGAAGATAACACTGAGAATCAACTAACATCTATAGGAGAATAGTATTCGAATATGCAGAAAGTCCTCCTAGTGTTTCAATTATGCAGAAAACTTCTCAAAAGGATGGACAAATTGGTCAAGTAAAGAAGGAATCATCAAGGGGAATGCTTCCAAAGCCCAATGGTAGAAGTTTTGATCAAAGAAGGAAGATGACTCCAACCAAAGCTTCTCAAGTACAAAATGTGGAACTTACAAAGTTCAAAACATCAAAAGAGAAGCAATGGGTAAAGAAAAGAGTTTCCTTGATCAATAAGGCCAAGGGTGACCATTAGTTCAAGCATGCAAATGAAGTGAAAAACAACCGTGCTACTTGAGGTTGGGAAAACTTAAAATGGTCCAAGTTCTCCAAAAGTGATGAAAAACATAAAAAGAAAGACATGGAGAACCACAACATTCTCAAGAGGCCTTGAGGCATAGAAGTTGGAGTCACCTACAAAAACTCAAAGAGTACACTTTTGGTGATATCCATCTCTTATCCTTACTTATACTTTAAATTGTATATCATGTGATATTTGGATAAGTAAAGATTTGTTTTTATGCCTTATTATGTCTTAAGTTGTGCTTTTCTAGCACTATGTTTTAAAAATATTTTTATATATGCTAACATGTTAGATATGCACACATTTTACTTGGAATGACATGTTATGACAATATCTTTATTCTTGAGCTTGTGACCAATTCTCTTTGCTCAAATATGTAAATTCACTTGCTCATAAGTAGTTATAATCCTTTCTTTTTGATGCTTAATTTGCTTATATGCTTACTTGAGGATTGGATAGTTAAAAGTTATTTGTCTTCTTGTTTGAAATTGCTTGATATGTTCATATCTTGAAAACAAGAAGTAAATGATTCTTTTTTGTGCCTTGAACTTGCCTTTGAACTTCAATATTCTTTTTAATGAAGTATATCTTAAAATGAATCATAAATGGTCTCAAAAGTTATAGTTCCATGATTTTTCAATTCTTTCATTACAATAAGGGACTTTTTGTTCTTGCTTGGCATGTGTGCGTACTAAAATTCCTTACTTGATATTACATGCCTAACATGATCTTTGTTTGCCCCAAAATGCTTACATAAGTTTTGATGTTGATCATGTATTTCTTGACAAACTTGAATCATGCCTTAAAATGCTTAAATCATATTTTTGGATTCAAGTGCATATGACTTTCTTTTGTTCTTGTTAGAGCAAATATTACATGGTTGATAATGTAATACATGTTTTACATTATATATCAATCTAAATTATGCTTGTAAATAAGATTAAATGATATTTTATGCTAACCTATGTTTTAGAGAACTTTTAAAGTTAGCTTTGCAAGTGTCTCTATGTGCTTCAAGTATAGCCATCAAATATTAAAGTGTCAAGCATATGTAGATAAATGAGAAATGTTGAAGGAAGAGGAACATGAGGAGACTTTCTTCAAGTGCAATGGAATGAAATACTCAATGAAAGAAAGTACAAGGACCTATAAATAAAGATCATTCTAAAGAAGCATCACTCTCTCAATAAGTATCTCTATCCCTAAGCTATTGTGGTATTATATATGGTATAAATTGTATGATACTTGTTGATAAATTGATCTTAAATGATTAGATGCTTTCTTTACATGAGAAGTATGCTTAACATTGACAAAGTGCTAAATTGGATATTAACTTGCTAATTTTGTCATTGCATATAGGGTGGATGATATTAGTTCTATACATGTTTTAATCCCTATAGCATATTTCATCAAGGTCAATGTTTGATATATATATGATTCTCTTGATCTATGGTTCTTAGTGGTATAAACTTATGAGAATCATGCTCTTGTTTTGAAAAGAATTTCTAGTTTGATTAATTTTTTTAAAAAAAAAAAAAAAGGAGATGCTTTTCAAAATCCATATCCTTGAGAATATTTTGAACTTGTCTTAAGACTTAAAAAAGTATTATCATCTCCTAATTATCTTAAAAATTTGGAAATCATTCGATTTATGCTATAAATGTAGTACTCTCTTCACTACTTTGAAATGTTTATTAAATCTTGAGAGGGTATTTAAGAAAGTTTCCAAATAGAAGAGATTTGTGAAGTGTTTTATCTTTTCAATGGTCTTTTTTTTTAATGAGAAAAAGAAGAGATGAACTTTTAAATGCTCTTTTGACTTGAGTTTAATCATTTTCAAGGAATATGTAGTTTTAATATAAAACCCTTCTATCCTTCTAAAATACTTTTGGAAATGTAATGTGTTATTATAAAATTCTTTTTGAAAGGGGGAGAAGTTTTAAAATGGTTTTTGATTGAGAGATTAAGAATATATATATCTTTGCCTTGCTTTTTGGTAATGCACTTACATGGTCTTGGCATGCATATATTATGCTTTATATCTTGATAATATGCATATTTTGAGGGGGAGCCTAACTCTTAGATTATTGCTTATATCTCTTGACTTACATCTTTATTTGACATGAAATATTTTATTGTTAATACTATCAATATGTCAACAAAGATCATCTCTTGTTCTTTTTTTTTCCTCTATCAATGAAAGAAGGTAAACATTCTTAAATTTCATATCTTTTAATTCTTTCATTGAGAAATGCTTCATATGTGATAAGTTGTATGATCTTTTATTTAAAAACCTTAATTCCATGATCTTACATGAATATTTTGTATCTCCTATCAAGTGATATCAAGTGGTACTTATTTATGATGTGGTATGCAAGATATTATATGTTAGACATAATTTCTTAAGCTTATTGCTATCATATGCTAAATGTTGAAATACCAAAATATGACAAGTATTGCATGAATAATCTTTTATATCTTGAAAGCATACTTATTTCATCTCTCCTTTCTTGAATTAGGTATATAATTAAATAAGGAGAGATAGTGATGAGTTGAATAACTTGAAGAAGTTTATGGTTTTGATGATCCTACCCTTTTTGACAAAGCATGAGTTTTATCTATAAGGGAGAGAAAATTATTATCTTTCCTTCCTAAGCCTTTTTGTTGATGTCAAATAGGGAGAGAAAATTGGAAAGAAAAATATGTTCTTGTGCTTAATTATTTGATATGCTTACATGAATATCTATCCTTATATATTGCTAAACATATTTTTTCTTTGGTGATTTGTCATCATCAAAAAGGGGGAGATTGTGGAAATAGGTTTGCCCCAATGAATTAATATGTTAAGTTTTGATGATGACAAATACAAGACAAAAAGAATGATGCTTATGCTTTATAGTTGTGCTTAATAAATGACAAATGCATCACAAAAGAATGTTGATCATGTTACATAAATGTGTTTAATGAGATATATGTAACATTTATCATATAATATATCCAATAATATTTTATATGAGTTATAAATGAATTAATATTGGATATGTCTATGAAAGTCTTGTATGCATGTTAGACTAACTAGAGTTATACATTTATGAATCATGCATATGAAGATATTGAGTTATGAATTTGGACTAACTATGTTTGGTTAAGTGAGTAATACTTTGTAGGATAGTCCAAGTACCAAAAGTAAGCATTGCAACAAGAAAGCAAAAGAACACAACTATGCTCAACTCAAGGAGAATGAAAATGAAAAGATGTTCCAAGCATTTGCAAGTTTTGAAGAGAAGATTTTCTTTGGAAGCTTGGATTACATCAAGAAGTGATGGTGGTAAAAGATCTAGTCCAACATCTTCAAGCTTAGCTTATAGGACTTAGATCTTGTGTAAAGGTAAAAAGGAATCACACTAAGCTCAAACAAGTGTTAAACATATTTATAAGTGTTTCTAAAATGTTTAAATGCCCAACAAACTATTTTTGGAAAGCTAGTCTTGGTGGTATTTCAAATCTATGAAAAATAGTCAAGTTTGTGTTTTGCAAAACTGACATATACTTACTCTTTTGATCATAACTTTTAAAATACTTTGAGTTTTACTTTGAAACTTATCTCATTTGAAAATAGACTCAAAGATCTTTCCAATGACTGGTCATTTGCTTTAAACGGATAAGAAACGAAAAAGTTATGACCAATTAAAGTTTGAGTTTTGAAAATCTGACCTTTGGTTACTATTTTGATCATATCTTTCAAAATACTTTGAGTTTTGTTCTGAAACTTCTTTCATATGAAAATAGACTCAAAGAGCTTTCCAATGAGTGGTCATTTGCTTTAATTGGATAAGAAATGAAGAAGTTATGACCTTTTAAAGTCGGTTTTGAAAACCAGAAATGGTGTAATCGATTACACAAGTCATGTAATCGATTACAACGTTGACAAGCCGTGTAATCGATTACACAGAGTATGTAATCGATTACAAAGTGCCCAGAAAGCTTGTAATCGATTACATAAAGCTTGTAATCGATTACAAAGTGCCCAGAAAGCTTGTAATCGATTACATGAAGCTTGTAATCGATTACTAAAGTGCCCAGAACGTTTCTAACGCTATAAACGGCTAGTTTTCATAGAAAATCATTTCTAAACACCTCCAACGGCTCTAAAACTCATTGGGCTATAAATAAAAGTGTTTGGGCATCAAAAAGAAGTTGGAGAACATTCTGAAAATTACCCTTGAACATTGAAAACGAAATTCATCATCTTTTTCTCCAAATTCTTTGTTTTGAGCTAAGTGTGTAAATCCTTTATACCCATTGAGCTTCAACTTGTATTATCTACTCTTGAGAGAGTTTTCTATCATCTACTTTGTTCTTCAAGTTGTATATCCACTCTTGTGAGAGTTTCTATTCTTTCTCTTCATCTAGAAATCATTGTAAGAGGGTGAGGTATCCCTCAAGAGAGAAAAGGGTGAGGTATCCCTTATAGTGAGACTCAAACACAAAAGGTGAGGTATCCCAAAGGTGTTGTGAGTGCTCTTCATTGTAAAGGTCATCAAGCACCTGTGAAGCTTGAAGAATTGGAGGCTCTAGCACAAGGGTGAGGTATCCCAAGGTGTGAGGAGTGCTCTTGTATGTACAAAGGTTTTTCTAGCACCCGTAAAGTCTAGAAGATAGTGAAGAAAATCTCAAGTTAAGCTTGAGGACTGGATGTAGGCCACAAGTGGTTGGTGGCTGAACCAGGATAAATTCTTGAGTTTGATTCTCTCTTCCCTACACTCTTTAAATTCAGCATTTAGTGAAATATATTTATCTATTGCATATCTTGATGTTTTGATTGTTACAACTTGATATCTAGCTTATTCACTTAGTTCATCATATATTCCAAGTTGTATTTGAGTAATCCTCAATAGTTGTATATTTATTAGACTTATTCCGCTGCATTTATTAATTAAGTTATTCAAAATGCATAATTTGTCAAAGTTGCATTAAAACCTAGTCATCACCCAATTCACCCCCTCTTGGGTAATGGTTGCCATGGCTAACAAGTGGTATCGAGCTTCGTGCTCGGTAAAAGCTTAACGGCTTGGAGTTAAAGATCTTTATTTGTTTGGCAACCATTAAAAGCTTTTCAAAATGGAATGTTTTGAAATTAATAAACCACCATTCTTTGATGGTGTGAATTTCGTTTATTGGAAAGCTAGAATGGAAATTTATATGCAATCTATTGATATTGATTTGTGGAATATTATGCTTGATGGATTTACATGCAAATCAAAACAAACTTGGAATGACTATGATAAGAAATATTTTTCCTTGAATATTAGAGCAATGCAAATATTGAGAAGTAGTTTAAATGATGATGCTTATGCTAAAATTAAGAGTTACTCTAGTGCTAAAGATATATGGAATGCTCTTGATTCTATTTATCTTGCTAATGATGATTTTGTACATAAAGTTGTATATAGAGAGCAAGAAGAGCAAAAGTCTTTAAAGGAAGACAATGTTGAAAAATGTCCTCAAGAACATGTTCAAAGCAAGAAAATGAGTTCAATGCCTCTTAGTGATGATGGTGCTCAATTTGAAGAAGAGGCAAAGCAAAAAAAATTGAGAAGAAAGATATTCTCAAATTCTTGATGGACAACAATGAGGAAGATGGTGATTCCCTTGAAGAGTCATTAGTGCAAGAAATTGTGACAACCTCCCACTTGACTCCAAAGAACCTTGAGGTAAATAATGCCTATCTTGATTATGGTCCTTCCTATGATAAGCTACAATGTGCATATGATGAATTGTATGATGGCTTGTTGAATTTAGAAAAGAAAAACTCATCTTGTTTGGAAAACATTTCCTCTATTGAAATTGAAATTGAGACTTTGAAAAATGAATATCTTTTTCTCAATGAGGAAATGCCTTTGAAATTTGAAACCTCAACTTCTTGTGAAAAGTGCATTGATTTAGAAAATCAAGTTGAGGACTTATTTTCTGAATTTGCCAAGGCTAATGATTTTAATTGCTTACATCCTATGCTTGTTAATGAGAATAAAATTAATGTTATTCCGCATGAAAATTCAAGCAAGGCTTATGGCAAAAATAGTTTAGAATGTAATAACAATCAAAGGCTCAAGTTTTTCAAAAATGATCTTCAAAGGACCAAGCCATCATTGAATTCACTTGTTTGTAATTTTTGTGGTCATCTAGGACATATTTCTCATTTGTGCAATTATAGAAGAAATTTTTATATGAGAAATAATATGGTATGGGTTCCTAAAGACCTTAAATGCCCTAATACTAACGTTCAAGGACCCAAGATGAAGTGGGTACCAAAAAGTCCTCCTAGTGTTTCAATTATGCAGAAAACTTCTCAAAAGGATGGACAAATTGGTCAAGTAAAGAAGGAATCATCAAGGGGAATGCTTCCAAAGCCCAATGGTAGAAGTTTTGATCAAAGAAGGAAGATGACTCCAACCAAAGCTTCTCAAGTACAAAATGTGGAACTTACAAAGTTCAAAACATCAAAAGAGAAGCAATGGGTAAAGAAAAGAGTTTCCTTGATCAATAAGGCCAAGGGTGACCATTAGTTCAAGCATGCAAATGAAGTGAAAAACAACCGTGCTACTTGAGGTTGGGAAAACTTAAAATGGTCCAAGTTCTCCAAAAGTGATGAAAAACATAAAAAGAAAGACATGGAGAACCACAACATTCTCAAGAGGCCTTGAGACATAGAAGTTGGAGTCACCTACAAAAACTCAAAGAGTACACTTTTGGTGATATCCATCTCTTATCCTTACTTATACTTTAAATTGTATATCATGTGATATTTGGATAAGTAAAGATTTGTTTTTATGCCTTATTATGTCTTAAGTTGTGCTTTTCTAGCACTATGTTTTAAAAATATTTTTATATATGCTAACATGTTAGATATGCACACATTTTACTTGGAATGACATGTTATGACAATATCTTTATTCTTGAGCTTGTGACCAATTCTCTTTGCTCAAATATGTAAATTCACTTGCTCATAAGTAGTTATAATCCTTTCTTTTTGATGCTTAATTTGCTTATATGCTTACTTGAGGATTGGATAGTTAAAAGTTATTTGTCTTCTTGTTTGAAATTGCTTGATATGTTCATATCTTGAAAACAAGAAGTAAATGATTCTTTTTTGTGCCTTGAACTTGCCTTTGAACTTCAATATTCTTTTTAATGAAGTATATCTTAAAATGAATCATAAATGGTCTCAAAAGTTATAGTTCCATGATTTTTCAATTCTTTCATTACAATAAGGGACTTTTTGTTCTTGCTTGGCATGTGTGCGTACTAAAATTCCTTACTTGATATTACATGCCTAACATGATCTTTGTTTGCCCCAAAATGCTTACATAAGTTTTGATGTTGATCATGTATTTCTTGACAAACTTGAATCATGCCTTAAAATGCTTAAATCATATTTTTGGATTCAAGTGCATATGACTTTCTTTTGTTCTTGTTAGAGCAAATATTACATGGTTGATAATGTAATACATGTTTTACATTATATATCAATCTAAATTATGCTTGTAAATAAGATTAAATGATATTTTATGCTAACCTATGTTTTAGAGAACTTTTAAAGTTAGCTTTGCAAGTGTCTCTATGTGCTTCAAGTATAGCCATCAAATATTAAAGTGTCAAGCATATGTAGATAAATGAGAAATGTTGAAGGAAGAGGAACATGAGGAGACTTTCTTCAAGTGCAATGGAATGAAATACTCAATGAAAGAAAGTACAAGGACCTATAAATAAAGATCATTCTAAAGAAGCATCACTCTCTCAATAAGTATCTCTATCCCTAAGCTATTGTGGTATTATATATGGTATAAATTGTATGATACTTGTTGATAAATTGATCTTAAATGATTAGATGCTTTCTTTACATGAGAAGTATGCTTAACATTGACAAAGTGCTAAATTGGATATTAACTTGCTAATTTTGTCATTGCATATAGGGTGGATGATATTAGTTCTATACATGTTTTAATCCCTATAGCATATTTCATCAAGGTCAATGTTTGATATATATATGATTCTCTTGATCTATGGTTCTTAGTGGTATAAACTTATGAGAATCATGCTCTTGTTTTGAAAAGAATTTCTAGTTTGATTAATTTTTTTTTTAAAAAAAAAAGGAGATGCTTTTCAAAATCCATATCCTTGAGAATATTTTGAACTTGTCTTAAGACTTAAAAAAGTATTATCATCTCCTAATTATCTTAAAAATTTGGAAATCATTCGATTTATGCTATAAATGTAGTACTCTCTTCACTACTTTGAAATGTTTATTAAATCTTGAGAGGGTATTTAAGAAAGTTTCCAAATAGAAGAGATTTGTGAAGTGTTTTATCTTTTCAATGGTCTTTTTTTAATGAGAAAAAGAAGAGATGAACTTTTAAATGCTCTTTTGACTTGAGTTTAATCATTTTCAAGGAATATGTAGTTTTAATATAAAACCCTTCTACCCTTCTAAAATACTTTTGGAAATGTAATGTGTTATTATAAAATTCTTTTTGAAAGGGGAGAAGTTTTAAAATGGTTTTTGATTGAGAGATTAAGAATATATATATCTTTGCCTTGCTTTTTGGTAATGCACTTACATGGTCTTGGCATGCATATATTATGCTTTATATCTTGATAATATGCATATTTTGAGGGGGAGCCTAACTCTTAGATTATTGCTTATATCTCTTGACTTACATCTTTATTTGACATGAAATATTTTATTGTTAATACTATCAATATGTCAACAAAGATCATCTCTTGTTCTTTTTTTTTTTTCCTCTATCAATGAAAGAAGGTAAACATTCTTAAATTTCATATCTTTTAATTCTTTCATTGAGAAATGCTTCATATGTGATAAGTTGTATGATCTTTTATTTAAAAACCTTAATTCCATGATCTTACATGAATATTTTGTATCTCCTATCAAGTGATATCAAGTGGTACTTATTTATGATGTGGTATGCAAGATATTATATGTTAGACATAATTTCTTAAGCTTATTGCTATCATATGCTAAATGTTGAAATACCAAAATATGACAAGTATTGCATGAATAATCTTTTATATCTTGAAAGCATACTTATTTCATCTCTCCTTTCTTGAATTAGGTATATAATTAAATAAGGAGAGATAGTGATGAGTTGAATAACTTGAAGAAGTTTATGGTTTTGATGATCCTACCCTTTTTTGACAGCATGAGTTTTATCTATAAGGGGAGAGAAAATTATTATCTTTCCTTCCTAAGCCTTTTTGTTGATGTCAAATAGGGGGAGAGAAAATTGGAAAGAAAAATATGTTCTTGTGCTTAATTATTTGATATGCTTACATGAATATCTATCCTTATATATTGCTAAACATATTTTTTCTTTGGTGATTTGTCATCATCAAAAAGGGGGAGATTGTGGAAATAGGTTTGCCCCAATGAATTAATATGTTAAGTTTTGATGATGACAAATACAAGACAAAAAGAATGATGCTTATGCTTTATAGTTGTGCTTAATAAATGACAAATGCATCACAAAAGAATGTTGATCATGTTACATAAATGTGTTTAATGAGATATATGTAACATTTATCATATAATATATCCAATAATATTTTATATGAGTTATAAATGAATTAATATTGGATATGTCTATGAAAGTCTTGTATGCATGTTAGAC
This sequence comes from Ormosia semicastrata, assembly GCA_029884595.1. Classification (NCBI taxonomy): domain Eukaryota; kingdom Viridiplantae; phylum Streptophyta; class Magnoliopsida; order Fabales; family Fabaceae; genus Ormosia; species Ormosia semicastrata. Next base: position 6,268,023 of record JAQQTO010000045.1, read on the forward strand.
TAACTAGAGTTATACATTTATGAATCATGCATATGAAGATATTGAGTTATGAATTTGGACTAACTATGTTTGGTTAAGTGAGTAATACTTTGTAGGATAGTCCAAGTACCAAAAGTAAGCATTGCAACAAGAAAGCAAAAGAACACAACTATGCTCAACTCAAGGAGAATGAAAATGAAAAGATGTTCCAAGCATTTGCAAGTTTTGAAGAGAAGATTTTCTTTGGAAGCTTGGATTACATCAAGAAGTGATGGTGGTAAAAGATCTAGTCCAACATCTTCAAGCTTAGCTTATAGGACTTAGATCTTGTGTAAAGGTAAAAAGGAATCACACTAAGCTCAAACAAGTGTTAAACATATTTATAAGTGTTTCTAAAATGTTTAAATGCCCAACAAACTATTTTTGGAAAGCTAGTCTTGGTGGTATTTCAAATCTATGAAAAATAGTCAAGTTTGTGTTTTGCAAAACTGACATATACTTACTCTTTTGATCATAACTTTTAAAATACTTTGAGTTTTACTTTGAAACTTATCTCATTTGAAAATAGACTCAAAGATCTTTCCAATGACTGGTCATTTGCTTTAAACGGATAAGAAACGAAAAAGTTATGACCAATTAAAGTTTGAGTTTTGAAAATCTGACCTTTGGTTACTATTTTGATCATATCTTTCAAAATACTTTGAGTTTTGTTCTGAAACTTCTTTCATATGAAAATAGACTCAAAGAGCTTTCCAATGAGTGGTCATTTGCTTTAATTGGATAAGAAATGAAGAAGTTATGACCTTTTAAAGTCGGTTTTGAAAACCAGAAATGGTGTAATCGATTACACAAGTCATGTAATCGATTACAACGTGATAACAAGCCGTGTAATCGATTACACGTAGTATGTAATCGATTACAAAGTGCCAGAAAGCTTTGTAATCGATTACATAAAGCTTGTAATCGATTACAAAGTGCCAGAAAGCTTGTAATCGATTACATGAAGCTTGTAATCGATTACAAAGTGCCAGAACGTTCTAACGGCTATAAACGGCTAGTTTTCATAGAAAATCATTTCTAAACACCTCCAACGGCTCTAAAACTCATTGGGCTATAAATAAAAGTGTTTGGGCATCAAAAAGAAGTTGGAGAACATTCTGAAAATTACCCTTGAACATTGAAAACGAAATTCATCATCTTTTTCTCCAAATTCTTTGTTTTGAGCTAAGTGTGTAAATCCTTTATACCCATTGAGCTTCAACTTGTATTATCTACTCTTGAGAGAGTTTTCTATCATCTACTTTGTTCTTCAAGTTGTATATCCACTCTTGTGAGAGTTTCTATTCTTTCTCTTCATCTAGAAATCATTGTAAGAGGGTGAGGTATCCCTCAAGAGAGAAAAGGGTGAGGTATCCCTTATAGTGAGACTCAAACACAAAAGGTGAGGTATCCCAAAGGTGTTGTGAGTGCTCTTCATTGTAAAGGTCATCAAGCACCTGTGAAGCTTGAAGAATTGGAGGCTCTAGCACAAGGGTGAGGTATCCCAAGGTGTGAGGAGTGCTCTTGTATGTACAAAGGTTTTTCTAGCACCCGTAAAGTCTAGAAGATAGTGAAGAAAATCTCAAGTTAAGCTTGGGGACTGGATGTAGGCCACAAGTGGTTGGTGGCTGAACCAGGATAAATTCTTGAGTTTGATTCTCTCTTCCCTACACTCTTTAAATTCAGCATTTAGTGAAATATATTTATCTATTGCATATCTTGATGTTTTGATTGTTACAACTTGATATCTAGCTTATTCACTTAGTTCATCATATATTCCAAGTTGTATTTGAGTAATCCTCAATAGTTGTATATTTATTAGACTTATTCCGCTGCATTTATTAATTAAGTTATTCAAAATGCATAATTTGTCAAAGTTGCATTAAAACCAGTCATCACCCAATTCACCCCCCCTCTTGGGTAATGGTTGCCATGGCTAACAGCTTCCATAAGTACGGGTCATCCCAGATATAGTATTTACAGTCACTCCTTAATTTATCTCTTTGGGCCTTGTTCAAACCCTCCGGAAAGTCCTTAGTAACCAGGTAGTTAACAATGTCAGCATACCAAGGGATTATGGTGTTGACAACCATCAAATATTCATCCGGAAAAGTCTCCATGATAGGCATTTCTTCCTCTTCAGTTACCAATCTACTCAAGTGATCGGCCACCAAGTTTTCGCTCCCTTTCTTGTCTTTAATCTCCAAGTCAAATTCCTGGAGCAATAAAATCCATCGGAGCAATCTAGGCTTTGCTTCTTTCTTTGTTAGAAGATACTTCAAGGCTGCATGATCTGAAAACACAATCACTTTAGAACCAATTAGATATGATCTAAATTTTTCTAAAGCAAATACAACAGCTAGAAGTTCCTTTTCTGTGGTTGAGTAATTAAGTTGAGCGTCATTTAGAGTCCTTGATGCATAGTAAATGGCATAAGGAACTCTATCAACTCGTTGTCCCAAGACAGCTCCTACTGCAAAGTCACTGGCATCACACATTAGTTCAAAAGGTAACTCCCAGTTGGGTGGCCTGATGATAGGCGCAACAGTTAACAACTTCTTGAGTTTATTGAAAGCTTCCATACATTTCTCATCAAAGTTAAAATTAACATCTTTTTGAAGAAGTCTGCAAAGGGGCAATGAGACTTTAGAGAAGTCTTTAATGAATCTCCGGTAGAAACCTGCATGACCAATAAAAGAACGAATCTCCCGCACACTAGTGGGTGGGGGCAAAGAATGCATGAGTTCTACCTTAGCTTTATCTACTTCAATTCCCCTAGCAGAAATTACATGACCTAACACAATACCTTCATTTACCATGAAGTGACATTTTTCCCAATTCAGTACCAGGTTAGTGTCAATGCATCTTTTAAGCACCAAAGTTAAATGTTCTAGGCAATTTTCAAAACCATTTCCAAAGACACTAAAGTCATCCATAAAAACCTCAATGATGTTTTCAATGTAATCAGAAAATAAACTCATCATGCATCTTTGGAAAGTTCCTGATGCATTGCAGAGTCCAAAAGGCATTCGCCTATATGCAAAGGTACCAAATGGACAGGTGAATGTAGTCTTGTCTTGGTCTTCTAGAGCTATGGCAATCTGATTGTAACCTGAAAAACCATCCAGAAAACAATAATAAGAATGACCAGCTAATCTTTCTAACATTTGATCAATGAAAGGTAAAGGAAAGTGGTCTTTTCTCGTGGCAGCATTCAACTTCCTGTAATCAATACAAACACGCCACCCTGTCTGTAACCTAGTGGGAATAAGTTCATTTTCAGCATTTCTTACCACAGTAATTCCAGATTTCTTTGGTACTACACGGACCGGGCTTACCCGATTCTTTGTCGAAATGGGGTAGATCACCCCACACTTAGAGCTTCAGTATCTCCTTTTTCACAACTTCCATCATGGGAGGATTCAACCTCCGCTGAGGGTCTCTCACAGGTTTAGTATCCTCCTCTATTAATATCCTGTGCATACAAATGGAGGGACTAATACCCTTGATATCAGCTATTGACCAACCAATGGCTGTCTTATGTTCCTGCAAAACAGCTACCAGTTTCTCTTCTTGCTCTTGGGTGAGTGACTTTGCAATTATTACTGGAAGGGTGTCCTTCTCCCCCAAGAAGATGTATTTAAGATGATCAGGCAGTGCTTTAAGTTCCAATTCAGGTGCCTGCACAACAGAAGGTTGAGGTATATCAGTAGTAACAGGTAAATCAACAAAAGTTACCTCGTGCTCTTCTGGAGTGGAAGAGAGTTCTTGTAGGGCAGCAACAATTTCATCAATGTCTTCACTCCATGACTCTTCTTCACTCTTCTTCTTTTCCTCCTGTACATCTAAGCTATGAGTTAGAATTGTATCAAGAGCATCAAAATGGTTAGTATCAAAAGCTGCAGAAATTAAAGAATCAAAAGGATCAAAAGAATCAATTAAACAAGCAGAGTGCACATCACTTGGGTATCTCATAGCTTCAAAAATATTGAATCTAATTAATTCCCCATCAAATTCCATTGTTAGAGTTCTGAGTGCACATCAATTTTTGTCCGCGTCAGTCTTCAAAAATGGTCTCCCTAACAAGATAGGAGCAGATTTGGGAGACTCATCCTCTTCCATGTCCAAAACATAGAAGTCTTAGGAAACACTAATTCATTCACCGCACCAAAACATCTTCAACCACACCCTTAGGGTATGCATTAGATCTATCGACCAATTGAATAACAACACCAAAGTAGGTTCCAAAGGACCCAAGTATAAAGATGCATAAATAGAATATGGCATGACATTTATAGATGCACCTAAATCAAGCATTGCCCTTTCAAACCTTGTGTTACCTATAGTGCATGGAATGGTGAATGTGCCAGGGTCCTTACATTTGGTTAGGAGTTTCTTTTTAATTACAGCTGAAACATTTTCTCCCACTTGGACCTTTTCATTCCCTTTTAACTTCCTCTTGTTAGTGCATAATTCTTTCAGAAATTTTGCATATCTAGGTACCTGCTTAATGGCATCTAACAAAGGGATATTAACCTCTACCTTCCTAAAAGTCTCAAGTATTTCTTTTTCTGCTTCTTCTTTCTTGGTTTTAACTAACCTACTAGGAAAAGGAGCTTTAGTAACATATTTAGGAAGGGCTTCAGAAATACTTACCTTAGGGGCTTTGGAAGTTTGCCCCTTATCATCTGCTTCTTTGGGTGGTTCATCTTTCTCTTGAGTGATTGGTGGAGGAGATGTAGGCTCATCCATCGTCTTTCCGCTTCTCAACGTGACAGCACTAGCATTTTCCCTCGGATTTACTTCTGGCTGTGAGGGTAGTTTTCCTGAAGCTTGGCTTTTGTTGAATTCTGTGGACAGCTGCCCTACCTGATTCTGCAAGTTATTGATTGCAGTCCTTGTTTCTTGTTTGAACTATAAAATATCAGTAGCCATTTGCTTCATTAGCTCCTCTAGTGAAGGCTCAGGTTGCTTAGGAACTTGAACTTGTTGCTTGTCTCTGAGGGAAATGTGCTTGCCTTTGTTGGAATCCTGGAGGTCCATAAGCTGGAGGTTGATTTTGAGGTTGCTTTGCATAGCTAAAATTAGGATGATCCCTCCAACCTGAATTATATGTATTTGAGTAGGGGTTGTAATTTTTTGAAAGTCCATCATATCCCCCTACTGCTCTTACCTCCTCATTTGTGTCCTCTTGGAGAGTGGGACACATATCAGTGGGATGTCCAGATGAACAACAGATCCCACAAGCATGAACTGGTGCTTTACCTGTATCCATTAACCGCTGAACCATAGCAGTCAATTGAGTCATTTGCTGCTGTAGACTGGTTGTCTCTACTTCTTTTACTGCTCTTACTCCAGTGTCATTTCTAGAGTAGAATTGTTGAGTATTGGCAACCATTCTTGAGATCAAGTTTCTAGCTTCTTGAGGAGTTTTATCAACCAATGCTCCTCCGCTAGCAGCATCAATCATGTTGTGATCCATCACTTGTAAGCCTTCATAGAAATACTGAATTAAGAGCTGCTCACTTATTTAATGATGAGGACAGCTGAAACATAGCTTCTTAAATCTCTCCCAGTAGTCATGGAGTGATTCTCCATGCCTTTGTTGAATACCACAGATTTCTTTTCTGATTGTTGCAGCTTTTGAGGCAGGGAAGTATCTGTCTAGGAAAGTTCGGGACATGTCCTGCCATGATTGGATGGATCCGGGTGGCAAGTAGTAAAGCCACTCTTTTGCTGAGTCTTTCAATGAGAATGGAAAGGCTCTCAACTTGACTTGCTCTACATGAATTCCTGCAGGTTTCATGCTAGAACACACCACATGGATCTCCTTCAAGTGCTTGTTGGGGTCCTCTCCAGGTAATCCATTGAAAGATGGCAAGAGATGGATTAAGCCGGATTTTAATTCAAATGCCTCTTCATTTTCAAGAATGTCTATGCACAGAGGCTGTTGATCTAGATCTGGAGCACCCAATGCCCTTAAAGTGTTTTCTGCCATCGTCACTTCTTCAGATATTTCAGATGTCTCTGAACTTGATAGATCAATGTAACGGGCAGCTTCAATGTCAGCAGGTGTGAAGTGAAAATTATCCGGATGGAAGGGAAATTGAGGATGTGAAGTGAGTTGATCAATATAGTTCCTCAAATTTAGCAATCCTTCGTCTACCCCTTCGATGGACATCAACACCTACAAAACAATCAGAGAGAAAGATTCAAAAATAAAAACAAAAATAAAAACAGAGTAAAAATAGGAAATAAATTAATAGTGTAATTGAAAAATTGGCTCCCCGGCAACGGCGCCAAAATTCTGATGCGTGCGGATATAGCGATTAAAATTCAAATAAAAATCAGTTGTTAGGCCCACCAGAAAATAAAAACCTTACAACTAGTTGTAGTTAGTAAGGGTCGATCCACAGAGAACCAAGTCAATTAACACTATTAAATAATTCCCAATTTAAACTCTGATTGACAATAAATAGTAAATAGGGGGGTTTTGGAGTTTTGATGAACAATGAACAACTTCAAAGACAATAACAATAAATAAACTAAAAACAACAATATAAGAAAATTGGTTAAGAGATTGAATCCACCACTAGATTTATATGATGATGTAAATCCACATATCATTTTATTCCAACATGCTCAATTATGTTTTTATGCAATTGTGAGAGTAAATCTCTGTTTTCCTTACGTGTTGGCCAATTTAGCAACCGCTCAAATCAACTCCTAATCACTGATTAGTCATAAAGCAACCGCTCTTACAACTATCCAACAATTGCATTAAGATTTAGAAAACCAATTACACTAAGATCTAATCACACACCGGGATTAAATTACTTAGAACATATATTTCTCTAGATCTACTACCGCAATCCAGCGCATAATAAACCCAGATCTACCACTTTTATAACTGGCAAATAGCACAAAGATAATTATACCCACATGAACATCATACATCCCACTAGATCTACTACCGCAACCGCGCATAATAAACCTAGATCTACCACTTTGAAAGTGGAAACAAGTATAAAAACCTTCATACCAATAATAGATTCAGAAATATATGAATAAAAACATAACTGTGTTGAAATAATCAAATATGCAAAGTTTACATCAATACTAGCGGTTTCATCACCCCCTTAACCAAGGGAGGTTTAGTTACACATAGCTAGAAGGAAATCACAAGAAAAACTGAGAGAAATGAAGGAGAGTCCAACCTCCTACATGATAACCAATGGTGCCCTTTTATAGAAGTCTAGGGTAACAAAATGACAAAGGTGAGTGGATGGATGAGTGGGTTAGTGGAGTGGAGTGGTTGAGTGGGTGAGTGGATGAGTGGGTTGGTTTGAGTGGAGTGGATTAAATATTGGTTGAGTGGGTTAGTTGAGTGGATGAGTGGAGTGGTTGAGTGGATGAGTGGAGTGATTTGGTTGAGTGGATGAGTGGAGTGAGTGGGTTGGTTGAGTGGTTGAGTGGATGAGTGGAGTGGAGTGGTTGAGTGGATGAGTGGAGTGATTTGGTTGAGTGGAGTGGAGTGGTTGAGTGCGAAAATCTTGTGTCTGACTTGGAAGCCAAAAACGACCGATTATACTTCAGATTCATGAAAAGTTCTCTTCATGAAAGTTGTAGATATTTGTCTTGGCTATAACATGCATATCTGGATCGTCCAATTTGGCATCCTACAGCCCAAGATATGACCCAAATACCACAGGTTACTCAAACCCAACTTCAGCACCTCTGTTCCGACTTGCAAGCCCAAAATGACCCATTATACTTCATTATTTCAAAATGTGTTCTTCATAAAAGTTGTTTATTTGGGTCTTGACTATCATCTATCCAAATTTCAGCCCATCCCCATTATTACAGCTTGACATATGATTTTATGAGTGCACACCGTTCGGATTCTAGTGACAGAACCCGTATTCTGACTTCCATATAAACTTAGGTCCTTTAGACATCTGTTTAGGACTTCGAGCTCTTCATCAAAGTTGTAGAGATTCCTCTTAGCTTTCCTACAAGATAAAATTCATGATTGTCAGATATCAGGAACTCAAGTTATGATCAAAATACAGAAACAGTGTAAAATCTCAATAATGCTGAAAATATTCAATTAGGACCAATTTGAGCTCAAACTCACAAAATCATACCAAATTCAATCAATTAAGAATATGGAGAGTGTAAATGACTAAACATAAGGGTTTCTTAATAAATAAAATATATGATTATCAGTAAGTTACAAATATTAACAAAGTATGTCAAGGAAGTAATGTAAAAATACGAAATGAAATAGAAATTTACTCTCATCCTAAGAGACGTAATTGACCATGATCAGCATCATAAAACACATCAGGCTCAACATGGTCAGCTAGTGAAGGGACAAGCTAGGAGAATCTGTACCATGCCTAGTACTGCAATAAGATGCATGCCCCTCCGATCTCGCGTGCGTCATAGTCCGTAGCTTTGCAAAGCTCTCTATACAGGTACGCCAAAACTGCAGACCTCCAGCTATACGTCCCGGCAACAGCAAAGTCCTCCAACAATGGGAGGAACATCAAGTGCACGAGCTTACTCGAATGATCGGGGCATAATAAACCCCCAAGCAAGTGAAGTATGTAATGTTGTGCACGCTGTTGCACGTACTCATCATCATCATCCTCAATGACTGCAGTAACACTCGGCTGCCACAGGTATGTCATGTCAATGCGTGCCCCAACTATGAGCGAGGGAGTCTCATCAATCCCTAACAATTGAGCACACAAACTGAGCCAATCATCCCTATGCGTAACGCCAGTGACTGCAGCGCCATCAATGGGAAGACCCGATATCATTCCGATATCCTCCAACGTAATGGCGCACTCCTCGATAGGCATGTGAAATGTATGTGTCTCTGGGTGCTATCTCTCAACCAACGCAGAGATCAGGGAGTGATCAATGCTACAATAGCCCATGTGGGCAACTCCCAAGAAACCAGCCTACTGTAGATATGGAATAATCGAAGTAGGGAGGTCCATATGTTTCGTCTTCTGAGCACGTCTAACACGCAGGTGTCGGTCCTCATATCCCTGCCATACATGCTGGGAAATATGGTACTCCTGCAACTCCAAAATCGAGCGTCCTCTGGTCCGAGGTTTACACGGAATGCCATTTGTCATTGTGTATACCAAATAATAACAACAATTAGTATTGTAATATGATTACTGTAATAAAATATGATATAACCATATGATAACTATACAAAAATATAATATGGAAGAAATGAAGATAACACTGAGAATCAACTAACATCTATAGGAGAATAGTATTCGAATACAACTGCATAGATTAGTGATACAAAACAATACAACTCCTAAATACACATGATTGCTAATACAAGATTCTAAAAAATGAAAATAGGTCCTAGATCAACTAGACGGCCCCACTCCATCATCCCTCAAGGAACTTGATCCACCGACACGACAAGTACGAGAATTATGTCCAGGTTGATGGCATCTTGTACACGTCTGTCCTGGCCCTACTTCGCACCAATCCATCTCATTCCTGAGTCGGGTTGATTTTGGTCGACCTTTGGATCTAAGCAATTCACGTGGTGGCACCAAAGTGGTGTCGAGATCTGCAAGCCACCATGGTTCAGCCTGGACCGGTTCAAAGTCAAACTCATAGGCTCTATAAATGCTTTCCATCCTGTAAACCCTATGAACAAGTCAGAATGGGTCAACTGCCACAGAAGCACACGATTGCATGGATAATGCAATGCTTGAAACACCCACAGTCACACCGCCTTTCTTCCAGGTTCAAAGTATAAGAAAGTCCACCCTGTTGTGTTATAGGATTAAAAGCCTCTTCAGCCATGAACCTTGTGTTCTCTCTATTGTACCGGTGAACTTGGTGTGAACTAGCCTTTGCCAAGTTGACTTTCCAGTGCTTTAATAAGTCATCACTCCATTCCTGGTTAAATGTCATCAATTTTGAATTTGCCTCGTCTTTTCGGTTGACAAAGTATTCTACTAACTTCGTATATGTCAATTGAACCAATGCAATTATAGGTAGATTTCTGCTACCCTTCAACACTCCGTTAATGCACTCTGACAAATTGGTAGTCATATGACTGAATCTGCAGCTACTATCATATGCCAAACTCTATTTTTCTTTTGGAATTCCGTTAATCCAATTTGCCATCTCCGTTGTGACTTTAAGCTTCTCTAACCTAGCATCAAACTTTATTGTGATTGGTTCATACCCTGATACAATAAATGAATTGGGTTAGTATTAGAACCTAACTATTATTATCGACGAAATTAGAATACAAATAGAAAATGTAAAGTACCTGTGTTAATAAAAAATCTTTTCAACTCCTTGTTCTGAAATTTAGAGTTAAAATTGGAACCAATATGCCGTATGTAGAAGACATGATATGCATTCGGAGGCTGCCATCCAAGATTTTCATTTACCACTGATTGTAAGATGCCTCGATGTCGATCAGAGATCAAACACAAGCCCTTTTGTTGGGTGACATGCAATCTCAGGTGGGCTAAGAACCAACTCCAAGCATTCTTGGTCTCCCCCTCCACAATGGCAAATGTAATAGGCAGAGGTTTTCTGTCTCCATCTTGAGTTATTGCAATCAACAACTTATGACGGTACTTGCCATACAAATGAGTGGCATCAATCTGAACGATGGGCTTATAATATCGGAAGCCAGCCACACATAGTCTAAATGTCCAGAATAATCGACAAAAGACTCTTTTTGAACGATCAAGTTGGTTATTCACAAAACATTCCTCGTCTTATAACTCCACCACTGTGCCTTCCATGTCTCTCTTCATGGCTACTAGCCATCTGGGAAACACCTCATAAGATTTATCCCAATCCCCAAACACATTCACAATAGCCATTTGTTTTGCTTTCCAAGCCTTTCGATATGAAACTTGGTAACCAAATTAGCTTCGAATCCGTTCAACAATTAAGGATACGGGTGCATCGGGTTTTGTTCTGACTAACTCCAAAATACAAGAGCAGATCAAATCAGAGTCCAACTTCCGGTGATCTAATGACATAGATAGGTTTACGTAACTATGAGGTCCATTATATTTTGTAATCTGTCACGTATTCGACCTCTTGCTTTGTACGGCTTTAAGTCTCCAACTACAACCTTCGTCAAAACTACGGCACTTGGCAGTCAGTCTTCGTGAATCAGAATCTTCAATCTTGTACTCTTGATGCCTGTGAATGGAATATTGTTTGAGGGCTAACTTCACGGAATCTTTTGATGGAAATTACAAGCCAACATAGAATTCATCAGTCATGCTCCAAGTCCCACGATTGTCTAATTCAGGCAAGTTATCAGGATTACTCAATGCATCCCAGTTAATTTGAGAAAATTGAGGGCATGGTGGCACAAACACGGATTCAAGTCCTCGAGGCATAAATATGGATTGAAGAGCAATCGCCAATGGAACTTGTAAATTTTCTTCGGCATCAAAGTTTTCTGCCTCTATGTCGGTGTCTGAATCGTCGCCTTCAGCTACTTGTTCTTCGTCTTCACTTGACTCCTATACTGCATCTCTGACAAGTGGGTTATCAGGTTCAACCATTGCACCACCAATAACGATTATATTGTTGGTGTATGCCCTAGAGGCCAATACATTTTTTGTATTTACATACATTCTATTATGCTATTTTTATATATGAGGCATTTCATTTATTGTGATCTTTTTGATAAACATAATAAAGTCCTCAGAATAGTAAGTTTGATGCCATAGGACATCAAGTGGATGACTTGATCATAAGATCCTTTTGGTTATAATACTATTCTTAAATATCCCTAGTCAAGTATTATTGTTAATTAGGACAACAATAATACATTGAGACTAGTATATGCATAGACTGATGACTATATCTCACGGGTCATGGATATGAGATATCAAGTCTTCACATGGGTACATATTAGAGTAATGATATATTGGACTGACCCACCATGAGAACGCTACATGGATCGTCACGTGAGTGTCATAAGCGATTCTCATAATAACAATGGTGTTTGTGGTCCTTTGACCTGAAATCACTACGATTCCTACATGAGGAGTTGTGTGTTTTAATGCCATCAAACGTCACCTGTAATAAGGTGATTATAAAGTTGGTTATTGGACATACCGCGAATCATGCAGAGGGATGTGAGTGACCTAGATGGGATTTGTCACTCCTACATAACAGGAGCGATATCTTCGGGCTCCCTGATTGAGTGAGACTGCGAAATGCATGGCCATGCTCAAATGAGTCAATATGAGATATTGATCTTATTTGTTGTTACAAAGTCTACTCGAATATCAGGAAACCAATGATTGGACTATACAAGGGTGACGCATTCCATGCCTTGTGTTTAATCTAGATATCTTGACAAAGAGACTAAACGACACAGAAACATTGGTCACGGAAATGTTATGTCAAATCACTGACATTCTTATTACTTGGGTAGCAACGATGTGTTGCTAGATACCGCTCGTTGCTTGTAATATTAAAATGGGATTTTAATATTACTGTCAACGTAATAAGAACCTGCAGGGTCACACACATAGAGTAGACTAAAATTAGAGCAATGGATCCAAGTTGGACTCAGATTCAAATATGGGTTAGACTCATAACAGATGGGTCTAGGGTTACACAGCTTATCTTGCTGCTGCTCACACTCACTTAAGGTAGTCACTATTATAAATAGTACTGCTAAGGGGGCTGCTAAGATAAATAATTCAGAACCCTAGCCGCACCTACAGAAAAGTGAGTGAGAGAACGATAGCTTTATTCTCTTCTCTACGCAACTAGCACTGTGTGAGAGACGTGAGGCTTCTCTCTGCGGACGTTGGATGTTCGTGAGTCTGTTCGTGTGGATACCGCAGAGACATCGTTTCTATTACGGTGTTGGTGATTCATGCTTCAAGAGGTAAATCATTTAAAAAAACTTGAATTATGGCTTTTTCGCATGGATCCTCGATGGGAATCCCTATTTTTCGCTGCGTGATGTATCTGCAAAAAATTCCCAACAGTGGTATCAGAACGTCTTGCGAAACCATGATTCGATTTTCTATTTTCGTTTACATGAGATAACATGTTTTCTATTCTTGTTTTTGACAAAAGATATGATCTTTAATATGTTATTTCTGAAAACTGTATGAAACCCTTTGCGAAAACATATTCTGTTTCTTGTGTTGTATGCAAAACCGTGATGTTGTTTTCAAAAACCCATGAAGATGTTCATATGTTTTTGTGAAAACCGTTTTGTTTTAAGATGTATATTTTTGCGAAGCTTTCTGGTATGTATGTGATATGTACAACGTTATGGAATCCTTATTCTCAATGCGCAGTGCAAGGGTTTGGGAAACCTTGTTCTTGGTTTGCGGTAGCAGGGGTTATGGAATCCTTGTTTCTCCACAAGAGGCGCGGCGCAAGGGGTTTTGGAAACCCTATTCTTATTTTGTGGCAGCAGCATCAAGTGTTGATGTTGTTGAACAACGACGCCAGAGGTTCAAGTGTTGAACGATGGCACAAGGGTTCCCCGTGGCACATGAAGTGTTCATGTTGTTCGGACTTAGGGTTCCGCACCGCACAAGAGTTCAAGGGAGGCGCAAGAGATTCAACTCTTGTTTATGGTCTAAATTTTCGGTTCGGGGCGTTGCCCCGCACCCCACAAGGGGCGGCCTCCCGTGCTACCTCTGCGTAGTGTGTTATTCGAAAGCGCAATATTTTCTATCCTTTTATAACTCACGAAAAATAATTATGTATTATTGTTATGAGTTTATATGTTCTTTGTGATGCATGGTGCATGGTTATGGCCTTAGTCCTCTTTTTATGCCTTTTGGTTTTAATAAATACGACCTGCGTGTTGTGCCTTTCTCTCTACATTCTGATTGTACATTCTCTTCTCACCTAACAACCCTCGAATGTAAAAGAAGTTTTTATATAATGTAATTATGATGTAGAGACAAGAAGGCAGCATCAAGTGAGGACGTTGGTGGGAGATTCTTGGTGAAGCTGGCTTAGTTGATGCTACTCTCTTAGGGGCCATAACCATGTCACTTTTATTATATGCTTTTTATGTATGAGATGCATGGATAATATTTATGGTATGATAAATAGTTTAATAAATGGTGAGATCTAATAATAATAATAATAATTTCCCCAAAGCAAATATTAAGTCATTATGTGATGCCTTCCAATGTGTGGCACTCGTCAAGACTAGTATCGATCAAGTACAGGTCTGCCAAAACAGGATGCCTTTATCTATATTAGTAAGACGCGATGGGATAAAGGTAATATCCAACTGCCAACCATTGGGTCTGACTTAACTAGGCCATTTCAATAGGATTGAAGGCTTAGAGGCATGAAGTTGGGCTTTGGTCCATTAGATGGACTTGAATAAGTGTTATTCACCCAACTATCCAAGAGTTACATGTGATGTAATTGGAAAGTGTTTCCTACCTAAATAACTAAATTTTGGGTGATCAGCCAAAGCTAACTCAAAACTAGGTGAAATATGGATCTTGGCCCACTAGGAAATCTTACGATAGGATTTTCCGAGTCAATGCTGAGGGTCATTGACTTGAATAAAATAGTGGGAGACATATTTAATTAAAAGACCTCATTAAGTATGTTTATGGCATGATACTTATATTTTACATATTTCTGTTAATAGATTACCATGGTAACAAACACATCGGGTACTTTATCATTGCGATCCGTCCTTGAGAAGGACAAGTTGTCTGGAATGAATTTTCTAGACTGGTACAGGAATTTGAGGATTGTCCTCAAGTAAGAGAAAAAGCTGTATGTTTTAGAACAGCCTATTCCTGAGCCACCTGCTGCTAATGCCCCTAGAACTGAAAGAGATGCTTATAAGAAGCATCAAGATGATGCCCTAGACATTGGATGTCTAATGCTGGCCACCATGAACTCTGAGCTCCAAAAGCAACATGAGAACATGGATGCATACGATATGATCGTACACCTTAAGAAGATCTATCAAGAGCAGGCCAGACATGAGAGATTCGAGGTCTCAAGCTCTTGTTTCGGTGCAAGTAAGCAGTAGAAGGAAGCCCTATTGGTGCTCATGTACTCAAGATGATTGGGTACATTGAAAACCTAGAGAGACTCGGTTTTCCTTTGGGCCAAGAGTTGGCCACTGACTTAGTCCTACAATCGTTGCCGGAAAGTTTTAGTCAATTTGTCATGAACTACAACATGAATGAGAATGACAAATCACTACCAGAGCTGCTAGGCATGTTGAGAACTACTGAGCAGAATATTAACAAAGGCAAAGGGAAGGCCATAATGATGGTCCAAAAGAATAAGGGCAAGAAACAGCAGAAAAAGCCCAAGGACAACTGGAAGGGCATGGGCAAGGATAAGTCCAAGCTCAGCACTTCTGGCTTGAAACCAGTGGGTGGAGTGGCTAAGAAAGGTACATGCTTCCATTGTGGTCAGATCGGACATTGGAAGAGGAACTGTGCCAAGTTCTTAGAGGAGCTCAAAAAGAAGAAGGGAAGTGAGACTTCCACTTCAGGTATTTTTGTTATTGAAGTCAATTTATCTACTTCTGCATCATGGGTATTAGATACTGGATGTGGATCTCACATTTGTGTAAATGTGTAGGATCTAAAGAGCAGTAGACCATTGACGAAGGGCGAAGTTGACCTACGAGTGGGAAATGGAGCAAAGGTTGCTGCATTAGCTGTAGGGACTTATTTATTATCTTTGCCCACTGAGCTTGTAATAGAGTTAGAGAACTGCTATTTTGTGCTTGCTATTAGTAGGAACATCATTTTTGTTTCTTGTTTGGACAAGAAAGGTTTTTCTTTTATTATAAAGGACAAGTGTTGTTCCATTTATATGAATTATATTTTTTATGGTAATGCACAATTAAGTAATGGACTTTATGTACTTGATCTTGAAACGCCCATCTATAACATAAATACAAAGAGGTTTAAATCAAACAATCTGAACCCAACTTTTCTCTGGCATTGTCGTTTGGGTCACATAAATGAGAAACGCATCTCCAAACTCCATAAAGATGGATTCTTGGACTCGTTTGATTTTGAATCATATGAGACATGTGAATCTTGTTTATTGGGGAAGATGACAAAGGCCCTATTCACTGGACAAGGTGAAAGGGCTAGTGATCTTTTAGTCCTTATACATAGTGATGTATGTGGGCCACTAAACACAGTCGCTAGAGGCGGTTTTCAATACTTCATTACGTTTACTGATGATTTCAGTAGATATGGATTTGTATATCTTATGAAGCACAAATCAGAATCCTTTGAAAAGTTCAAAGAGTTCAAGAATGAAGTACAAAACCAACTTGGCAAGAGTATTAAAATCCTCCGATCAGATCGAGGAGGAGAATACTTAAGCCAACAATTTGATGATCATCTGAAAGAGTGTGGGATAATATCTCAACTCACTCCACTAGGAACACCACAATGGAATGGTGTCTCTGAAATGAGGAATCGGACCTTGTTGGACATGGTCCGATCCATGATGAGTCATTGAAACCTTCCAGGCTCCTTCTGGGGATATGCTCTATTAACAACAGCTTTCACACTTAATCGTGTTCCATCTAAGATGGTTCAAAAGACACCATATGAGATATGGACTGGGAGACGGCCTAGTATATCTTTCATAAAGATTTGGGGCTGCAAAGCTTATGTGAAACGTCAAGTTTCTTATAAGCTTGGACCTAAATCAGATAAATGCTTCTTTGTGGGGTATCCAAAGGAAACCAAGGGATACTTTTTCTATAATCCTACTGAGGGCAAAGTGTTTGTCGCACGGACAGCTGTGTTTCTAGAAAGGGAGTTTATCTTCAAAGGAACCAGTGGGAGAAAAGTAGAACTTGAAGAAGTTCAAGTTTCACAAAGCAGCAATGAACCAATGGTAGAAATAGAGCAGCCTCCACAAAATGTTGTGGAACAACAACCTGCTCTAGTAGCATAAGACCTGCGTAGGTCTAACAGGATACGTCATCAACCAGAGAGATATGAATTTCTCATGACCCAACAAGGTGACGTATTGCTCATGGATCAAGATGAGTTTGTGACTTATCAAGAAGCCATTATTGGCCCAGAATCTAAGAAGTGGCTTGAGGCAATGAGATCTGAAATTGATTCCATGTATGCCAACCAGGTATGGACCTTGGTTGACCCACCTGAAAGGGTAAAACCCATTGGGTGCAAGTGGGTTTTCAAGAAGAAAACCGACATGGATGGTAATGTGCATACCTTTAAGGCGCGATTGGTGGTTAAAGGTTTCAAACAAATTCATGGTGTAGACTATGATGAGACTTTTTCCCTAGTTGCGATGCTTAAATCCATTCGGATCTTAGTTGTTGTTGCAGCATACCATGATTGTTACCAAGTGGCTTCCAGTACTCAAGAGGGGGAGTGAATTGAGTATAAAACTTTTTCGCAAAATCTCTTTTTAATTAAGACAAATATTAAAATCTTAATAAATAAATGCACAGAAGGAATGAGAAGAAGAAAAGAAACAATAAAGAGCAGCGAAAAATAAATGTGCAGTAAATTAAATTGCATAAAATAAAGAGATTAGGGAAAAGAGAAGCACGCACAATATTTATCCTGGTTCGACCACTAACCCACTTGTGGTCTACGTCCAATCCTCGAAAGCCGAGATTTTTCACTAAGTATACAAGCTTCAATAGGTGCTTGCTACCGTTACACAAAAGAGCACTTTTCACACACAGGGAAACTCAACCCTTGTGCTAAAGTCTCAGCCTGCAGGGATACCTTACCCTTATACAAACCTTGAGGGATACCTCACCCTCGATACAGAATATCAGAAAATAGATGAAGAGAAACTCTTACTCAGAGTAAGTAATACAAATTGAAGTGCTAATGGAACTCTCACAGAAATATCTCAAAGTTTTTAATCAAAAAGAGCGTAGAAAATAGTTTTCACAGATTAGAGCATTCAGAAAATAATTCAAAGTTATGGGCCAAGAAATTCGTGACCTATGCTTGCTATTTATAGGGAAAAACACGGAGATAGCCATTTAGGTATAATTAATATCATTTAACACAAATTTGAAAGTCTGTCTGTTTCCATATACGTAAACAAAAGCTCCGTGTTTATTCGAATAGAAGGAAAACTTATTCGAATAACACTGTTTCTGAAATCAACGTAAAAAGCCATCTGAAATGGGTTATTCGAATAACCAATATGTTATTCGAATAACTCTGTTAAAACCAGAGTTTTGAAAATGAACGGTTATTCGAATAGCAGCTGTCATATTTGAATAAAGTTATAAAAAGAAGTTTAGACAGAATGGCTTTTATTCGAATAATGTTTGAGTTATTCGAATAACTTACTTAAAAGCTCATTTCTAAAAACCTTAGTTATTCGAATAACAGGATAGTTATTCGAATAGCCACTTTAAGAAACAGATCCTCGTGAAGGCATTTATTCGAATAGGCTAAGCTCTATTCGAATAACTCAGTTCAAAACCGTTTTGACAAAGATGTTTTCAAAGATATTGAGTTTGTTTCAAAACAGTTTTTATCTTTTCTTTCAAAAACAAAGAGATATCAAAGTGAGCTCCGTACAATAGATCCTAAGTCCTAATGCTAATAAAAAATAAACTTGGACTTGGTCTATCTTCATTTATTTTTCACGTTTGTTATCATCAAAACAAGTCTTCAAAGGTATGCATCCAAACACATTCTCCCCCTTTTTAATGATGACAAACTATCAATGAGAAAAGCGTTAGTGCATATAATTGGAATTCACAAAGAAGTGTAAAAGCTTACTCCCCATCTTTAATTATAAGAGGTAATATATATCAGATATGTGCGCAGCTCCCCTTTTCAATTTGAATCCAATCTCATTTTAAATTTACCTATCTTTTCTCAATTAAAGTTAAATGATCAAATATTTCTCCCCCTTTTGTCATGAGCAAAAAGGAGAGGTAAGTCCCATAAACATATACCAAAGGAATAACGCATAAAAGGAAATATACTCATACCAATAGATCAACAGGAAACTTTATTTATGCATTAATAATAAAGAGAGTCAATTACACAGGCCAGAAATAAATAGCATGAAGCCAAAAATAGATAGCCTAAGAACTAAAGTTCCTAGAAGTAAGCATCCGGAGGTGGTAATGATGAAGCTGGTGCAGGAGCAGGTGAAGCAGCTCGAAGGGCAGCAACCTCACGTTCAACGCCTTCTATTCTATTAAACAGAATAGAGAAGGTATGTTCCATGTAAGCTCGGTTATCCTGCAAGGTGGCCATGATTTGTTCCAAAGTAATAGGAGCAGGAGCAGCAGCAGGTACATCAGCAGGAGCAGCAGGGGCGTCAGCAGGGTCAAGCTCATCCTCAACAACCTCATCTGGGTACACCCAGCCTTCATCGGTTTGGATCATCTTCATTTTTCGTAAGGTGTGAGCTCCAAAGACGTTGTGGTGAGTCAGAGCAATAGCTCGCTCAGTCTCCAAGACCTGAGGATACTTGCTCAGCAAGGTAGTGACGAGAATGCCATAAGGCAAGTCAGATTTCTCCTTGCCCTTGGCTAGCATCATGTGTCTCATGATGAACACAGGCCAGTTGATATGATGGCCATTCTTCAGAAACCACAGCATGAAGATGTCTTTCTCGCTAAGGTAGGCGTAGTTACCACCGCGAGGAGCTAGAATATGAGCATAGGCGTAATGCAGAAGCCTATCTTGGCTCTTCAGTATTCCACCCTTGAGACCCTTGTCAGGCAGGGCTAGACCAGGCTTCAGCAGGTCCTCAATTATCTGAAGCTTGTTGAACTCATCGAGAAACAGGGTGTCACCATCTTCAATAAGGGCGCCAGAAAACTGCAGCCCGAAGAGAGTCAGCCAGTCCTGCGGTGTGATCACAATGTTCTGATCACATACCTCGAAGAGAAGATTCTGGCCATCAAAAGCCAGATTACAGAAGAACATCTTCACCAGAGCAGGATAGAGAGTGGCCCAGTGAGAGCAAAGCTGAAGAACTCCCTGGTTTTGCAGCAGGGTCAGAAAGTCGAAGCCGCGATGCTGCTGGAAGAAAGAGAGGTCAATGTACTTGAGTTGGACCAAGTTGTGCTCCCAGAAGTGCAAGATGAAGCATGCACGATGCTCTTCATTAGAGGATAGCCTTCTCAGATCAAGAGGGTTGGTGCCTGGAGCATTCTTCGTGCTTGGACGCTTGTTGGAGGAGGAGGCCATGGTGGAAGAAGTTGAGAGAGAGTGAAAACGTAAGGGTGGAAAGGTTTGAGAGGCAAGAGCAAAGGAGGCTTGAAGAGCAGAGAAGAAAGTTGAAGGTGGGAAAGTTTAGGCGCGCAGGGTTTATTTAAAGAAAACCCGTGTTTATTCGAATAAACATAGGTTTATTCGAATAAACCTACCTGGAAACTGGAAAGACAGACGCACAGGAAACTGAAAAGGTGTTGAGAAAAGAGTTTCAGCTAGGGTTTATTCAAATAGAACAACTGGGAAAGCCAAGTGTTTTGGCTAGCTGACAAGGTTTATTCGAATAACTATTAGATTTATTCGAATAGGCAGAGGCCTATCAGACAATACTGATAAAAAGGGCACAAAGAAACACTGATAAACGAAGGCTTTTGGTTATTCGAATAGGGAGGGACTTATTCGAATAGACAGAGATAAAAAAAACACACAGGATTTAACAGAGGAATCAGTTTATTCAAATAAACTGAGTTCTATTCGAATAAGGCTGATATTCAACACACATTTGATAAGCTATAAAGAGGTTTATTCGAATAAAAACCTGTTTATTCGAATAAAACTAACAAAGAAGTACATAGAAGAATACGTTCAAGACATTCAAAGCATATATTCATGTGATAATAATTAGCAATAAAACATGCAACTTATATATTGGATTGATCAATTATGCCCAATTCTCCTCGAATATAAAAGAAAGCTTCTTTTGCTAAGGGTTTAGTGAAAATATCTGCAAGTTGCTTAGTTGTTTCAACAAACTCAAGAATGCAATCCCCTTTTTGTACATGATCTCTGATGAAGTGATGTCTTATCTCTATATACTTTGTTCTGGAATGCAGTATGGGATTCTTAGAGATATTTATTGCACTAGTGTTATCACATCTTATCGGGATGTGATCAAGCTGAAGACCGTAGTCTAAAAGTTGTTGCTTCATCTATAGGATTTGAGCACAACAACTCCCGACTGCAACATATTCAGCCTCAGCGGTAGACAAAGCCACACTATTTTGTTTCTTGCTATACCAAGAAACTAAAGAGCTACCAAGCAAGTGGCATGTCCCACTAGTACTTTTTCTGTCCAATTTGCACCCAGCAAAATCAGAGTCAGAATAGTCTATTAGGCTACAAGAGGCACCCTTAGGGTACCACAAGCCCATTTGTGAAGTGCCTACTAGGTATTTCATTATTCGTTTAACAGTACTTAAATGAGACTCCTTAGGGTTTGCCTGATATCTAGCACACATGCATACACTAAACATAATATCTGGCCTACTAGCAGTAAGATAAAGGAGAGATCCAATCATACCTCTATATATCGTTATTTCTACTGATTTACCTCCTTCATCTTTGTCCAAGTAACAAGAAGTGCCCATCGGAGTGGCCATGTGTTTAGCGTTTTCCATTTCGAATCTCTTGAGCAATTCCTTGCAGTATTTTGTTTGACTTATGAAAGTCCCTTCATTCGTTTGTTTGATTTGAAGTCCGAGGAAGAAATTCAATTCTCTCATCATTGACATTTCAAATTCATTCTGCATTGTCTTAGCAAACTCTTTGCAAAGGGATTCATTAGTAGCACCGAAGATAATATCATCCACATATACTTGCACAAGAAGAATGTTATGCTTTTTATTTTTAATAAAGAGGGTAGTATCGACTTTTCCTCTTGAAAAACCATTTTCCAAAAGAAACTTACTCAACCTTTCATACCAAGCTCTAGAAGCTTGCTTTAAACCATATAAAACCTTTTTAAGTTTAAAAACATGGTTGGGTAGTTCATGATTTTCAAAACCTGGAGGTTGTTCAACGTATACCTCTTCTTGAATAAAACCATTTAGGAAAGCACTTTTGATATCCATTTGATATAATTTGAAATCCATGATGCAAGCATAAGCAAGTAACATTCTAATAGCTTCTAATCTAGGTACAGGTGCATAGGTTTCTTCATAATCTATTCCTTCTTCTTGATTATATCCTTTAGCAACCAATCTAGCTTTGTTTCTAGTTATTAACCCATTTTCATCAAGTTTGTTTCTAAAGACCCATTTAGTTCCAATTATAGGGTGATTATTAGGTCTAGCAACTAATTCCCAAACTTGATTTCTTTCAAACTGGTTTAATTCCTCATGCATAGCTAGGATCCAATGTTCATCATCAAAAGCTTCAATTAAATCCTTAGGTTCAATTTGAGAAACAAAAGCTAAGTGATTACAAGCATTTCTAAGAGAGTTACGAGTACTTACACCTTTAGATACATCACCGATAATTTGATCAAGAGAATGATATTTTGAAGTTCGCCATTCTTTGGGAAGTTCCAAAGCTTGCGAATCTTCTTGTCTTTGTTTATCCTCTTTCTCCTTGATTTCCTTTTCTTTACTGTCCAAATGTGTTTCCGCCAAGATTTCTGTAACATCATCAACAACAAGATCCTTTCTCGATCCATTTAGGTCAGTTTCATCAAATGCAACATGTATAGATTCTTCGATAGTCATAGTTCTCTTATTATATATACGAAAAGCTTTACTATGATTTGAATAGCCAAGAAATATACCTTCATCAGACTTAGCATCAAACTTGCCTAAATTATCTTTTCCATTGTTTAAAATAAAACATTTGCAACCAAAAACATGAAAGTGTGAGACATTTGGCTTTCTTCCCTTATACAACTCATATGGGGTTTTCTTTAAAATAGACCTTATAAGGGCCCGGTTCATTACATAACAAGCTATACTTACAGCATCCGCCCAAAAGTACTTAGGAAGAGCAACCTCATTAAGCATAGTTCTCGCCATTTCTTTTAAAGAACAGTTTTTCCTTTCTACAACTCCGTTTTGTTACGGAGTTCTAGGGGCAGAGAAATTATGATTAATGCCATGTTCATCACAGTAATTTTTAAAAACATTATTTTCAAATTCACCACCATGATCACTTCTTATAGAAGAGATTTGAAAACCTTTTTCATTTTGAATAACTTTGGCAAGTCTTTTAAAAGCTAGAAATGCATCATTTTTATTTGCAAGAAATAAAGTCCATGTAAACCTAGAAAAATCATCCACAATCACTAGAGCATAGTAATTCTCACCAAAGCTCATAGTTCTAGAAGGTCCAAACAAATCCATATGCAAAAGTTGTAAAGGTCTAGTAGTTGAAACTATATTTTTTGCTTTAAAAGAGACCTTTATTTGTTTACCCTTTTGACATGCATCACATAACTTATCTTTTATAAAATTAAGCTTGGGTAGTCCAATTACTAGCTCTTTAGAGACCAACTTCTTTAAGTGATCCATGTGAATGTGTGTAATTCTTCTATGCCATAGCCATGAATCATCATTCTTACTTAAAAGGCATTTCGCATCATTTGAAGATATATCATCAAGACTAATTATATAGATGTTGTTTACTCTATGACCAATGAATTTAACATGCTTGTCATTTTTATCTTCAATTATGCAACAGTTTGAATCAAATATAACTTTATTTTCTTTATCACATAATTAGCTAATACTAAGCAAGTTATGTTTCAAGCCTTCAACAAGCAACACATTTTCAATGGAGGAGTTAGGGTTCTTACCGACTTTGCCGATTCCAAGGATTTTTCCTTTGTTGTTATCGCCATAAGTGACGTGTCCATGATTCTTAGGAATAAGCACGGTGAATTTTGAATCGTCCCCGGTCATGTGCTTGGAACAGCCGCTATCAAGATACCAATTTGAACTCCTAGCTTTCAAGCACACCTACAACACAAGTTTAGTTTTTAACTTTTGGTACCCAAACTTTCTTGGGTCCTTGTGTGTCAGTTTTGGGTATAGTACTCTTGGGAACCCAAACCATTTTTTTCCAACTTTTGTATTTATGTTTTTCCTTGCATTACATATTGAAGCACTATGTCCTTTTCTTCCACAGTAAAAACATTTAATAAAAGGACTACTTGAAACACTAGAATGCACAAATAAATTTTTATAGAGTTTTTGTTGATTTTTCGGGTTATAACCTGTCCCGGCTTTTTAAAAAACCACTCTTTGTCTTCCTAATAAAATATTTAAGTTATCCCTTCCAAAGGTGAATTTAGAAAGAATGTTCTTTAAGTCTTCAATTTCTTTTTCAAATATATGACATAAAGAACAAGATGAAGAAGTAGAAGCATGTGGAGAATGATTTGTGCATGCATCAATGATTCCTAAAGTTTCATTTTCAATTTTCAATTCTTCTATTTCTTTATTTAAAACAAGAATTTGATTTTCTAAAGAAGAAATTATTTTCTTAGAAGAAGAAATAACTTTTGTGAGTTTTAAAGATTCTTCATGTAGTTCCTCAAAAGCATCTTATAATTCATTGTAAGAAGGCAATAAAGTAGTATTAGAACTTACCTCGTTTTCGCTTTCTTCTTCATCTCCTTTTGCCATGAGACATGGTTGAGCTTCTTCACTATCTGAGCTGTCCGTTGAGTCCATGTCGTTTTCATCCCACGCTATGTAGGCTTTTCTTCCTTTTCTTTCCTTGAAGGGCTTCTTTTCAAATTTCTCCTTCTTCTTTTAATAAACTGGGCACTCCATTTTCATGTGACCAGGTTTGCCACATTCATAGTAAGTTGGAGTCGATGAAGCTCCTTCGCCTTTGAAATGTGTCTTTTTCGGAGGGAAGGGAGGTCTTCTTTACGTTCCCTTTTTCCTGAGAAATATACCAAACTTTTTAACTAGCAAACTTAGATTTTCTTTACTTACCTCGATGTTCTCTGAACCTTCTTCATTTTCTTCATCATCATTGTCGATTAATGAAGAAGTGGCTTTGAGTGCTATCCTCTTTTTCTTTTTATCGTTCTCTTCGCTTTGACTTAGTCTGCTCAGTTCGAGTTTGTGCTCATGAAGTTTTCCAAAGAGGGTAGCCAAAGTCATTGTAGACAAATCCCTTGATTCTGATATGGCTGTTACCTTGGGTTGCTAAATCCTGCTAAGACATCTCAAAACCTTGTTAATTAAATCTTCATTAGAAAAGCTTTTGCCTAAATATGTAAGATGATTAACTATGTGGGTGAAACTCTTTTGCATTTCCTGAATGCTTTCTCCTTGGTTCATTCTGAATAATTCATATTCACGAGTTAGAGAATTTATTCTTGACCTCTTAACTTCACTAGTACCCTCATGGGTAACTTGCAAAGTATCCCACATTTCTTTAGCAGTTTTACAATTTAAAATTCTAAAAAACTCATCATATCCCAAAGCAGTAGTAATAATATTTTTGGCTTTTAAATTAAATTAAACTTTTCTTTTGTCTTCATCAGACCATTTATTTCGTGGTGTTTCAGTCCTTACGCCATCGACCTCATTTGTGGGTATAAAAGCGCTGTTTTCGACAGCATCCCAAACATCTAGATCAATAGCTTCGATGAAGATTTTCATTCTTTCCTTCCAATATACGTAACCATCCCCATTGAAAAAGGGTGGTCGGTTTATGGAAGATCCTTCTGAAAAACCATTTGAAGAAGTCATATTCTCTTGAAGCTGCTAAGCTCTTTATACAAGAGTCTAGCTTTGATACCACTTGTTACCAAGTGGCTTTCAGTACTCAAGAGGGGGATGAATTGAGTATAAAACTTTTTCACAAAACCTCTTTTTAATTAAGACAAATATTAAAATCTTAATAAATAAATGCACAAAAGGAACGAGAAGAAGAAAAGAAACAATAAAGAGCAGCAAAAAATAAATGTGCAGTAAATTAAATTGCATAAAATAAAGAGATTAGGGAAAAGAGAAGCAGGCACAGTATTTATCCTAATTCGACCACTAACCCACTTGTGGTCTACGTCCAGTCCTCGAAAGCCAAAATTTTTCACTAAGTATACATGCTTCAATAGGTGCTTACTACCGTTATACAAAAGAGCACTTTTCACACACAGGGAAACTCAACCCTTGTGCTAAAGTCTCAGCCTACAGGGATACCTCACTTTTATACAAACCTTGAGGGATACCTCACCCTCGATACAGAATATCAGAAAATAGATGAAGAGAAACTCTCACTCAGAGTAAGTAATACAAATTGAAGTGCTAATGGAGCTCTCACAGAAATATCTTAAAGTTTTTAATCAAAAAGAGCGTAGAAAATAGTTTTCACAGATTAGAGCATTCAGAAAATAATTCAGAGTTATGGGCCAAGAAATTCGTGACCTATGCTTGCTATTTACAGGGAAAAACACGGAGATAGCCATTTAGGTATAATTAATATCATTTAACACAAATTTGAAAGCCTGTATGTTTCCATATACGTAAACAAAAGCTCTGTGTTTATTCGAATAGAAGGAAAGCTTATTCGAATAACACTGTTTCTGAAATCAACGTAAAAAGCCATTTGAAATGGGTTATTCGAATAACCAATATGTTATTCGAATAACTCTGTTAAAACCAGAGTTTTGAAAACGAATGGTTATTCGAATAGCAGCTGTCATATTCGAATAAAGTTGTAAAAAAAAGTTCAGACAGAATGGCTTTTATTCGAATAACGTTTGAGTTATTCGAATAACTCACTTAAAAGCTCATTTCTGAAAACCTTAGTTATTCGAATAACAGGATAGTTATTCGAATAGCCACTTTAAGAAACAGATCCTCGTGAAGGCATTTAATCGAATAGGCTAAGCTCTATTCGAATAACTCAGTTCAAAACCGTTTTGACAAAGATATTTTCAAAGATATTGAGTTTGTTTCAAAACAGTTTTTATCTTTTCTTTCAAAAACAAAGAGATATCAAAGTGAGTTCCGTACAATAGATCCTAAGTCCTAATGCTAATCAAAAATAAACTTGGACTTAGTCTATCTTCATTTATTCTTTACGTTTGTTATCATCAAAACAAGTCTTCAAAGGTATGCATCCAAATACAATGATTATGAAATCTGGCAAATGGATGTCAAAACTGCTTTCCTTAATGGAAATCTTCTCGAAGATGTGTACATGACACAACCTGAGGGTTTTGCCACTCCAGAGGATGCTAGAAAAGTATGCAAGTTGCAACGATCTATTTATGGATTGAAGCAAGCTTCCAGAAGCTGGAATCTTCATTTTGATGATACAATAAAACAGTTTGGTTTCATCAAGAATGAAGAAGAATCTTGTGTCTACAAGAAGGTTAGTGGGAGCACTATTGTCTTTCTGGTATTGTATGTAGATGACATACTACTTATTGGAAATGACATCCCTACCCTACAGTCCGTAAAGACTTGGTTAGGGAACTGCTTCTCTATGAAGGACTTGGGCGAAGCCACCTATGTATTAGGTATCAGGATCTATAGAGATAGATCACTGAGACTGCTTGGCCTAAGTCAAAGTACATACATAGACAAAGTATTAAGACAATTTAACATGCATGAATCTAAGAACGGACTCTTGCCTATGTCACATGGTGTAAGCCTATCTAAGGTTCAATCCCCTTCCACCCAAGATGAGAGGGATCACATGAGCAAGATTCCATATGCATCTGTAATTGGATTTATCATGTATGCCATGTTATGTACTCGACCAAACATCTCGTATGCTTTGAGCATGACGAGTAGGTACCAGTCTGATCCCGGTGAGAGTCACTGGACTGCTATCAAGAACATCCTTAAGTACTTGAGAAGGACTAAGGATTCGTTCTTGGTATATGGAGGCGAGGAAGAGCTAGTTGTAAGAGGTTACACTGATGCTAGCTTCCAAACCGATAAGGACGACTCCAGATCGCAATCGGGTTATGTTTTTTGCCTAAATGGTGGGGCTGTGAGCTGGAAGAGTTCAAAGTAGGAGACAGACGCCGATTCTACCACAGAGGCTGAGTATATTGCTACCTCCAATGTAGCAAAGGAGGCCATTTGGATCAGGAAGTTCGTTACTGAACTTAGCACTATTCCTAGCATTGTGGACCCAGTGGACCTCTATTATGATAATAATGGAACCATTACACAAGTTAAGGAGCCTAGATCTCACCAGCGATCCAAACATATGCTTAGGCGCTTCCATCTCATTCGAGAGATCATTGATAGAGGAGATGTGGAGATATGCAGAGTACCAACAGATGATAACATTACTGATCCACTGACGAAGCCTCTTGCACAGCAGAAGCATGAGGGTCACGCTAGGTCTTTAGGCATCAGATATATGCCTGATTGGCTCTAGTGTAAGTGGGAGATTGTTGGTGTATGCCCTAGAGGCTAATACATTTTCTGTATTTACATACATTCTATTATGCTATTTTTATATATGAGGCATTTCATTTATTGTGTTCTTTTTTTATAAACATAATAAAGTCCTTAGAATAGTAAGTTTGATGCCATAGGACATCAAGTGGATGACTTGATCATGAGATCCTTTTTTACAACACTATTCTTAAATGTCCCTAGTCAAGTATTATTGTTAATTAGGACAACAATAATACATTGAGACTAGTATGTGCATAGACTGATGACCATATCTCACGGGTCATGGATATGAGATATCAAATCTTCACATAGATACATATTAGAGTAATGATGTACTGGACTGACCCACCATGAGAACGCTACATGAATCGTTACGTGAGTGTCATAAGCGATTCTCATAATGACAATGGTGTTTGTGGTCCTTTGACCTGAAATCACTACGATTCCTATATGAGGAGTTGTGTGTTTTAATGCCATCAAATGTCATCTGTAACAAGGTGATTATAAAATTAGTTATTGGACATACCGCGAATCATGCAGAGGGATGTGAGTGACCTAGATGGGATTTGTCACTCTTACATAACAGGAGCGATATCTTCGGGGCCCCTGATTGAGTAAGACTACGAAATGCATGGCCATGCTCAAATGAGTCAATATGAGATATTGATCTCATTTGTTGTTACAAAGTCTACTCGAGTATCAGGAAACCAATGATTGGACTATACAAGGGTGACGCATTCCATGCCTTGTGTTCAATCTAGATATCTTAACAAAGGGACTAAACGACATGGAAACATTGGTCACGGAAAAGTTATGTCAAATCACTGACATTCTTATTACTTGGGTAGCAGCGATGTGTTGCTAGATACTGCTCACTGCTTCTAATATTAAAATGGGATTTTAATATTACTGCTAACGTAATAAGAACCTGCAGGGTCACACACATAGAGCAGACTAAAATTGGAGCAATGGATCCAAGTTGGACTCGGATTCAAATATGGGCCAGACTCATAACAGATGGTTCTAGGGTTGCACAGCTTACCTTA